>VXCM01000955.1:197683-288495 GCA_014773175.1 Lucifuga dentata
AAAAAAAAAAAAAAAAAACCTGTCTACTGCTTCTACCTTGAGACTCCCTGCACGTTATATTTCTAACCGTACTGAAGACCCTCTTATCATATGCGATGACACTGGAAACTGATGCAGATACATCATTTGTTTTTTCATTGGCGCTTTGCTACAGCATCATCTGCATGTCGCAGCGCCACATTGCTGCCACTCAGCTGCATATTTTTGTCGCAGGTGCTGAAATACATTTGTAGCTCTGCTAGTTTTAGTAGCTGCAGCTCCTACAAACTTTACATACCACATTGGTTTGCTCAACCCTGTGAAGTGCAAAATCAAACCACTTCCAAATGATGAAGTGATGAAATGATGTTACTTTTTTTAGAAAAGTTCTCATCTTCAGTCAAAGTGTTTGTTGTCATCTTGACAGCACATTTGACCTACTGAAAGTTGGTGAGCGTGGTATCAGTGAATGTGAGGGATGATTGATTGGTAGGTTTAATGCGCACAAAATGGGCTTGTTTTAGGGAGAGCGACCTGCTGCCACATTTCCCCCATTAAAAATAGTTAGATAGTTTTGTTTTTTTTTAATCTCAATTTTACAATTCAGCCATTTTACACATTGTGCCAAAACATAAAATCACATTAATCAAATTAATCGATTTATTGCCCAGCACTAAGTCAAACATAAAAAGTATTGTAGAGGAAAAGGCTAATGTCTCACAGAATGGTAGAAATAAAAAATGTATTAATAAACAGGAATAGAGAATTGTCTGTAATCATTTATAGACAGATGTGGTGCAGAAGATCAGATTGGATTTTGACTACAGTACAGTAGTGATTGGAGCCACTTCTTGTTTCTGTGGTATTCAAGTATGATTTTGGTGTCTAGCAGGTTCACTGTTACTGTTCACTGTTANTCTTGTTTCTGTGGTATTCAAGTATGATTTTGGTGTCTAGCAGGTTCACTGTTACTGTTCACTGTTATTTTCTTAAAAATTCAGCTGTCAACACTCCACATCCTTTCTGTTACTTCCACACCCTGACAAAAGCAGCAACACACTGGAAGCTCAGAGATGTTTCTGAGCTTATAAAAATTATAAAAATTGAAATCATATAGACCTAAAACAGGACCTAATATAGAATATATTCCCCGAATATGGGGAAAAAAGTGACATTACTAAATGTGGAAACCTTAGATACTTGAACAGAGAAAATTAGCACAGTATTACTGCAGCAAGTCCAGCTCCCAAAGGTTGTCAGATAACTTTAAAACCATGCAAAAATGTTCATTTTATGTTCTCCAAATAAAATNTCCCAAAGGTTGTCAGATAACTTTAAAACCATGCAAAAATGTTCATTTTATGTTCTCCAAATAAAATGTATAATATATACCGGTACATCGTAATTATTGTATAGTTCTTTATGTTATCTTTAAAAAATGTTCCTATGTTCTTTCAAAACACTGACTTAATTTCAGAATGGTAATCATGCCTGTAATTATTCTGACATCAAGTGTTACTCCTTCTACAAAAGATATTCATGCAGTTAGTGTTTGCTGAAAGTGAGTTTATGATGTTAAAAAGTTTAGCTTCTCTTTTGAATTACACTTAAGAAACATCCCCACATGCTTATATTGTGAATTAATATTTAACAGCATTTATGCTTTGCCCTCTGATTTTTAACAACTTCTTCATAGATTGTTTGATTTCTTGTGTCTGTAGAACATAAATGATTGGATTCAACATGGGAGGAAAGACAGAGGTCAGAGACAGGTTTATGNCTGTAGAACATAAATGATTGGATTCAACATGGGAGGAAAGACAGAGGTCAGAGACAGGTTTATGATTCTGGCATTTGGATGTATTTTGCTCCCAATGGCAAACGTAAATAGTATAGGGAGGAAGTAAATTGCTACTAAAGAAAGATGACCTGTGCAGGTTTTAAAAGCCTTGAGTCTGTCCCGAGCTCCGGCTGTTTTAGCCAAAGCAAAAGCAATATAGCAGTATGTTATCAGGATAAAAAACATAGGAAGCCAAAGAATGAGCACAGGTAACACACCACCAATGATGGAATTAGGCCTGTTGTCATTGCAGGCAAGCTGATACATGGGGCCGTGGTCACAGAAATAACTATTGATAACCACAGACTTACAGAAAGAAAGTCTAGTGAGAAGACCAACTGCAATGAGTACAACAGTAATGACAAAGAGCCAGAAAGAAACAACCATAGACAACATGGATCTGTGAGTCACCTTAACTTGATAGTGTAATGGGTAAATGATCGCTATTAGTCTGTCATAGCAGAGTATAACCAGACTAAAAGACTGCATTGACAGACAGGTGAAGCAGAAAAACAAGAAACTCATGCAGTCATTGTAGGAGATGTAGCGGTGGTTGAACAAAAAGATGTTAATAACTTTCGGCACCAAAGCAGTGCTTCCAACTAGATCCACAAATGCAAGGTGAAACACAGCAATATATTTTGGAGTTCTCAGATTAGTATCTAAGTATATTACAGCCATCACAGCTGTGTTTCCCAACACTGAGACAATATAAACAAAGAACAGAAAGATGTAGTAATAATTTATATAGAGGATGCCAGAAAAACCACTTATTATGAAATATGCAGGACGCACAAAAGTGATGTTTTTCCCAAGAGCTGAGTTGAACAAGTCCATCGTAAATTTACTGTCTTCAGCGGAGTGGCTTGTGTGTGTCAGTGTGAGTCCCACATTCTCTTATGTCGATGCTGTAAAGTCTTCTCTGCCTGGTGACACAATTTTATCAAGCTTCAACAGGTTGAGAGGAGGTGAGATGTCATCTTCTGTTTGTCTGTTAAAGCAGTCTGTGTTCCCCTGTGTGTAGTGTATGTGTTTCTCATGTATGTTTGTGGAAACAGTGCCTCCAGAATGTTTTCAGACCCCTTGACTTTTTGCACATTTTATCGTGTTATAGATTTAATTTTAAATGGATAAAATTGACATTTTTGCCAGTTAATTTACACTCAATCAACCATAATGACAAAGTGAAAACGTAGAATTTTTTGCAAATTTATTAAAAATCAAAAACTGAAATCTTTCATTTATATAAGTATTCAGACCCTTAATTCAGTACTTTGTAGAAGCCCCTTTGGCAGCAATTACTTCTTGGGTACGTCTCTACAAGCTTTGCACGCCTGGAATTTGGGCAGTTTATCCCATTCTTCTTGGCAGATCCTCTCAAGCTCCGTCAGATTGGATGGGAAGGGCCTGTGAAGTGCCATCTTCAGGTCTCTCCACAGATGTTCTTTGGGGTTTAAGTCTGGGCTTTGGCTGGGCCATTCAAGGACAGTCAGAAACTTGTCCCAAAGCCACTCCAGCATTATCTTTGCTGTATGCTTTGGGTCATTGTCGTGCTGAAAGGTGAATCGTNCCAAAGCCACTCCAGCATTATCTTTGCTGTATGCTTTGGGTCATTGTCGTGCTGAAAGGTGAATCGTCGCCCCAGTCTGAGGTTGCTGCACTCTGGAGCAGGTTTTCTTCAAGGACCTCTCTGTATTTTGGCTAACAAGGCCAACAGATTAATGATAATTTAATCATAAAATAATCTAGTAGTTCTTTATCATAAAATTATTGTAGGCAAGCTATCTGGACTTACCATGTGACCAATTTACCCATTCCAATGGCTTATCGGCAGTCACTTAGAGATGTATAATGGCCATTTTGTCACCTCACAGACATGAAAATATGTTTGACCAGTTCAGTGGTTGAGACATTCAGCATATCTTCCCAATAACTCAGGCACATTTTGTAATAATGTATGTTTATCAGGGCCATACTAGGTTCATTCCAGTCAGAAGGTTTTTCAAAGCCAACTCAGAGGCGATTAGCACATGTCCAGCTAGGCATAAAGCAAAAAAAAAAAAAAAAAAAANAAAAAAAAAAAAAAAAAAAACTTTCCTCTCATAGCTCAGGGGTATACTCATTTGGCACATGTCTACCCAGGTGCCAACTCAAGCAAAATATTCCCTCCTACACTCAGTGATGCATGAATGTGCATATGTTTCTATAGGGCCAAAACAAAAGGAATATTATCCCTGTAATTCATCCATGCACTACATTGCATATATTTATCAGGATGCTATTCTCAAAGCAATCTACATGCGGTGTACAACACAACTGACTCTGACTAGTTCTGTCCTAAATATTGACGGGTGTGCTCATGCTCCACCAGTAAAGCTTTAGCATTACATAGTCTGACATAAAGTCATGGAAGCCACAGATCTTCTTGAAACTGCTAAGGCAAATAGTATAACAGGAAAGTCAAGAAGAAGTTAAAGTTAGATTTAAGAATTTATTACTAGGAACAATTTAGCAATCAATTAATCAATTACAATAAATCTGAGTGTTAAATCAAACGTGAAGCTAAATTAAGACAAGCATAAGAACAGCAAATGTGGTGTGTGTGTGTGTGTGTGTGTGAGAGAGATTAAATTGCCTTTTTTTTTTTNCTTTTTTTTTTTGTTGTTTTTTTTTTTGTTTGTTTTTTTGTTTTGTTTTTTCCACTAAGTAATAGCAGAAGAAGAAGTTTGCAGCTTGGATTTTAATTCAGTTTAGTTGTGCAGGACTGTCAGAGAAGCATTAAAACATTTGACCACAATAAATCACATTTATCCATCAATCACTGATTTTTAAAACTAAATTCTATTAAATTAAACAAAGCATTAAATTGAACATTAAAAACAAATACTTTTGACTACAGTCACTAGTTTATTCAGTTCAAGATTGAAGAAATGCAAATGTGCAAATTTAGGTTTGCTGAAAAAATTTGTCTGAGACTCTGGATGATACAGCTTCAGTGAATGATGTATTTCTAAATTTACTACCCCACTCAGGAAGAAAATGTAAATGCATTTTTTGCCTTTATTTTTAAAATAACTTAACAATGAAAAACTAATAGTAAAATACACATATCATACTGGGAGTTTTCTGATATTTCTTTGTCATTTTTCCAAAATTTGCCATGTTTGTATGATTTTTGAACATTCTGGAAAGGCTAAAGAGGGTTTTGGATAACATATTGAGATCAACTGAAACACATTTAACTTTGTATAGATGATGATAAACAATGTAAAAAGACGATTTGCTTTTATTGTGACATTTATAATATTCAAAAACTTATTGTTTTACTATACCTCCATGTCATGCATTAGATGAATAGTGTGTAGTATCTAGTTAAATAATTTCAATATTAACTGTAATCAACAAAGATAATCATAAACTTAATTATTGTAGACTTAATTCCAACTCAGTATACAAAGATTCAGCAGCTAATATGTATAATGAAAGGCAGTTTATGTGATGATACAAAAGAATTGTCAGTTTCACTATTGATACGACTCTGACATTTTACTTTGTACACAGTTAACAAATTAAAAAGCCAAAACAACCATGATTAATACTTATTTGCAGTTTAGCTTTTCCCTCTGCTTTTCAACAACTTTTTCACAGATTCTTTGATTTCTTGTGTCTGTAGAACATAAATGATTGGATTCAACATGGGAGGAATGACAGAGGCCAGAGACAGGTTTATGATCCTGGCATTTGGGTGTATCGTTGCCCCAAACAGAAACGTAAATATGATCGGGAGGTAATAGATTGCCACTAAGGAAAGGTGAGCCGTGCAGGTTTTAAACGCCTTGAGTCTGTCCTGAGCTCTGGTTATTTTAGCCATAGCAAAAGCAATATATGAGTAACTTAACATGATAAATATCAGTGGAAACCAAAAAACGATAACTGGTAAAAGATAGGAAATGACATAACTGGGAGTATTGTCATTGCAGGCAATACGAAACATCTGGCCATGGTCACAGAAATAGCTGTTTATAACCAAGGACTTACAAAAAGAAAGTCTAGTGAGAAGACCAATTGCAATGAGTTCAACAGTAACGGCAAAGATCCAAAAAAAGAAAATGACAGACAACATGAATCTGTGAGTCACCTTAGCTTGATAATGTAATGGGTAAATGATTGCTATTAGTCTGTCATAACAGAGTATAACCAGATTAAAAGACTGCATCGCCAGGCAGCTGTAGCAGAAAAACTGGAAAGTCATGCAGTCATTGTAGGAGATGTAGGGGTGGTTGAACAAAAAGATGTCAATAACCTTCGGCACCAAAGCAGAGCTACTAGAGAAATCTGAAAATGCAAGGTTAAACACAGCAATATATTTTGGAGTTCTTAGATTATGATCCAAGTATATTACAGCCATCACAGCTGTGTTTCCCAATACTGAGACAATATAAACAACCAACAGAAACACATAGTAATAATTTATATTCAAGATGCCTGAAAAACCACTTATCATGAAAAATGCTGGCCACACAAAACTGATGTTTTTTCCAGGAGCCGAGTTGAACAAGTCCATTGTAAACTTTCTTGTAGTATTTTGCGCTCTTCAGCACTATGGCATGTGTGTGTGTGTGTGTGTGTGTGTGTGTCAGTTTGATCGTGCGTTCTCTTCTGTAGATGGAGTAAAGCTCTTCTCTCTCTTTTTGAATGACATGCTATCTGTATGATGGTCACATGTTGATCCTGTGTTTACATCAGTTTCTTCAGGGTATTCCAGTTTTTCCCCACTATCAAAGCGGTGTGTGTTAGGTTGATACTTCTGCCATTGCCCTTGACCAAGGCACTAGACTGTAGACCTGGAGTTGGTCCACAGACAGTCAGTGTGGCAGCCCACTCTTCCTAGTTGTTAGGATGGGTCAAATGCAGAGGGTGACTTTCCCCTCTGGGATTAATAAAGTGTAAACGTAATTTCTAGGAATGATATATGAATGATGGCCTCGTATATGTAGAATTAAACTAATACAGAATTACATTTAATTACCGTAGATTTGCAGCTCCCTCCATGCTCTTGAAAATAGTTAACAGCACAATGTAAACTCAGATTTACTCAGGAATAAAATTGAAATCATAGACGACAAAGTAAACGTTTTACTTTCATTTTTAACTAATTTTATAATTAAAACCCTAAATAATGAATAAAAATTTCATAATGAATAATAATGCATTTCATGTGATTTTATACATTATTTTTTTATGATTTTCCCAATTCGTAAAGTAAGTTTTTATGTTTGGTCCTGCTATTTTTGAGAATTTGAAGAGGCAAGAAATAGTTTTAAAGAATACCTTGAGATCAACAGTGAAGCAGTGATGTTCACAGTTGTATACACAGATTATAATGATTAGTGTAAAATATGTATGTATCAATAGCTTTTCTACAAAAGTACTTTTCTTGTTATGAACAATTCATTCTTAAAGTTATAATAATTACAAAATTAGTGTCTTCCTGTACCTTATCACAGTAGTATGTAGTTAGTTAGTATACAAAGATTCAAGCAATTAAAAGGTGTGTTCAAAGTCTGATTCTGTGATGACACAAAATATAAATGTAGTCTTTATAATTTCTCTGCTGCAGCTGCTCTGACATTTATGCATGATTTCCAAAACAGAAGGCCAGAACAACCATGATTGTTTTTTTTATTTCAGTTATGCTTTACCCTCTGATTTTCAACAACTTTTTCACAGATTCTTTGATTTCTTGTGTCTGTAGAACATAAATGATTGGATTCAACATGGGAGGGATGACGGGTGGCCAGAGACAGATTTATGACCCTGGCATTTGGGTGCATTGTTCTGTAAAACAGAAATGTAAATATGATTGGGAGGTAATAGATTGCCACTAAGGAAAGGTGAGCTGTGCAGGTTTTAATGGCCTTGAGTCTGTCCTGAGCTCTGGTTATTTTAGCTAAAGCAAAAGCAATATAGCCATAAGTTACCAAGATAAATAACAGTGGAAGCCAAAGAATGATACCAGTTAACAAATAGCCAGTGATTACACTGGGAATATTGTTATTGCAGGCAAGGCGATTAATTGGTCCACGATCACAGAAATCACTTTGGATAACCAAGGACTTAAGGAAGGAAAGTTTACTGAGAAGACCAACTACAATGAGTACAACAGTACTGACAAAGAGCCAGAAAGAGATAACCATAGACAACATAAATCTGTCAGTCACCTTAACTTGATAGTGTAATGGGGTAAATAATCGCTATTAGTCTGTCACAACAGAGTATAATCAGATTAAAAGACTGCATTGACAGACAGGTGAAGCAGAAAAAAAAAAGAAAGTCATGAAGTGATTGTAGGAGATGTAGGGGTGGTTGAACAAAAAGATGTCAAGAACTTTCGGCACCAAAGCAGAGCTGCCAGATAATTCCACAAGTGCAAGGTTAAACATAGCAATATAGTTTGGATTAGTATCAGATTAGTATCCAAGTATATTACAGCCATCACAGCTGTGTTTCCCAACACTGAGACAATATAAACAAAAAAGACAAATATGTAGCAATAATTTATATGGAGGATGCCAGAAAAACCACGTATTATGAAATATTATGAAATATTAAACATATTATGACCAAACATATTATGAAATATGTCTGGTTTCTGTTATTATTTTTGAAAATCTGAAGAGGCTAGAAATAGTTTTGCAGAATACCTTGAGCTCAACAGTGAAGCATTTATGTTCATAGATGCATACATATAATCATCAGCATAAAATACATATCAATAGCTTTCCTACAACAGTACTTTTCTTGTTACACCCAATAAATTCTTAAAGTTTTACATAATTACACAGTTAGGGTCCTACTGTACCTTACCAGAGTCATACAGAGTATGTAGTTTGTAAGTATACAAAGATTCAAGCAACTAATAGGATTGCTCAGAGTTTTTTTCTGTGATGACATAAAATATGAATGTAGCCTTTATAATTTCTCTGTTGCTGCTGCTCTGACACTTTATTAATACATAATTTTCAAAATAGAAAGCCAGAACAAGCATGATAATTTTTTCATTACAGTTTAGCTTTACACTCTGATTTTCAACAACTTTTTCACAGATTCTTTGATTTCTTGTGTCTGTAGAACATAAATGATTGGATTCAACATGGGAGGGATGACGAAGGCCAGAGACAGGTTTATGATCCTGACATTCGGGTGCGTTATTCTGTGAAACAGAAATGTAAATATGTTTGGGAGGTAATAGATTGCCACTAAGGAAAGATGAGCTGTGCAGGTTTTAATGGCCTTGAGTCTATCCCGAGCTTTGGCTATTTTAGCTAAGGCAAAAGCAATATAGCCATAAGTTATCAAGATAAAAAACATAGGAAGCCCAAGAATGAGCACAGTTAATGCTGTCCCATAAAAGTAACTAGGCCTGTTGTCATTGCAGGCAAGCTGATACATGGGGGCATAGTCACAGAAATAACTTTGGATAATAACGGACTTACAAAAAGAAAGTCTAGTGAAAAGACCAACTGCAGTGAGTACGGCAGTAATGATAAAGAGCCAGAAAGAGATAACCATAGACAACATGAATCTGTGAGTCACCTTAACTTGATAGTGTAATGGGTAACTGATAGCTATTAGTCTGTCATAGCAGAGTATAACCAGATTAACAGACTGCATCGCCAGACAAGTGAAGTAGAAAAACAAGAAAGTCATGCAGTCATTGTAGGAGATGTAGGGGTGGTTGAACAAAAAAATGTCAATAACTTTCGGCACCAAAGCAGAGCTTCCAACAAGATCCACAAGTGCAAGGTTAAACACAGCAATATATTTTGGAGTTCTCAGATTAGTATCCAAGTATATCACAGCCATCACAGCTGTGTTTCCCAACACTGAGACAATATAAACAAAGAACAGAAAGATGTAGTAATAATTTATATAGAGGATGCCAGAAAAACCACCTATTATAAAATATGCAGGACGCACAAAAGAGATGTTTTTTCCAAGAGCCGAGTTAAACAAGTCCATTGTAAATTTTCTTGTAGTATGCACTGTGGCATATGTGTGTCAGTTTGATCGTGCATCCTCTTCTGTAGATGGAGTAAAGCTCTTCTCTCTCTTTTTGATGACCTACTGTCTGTGTGATGGTCACATGTTCAACCTGTGTTTACATCAGTTTCGTCAGAGTACTCCATGTTTTCCCCACTACCAAAGCGGTGTGTGTTAGGCTGATGCTTCTGCCATTGCCCTTGACCAAGGCACTAGACTGTAGACCTGGAGTTGGTCCGCAGACACTCAGTGTGGCAGCCCACTGTTCCTAGTTGTTAGGATGGGTCAAATGCAGAGGGTGACATCCCCCCCTGGGATTAATAAAGTGTAAACTTAATTTCTAGGAATGATATATGAATGATGGCCTCATATATGCAGAATGAAACTAATACAAAATTACATTTAATTAGATTTGCAGGCTCCCTCCATGCTCTTGAAAATAGACAACAGAACAATGTAAACTCAAACTTACTCAGGAATAAATTTGAAACGCATGGACAACACATTTTACACACACATTTTAGCACACATTTTACATTCATTTTTAAATAATTTTATCAAAAACCTAAACAATAGATAATCAATGCATTTAGTGTGATTTTTTTAAAAATATAATTTTACATATTCTTTACAATTTTCCAGACATCAGAAGTACATTTGTATGTCTGATTTCTGTCATTATTTCTGATCATTTGTTAGGATGGGTCAAATGCAGAGGGTGACTTTCCCTTCTGGGATTACAAAAGTGTAAATTTAATTTCTAGGAATGATGTATGAATGATGGCCTCATATATTATAGAATTAATGTTATACAGAATTACATTTCATTAGACTTGCAGCTCCCTCCATGCTCTTGAAAATAGATAACAGAACAATGTAAACTCACAGTTGCTCAGGAATAAAATTGAAACTCATAAATGACAAAGCAGACATTTTACTTTCATTTTAAAATAATTTTATCAGTTAAAAACCTAGACAATTAACAAAAACGCATTTAAAGTGATATGTTTTATATTAACATTTTGTTTATGATGTTTCCTGATACCTCAAGTGACATATTTACATTTAGGTTCTGCCATTATTTTTGAGAATTTGAAGAGACTAGAAATCGTTTTGCAGAATACCTTGAGATCAACAGTGAAGCATTGAAGTTCACATTTGCATACACAGATATAATCATTAGCGTAAAATATACATTCATAGATTTCCTACAAAAGTACTTCTCTTGTTATAAGCAATTCATTCTTAAAGTTGTTACATAATTACACATTTAGTGTCTTTCTGTACATTACCAGAGTCATACATTGTAGTATGAAGTTAGTATACAAAGATTCAAGTAACTAAAAGGTGGGTTCAAACCTTGTTTCTGTGATGACATAAAATATAAATGTAGTCTTTATAATTTCTCTGCTGCTGCTGCTCTGACATTTTATTAATACATGAATTTCAAAATAGAAGGCCAGAACAACCATAATTATTTTTTCATTCAACAACTTTTTCACGGATTCTTTGATTTCTTGTGTCTGTAGAACATAAATGATTGGGTTCAACATGGGAGGGATGACGGAGGCCAGAGACAGGTTTATGATTCTGGTATTCAGATGCATTGTTCTGTAAAACAAAAATGTAAATATGTTTGGGAGATAATAGATAGCCACTAAGGAAAGATGAGCTGTGCAGGTTTTAATGGCCTTGAGTCTGTCCTGAGCTCTGGATATTTTAGCTAAAGCAAAATCAATATAGCCATAAGTTATCAAGATGAATATAAGTGGAAGCCAAAGAATGATAACAGTTAAGAAATAGCCAATAATTACACTGGGAGTATTGTCATGGCAGGCAAGGCGATTAATTGGGCCTTGGTCACAGAAATAACTTTGGATAACCAAGGACTTACAGAAAGAAATTCTACTGACAAGACCAACTACAATGAGGACAACAGTAATAACAAAGAGCCAGAAAGAGGCAACCATAGACAACGTGAATCTGCAAGTCAACTTAACTTGATAATGTAATGGGTAAATGATAGGTATTAGTCTGTCATAACAGAGTATAACCAGATTAAAAGACTGCATTTACAGGCAGGTGAAGCAGGAAAAACAAGAAAGTCATGCAGTCATTGTAGGAGATGTAGGGGTGGTTGAACAAAAAGATGTCAAGAACTTTCAGTACCAAAGCAGAGTTGCCAGATAAATCCACAAGTGTAAGGTTAAACACAGCAATATATTTTGGAGTTCTCAGATTAATATCCAAATACCATATATGACAGCCATCATAGCTGTGTTTCCCAACACTGAGACAATATAAACAAAAAACAGAAAGATGTAGACATAATTTATATGGGGATGCTGGAAAAAAAAACACGTTATGAAATATTAAACATATTATGACCAAACATGACCAAATTTATTATGAGATATGTCTGGTTTCTGTTATTATATTTGAGAATCTGAAGAGGCTAGAAATAGTTTTTCAGAATACCTTGAGCTCAGCAATGAAGCATTTATATTCACATTTGCATACATATAATCATTGGCGTAAAATACGTATAAATAAATTTCCTACAGATGTACACTTCTTGTTATATGCAATTAATTCTTAAAGTTATTACATAATTACACAGTTAGGTCTTCCTGTACATTACCAGAGTCATACATTGTAGTATGTATGTAGTCAGTAAGTATACAAAGATTCAAGCAACTAATTGCTGTGCGAAAGTTTGATTCTGTGATGACACAAAATATAAATGTAGTGTTTATGACTTCTCTGTTGCTGCTGCTCTGACATTTTATTTATACATGATTTCCAAAATAGAAGGCTAGAACAAACGTGATTATTTTTTCATTACAGTTTTGCTTTTCCCTCTGATTTTCAACAACTTTTTCACAGATTCTTTGATTTCTTGTGTTTGTAGAACATAAATGATTGGATTCAACATAGGAGGGATGACGGTGGCCAGAGACAGATTTATGATCCTGGCATTCACTGGCATTGTTCCATTAAATAGAAATGTTAATATGATTGGGAAGAAATAGATAGCCACTAAGGAAAGGTGAGCTGTGCAGGTTTTAATGGCCTTTAGTCTGTCCTGAGCTCTGGATATTTTAGCTAAAGCAAAAGCAATATAACCATAAGTTAACAAGATGAATATCAGTGGAAGCCAAAAAATGATAACACGTAACAAATAGCGAATGATTACACTGGGAGTATTGTCATTGCAGGCAAGGCGATTAATTGGGCCGTGGTCTCAGAAATAACTTTGGATGACCAAGGACTTACAGAAAGAAAGTCTAGTGAGAAGACCAACTGAAATGAGTACAACAGTAATGATGAAGAGCCAGAAAGAGATAACCATAGACAACATGAATCTGCGAGTCACTTTAACTTGATAGTGTAGTGGGGTAAATAATCGCTATTAGTCTGTCATAAGAGAGTATAACCAGATTAAGCGACTGCATGGATGCACAGCTGTAACAGGAAAAAAAAGAAAGTCATGCAGTCATTGTAGGAGATGTAGGGGTGGTTGAATAAAAAGGTGTCAATAACTTTCGGCACCAAAGCAGTGCTAGCAGATAAATCCACAAGTGCAAGGTTAAACACAGCAATATATTTTGGAGTTCTCAGATTAGTATCCAAGTATATCNATCCACAAGTGCAAGGTTAAACACAGCAATATATTTTGGAGTTCTCAGATTAGTATCCAAGTATATCACAGCCATAACAGCTGTGTTTCCCAATACTGAGACAATATAAACAAAAAACAGAAAGACGTAGTAATAATTTATATTGAGGATGCCGGAAAAGCCACGTATTATGAAATATGCAGGACGTATAAAAGAGATGTTTCTCCCAAGAGCCGAGTTGAACAAGTCCATTGTAAACTTTCTTGTAGTATTTTGCTCTCTTCAGCACTGTGGAATATGTGTCTGTCAGTTTGATCGGGCGTTCTCTCCTGTAGATGGAGTAAAGCTCTGCTCTCTCTCTTTTTGATGACCTACTGTCTGTGTGATGGTCACATGTTCATCTTGTGTTTATGTTAGTTTCGTCAGAGTACTCCAGTTTTTCCCACTACCAAAGCGGTGTGTGCTAGGTTGATACTTCTGCCATTGCCTTTGACCAAGGCACTAGACTGTAGACCTGGAGTTGGTCCACAGACACTCAGTGTGGCAGCCCACTGTTNTTGACCAAGGCACTAGACTGTAGACCTGGAGTTGGTCCACAGACACTCAGTGTGGCAGCCCACTGTTCCTAGTTGTTAGGATGGGTCAAATGCAGAGGGTGACTTTCACCTCTGGGATTAATGAAGTGTAAACGTAATTTCTAGGAATGATATATGAATGATGGTCTAGTATATGTAGAATTAAACTAATACAGAATTACATTTAATTAGACTTGCAGCTCCCTCCATGCTCTTGAAAATAAATAACAGAACAATGTAAATTCAAATTTACTCAGGAATAAAACTGAAACGCATAAACAACAAAACAGACATTTTATTTTCATTTTAAAATAATTTTATCAATTGAAAACCTAGACAATTAACAGAAATGCATTTAAAGTGATATTTTTTATATTTACATTTTGATTATGATTTTTCCCAATACCTCAAGTGACATTTATGTTTAGGTTCTGTCATTATTTTTGAGAATTTGAAGAGGCTAAAAATAGTTTGGCAGAATACCAAAAATGAACCATTTCTGTTCACATTTGCATTTATAGATTTAATCATTGGTGTAAAATACATATCAATAGCTTTCCTACAAAAGTACTTTTCTTGTTGTAAGCAATTCATTGTTAAAGTTATTACATATTTACAAAGTTAGTGTCTTCCTGTACATTACCAGAGCCATACATTGTAGTATGTAGAGTATACAAAGACATTGTAGTATGTAGTATACAAAGATTCAAGCAACTAGAAGGTGTGCTCAAAGTCTGATTCTGTGATGACACAAAATATAAATGTAGTCTTTATAATTTTTCTGTTGCTTGCTGCTGCTGTCATATTTTATTTATGCATGATGTCCAAAATAGAAAGCCAGAACGACGGTGATTATTTTTTCACTGCAGTTTAGGTTACCCTCTGATTTTCAACAACTTTTTCACAGATTTTTTGATTTCTTGTGTCTGCAGAACATAAATGATTAGATTCAACATGGGAGGGATGATAGAGGCCAGAGACGGATTTATGATCCTGGCATTCAGGTGCATTGTTCTGTTAAATAGAAATGTATACATTATTGGGATGAAATAGGTTGCCAGTAGGGAAAGGTGAGCTGTGCAGGTTTTAATGGCCTTAAGACTGTCCCAATTTGTGGCTATTTTAGCTAAAGCAAAAGCAATATAGCCATAAGTTATCAAGATAAGTATAAGTGGAAGCCAAAGAATGATAACCATTAACAAGTAGCCAATGATTACACTGGGAGTATTGTCATTGCAGGCAAGCCGAGACATGGGGCCGTGGCCACAAAAATAACTTGGGATAACCAAGGATTTACAGAAAAAAAGTCCAGTAAGAAGACCAACTGCAATGAGGAAAGCAGAAATGACAAAGATCCAGAACGAAACAACCATAGACATCATGAATCTGTGAGTCGCCTTAACTTGATAGTGTAATGGCTAAAAGATCGTCTGTCATAATAGAGTATAAAGACTGCATCGACAGAAAGGTGAAGCTGAAACATAAGAAAGTCATGCAGTCATTGTAGGAGATGTAGGGGTGGTTGAACAAAAAGATGTCAAGAGTTTTTGGCACCAAAGCAGTGCTAGCAGATAAATCCACAAGTGCAAGGTTAAACACAGCAATATACTCTATTTTGGAGTTCTCAGATTAGTATCCAAGTATATTACAGCCATCACAGCTGTGTTTCCCAACACTTAGACAATATAAACAAAAAACAGAAAGATGTAATAATAATTTATATTGAGGATGCCGGAAAAACCACCTCTTATAAAATATGCAGGACGCACAAAAGAGATGTTTTTTCCAAGAGCCGAGTTGAACAAGTCCATTGCAAATTTTCTTGTAGTATTTTACTCTTCATCTCTGTGGCATGTGTGTGTCAGTTTGATCATGCATTCTGTTCTGTAGATGGAGGAAAGCTCTTGTCTCTTTTTGAATGACATGCTGTCTATATGATGGTCACATGTTCAAAATGTGTTTGCATCAGTTTCTTCAGGGTACTCCATTTTTTCCACACTACCAAAGCGGGTGTGTGTTAGGTTGATACTTCTGCCATTGCTCTTGACCAAGGCACTAGACTGTAGACCTGGAGTTGGTCCACAGACACTCAGTGTGGCAGCCCACTGTANTTGACCAAGGCACTAGACTGTAGACCTGGAGTTGGTCCACAGACACTCAGTGTGGCAGCCCACTGTAGTTGTTAGGATGGGTCAGATACAGAGGGTGACTTTCCCCTCTGGGATTAAAAAAGTGTGAACTTAATTTCCAAGAATGACATATGAATGATGACCTAGTATATGTAGAATAAAAAAGTAATACAGAATTACATTTAATTAGCTTTGTAGCTCCCTCCATGCTCTTGAAAATAGATAACAGAACAATGTAAACTGAAATTTACTCAGGAATAAAATTTAAATGTTTAGACAACAAAGCAAACATTTTACTTTCATTTTTAAATAATTTTATCAATTACAAACCTAAACAATGAATGAAAATGCATTTAATATGATTTTTTTTTAAATATAATTTTATATATTCTTGATTTTCCTGATACCAAAAGTACATTTATATGTTTGATTTCTGCTATTATTTTTGATAATTTGAAGAGGCTAGAAATAGTTTGGCAGAATACCTTGAGATCAACAGTGAAGTGTTTATGTTCACAGTTACATACATAGATATAATCATTAGCATAAAATACACATCAATATATTTCCTGTAAAAGTACTTTTCTTGTTATAAGCAATTCATTGTGAAAGTTATTACATAATTACACAGTTAGTGCCTTCCAGAGACATACATTGGAGTATGAAGTTAGTTAGTATACAAAATTCTAGCAACTAATAGTTGTGATCAAAGTTTGATTCTGTAATGACACAAAATATTTCCAAAATAGAAAGCCAGAACAACCATGATTATTTTTTCGTTGCAGTTACTCGTTGCCCTCTGATTTTCAACAACATATTCACAGATTCTTTCATTTCTTGAGTCTGTAGAACATAAATGAATGGATTCAACATGGGAGGGATGACGGAGGCCAGGGACAGATTTATGATCCTGGCATTCAGGTGTATTGTTCTATAAAACAGAAATGTAAATATGATTGGGAGGTAATAGATAGCCACTAAGGAAAGGTGAGCTGTGCAGGTTTTAATGGCCTTGAGTCTGTCCCGAGCTTTGGCTATTTTAGCTAAAGCAAAAGCAATATAGCCATAAGTTATCAAGATAAATATCAGTGGAAGCCAAAAAATGATAACACTTAACAAATAGCCAATAATTACACTGGGAGTATTGTCATTGCAGGCAAGGCGATTAATTGGGCCGTGGTCACAGAAATAACTTTGGATGACCAAGGACTTACAGAAAGAAAGTCTAGTGAGAAGACCAATTGAAATGAGTACAACAGTAATGATGAAGAGCCAGAAAGAGATAACCATAGACAACATGAATCTGCGANTGAAATGAGTACAACAGTAATGATGAAGAGCCAGAAAGAGATAACCATAGACAACATGAATCTGCGAGTCACTTTAACTTGATAGTGTAATGGGGTAAATGATCGCTATTAGTCTGTCATAAGAGAGTATAACCAGATTAAGCGACTGCATGGATGCACAGCTGTAACAGANGCTATTAGTCTGTCATAAGAGAGTATAACCAGATTAAGCGACTGCATGGATGCACAGCTGTAACAGAAAAAAAAGAAAGTCATGCAGTCATTGTAGGAGATGTAGGGGTGGTTGAACAAAAAGATGTCAAGAACTTTTGGCACCAAAGCAGAGCTACTAAAGAGATCCACAAATGCAAGGTTAAAGACAGCAATATATTTTGGAGTTCTCAGATTAGTATCCATGTATATTACAGCCATCACGGTTATGTTTCCCAACACCGACCCAATATAAACAAAAAACAGAAAGATGTAGTAATAATTTATGTTGAAGATGCCGGAAAACCCACGTATTATGAAATATGCAGGACGCACAAAAGAGATGTTTTTTCCAAGAGCTGAGTTGAACAAGTCCATTGTAAATTTTCTTGTAGTAATTTACTCTCTTCAGCACTGTGGTGTGTGTGTGTCAGTCTGATCCTGCGTCCTCTTTTGTAGATGGAGTAAAGCTCTTCTCTCTCTTTTTGATGACAGTCTCTGTGTGATGGTCACATGTTCTCCCTGTGCACTGTAAAATGTGACAAGTTGATCTTCCTTTAAAATACCTAGGAAACCGATTGCTTTGAAAAAGGTAAGTAAATATAACTATTAGTCTTAAGTTATGTTTACTTTATGTCTACTTGAACTTAAAACTAATAGCTATATTTACTTACCTTTTTCAAAGCAATCGGTTTCCTAGGTGTTTTTAAGTAAGATCAACTTGTCACATTTTACAGTATGTTTGCGTCATTTGCTCAGGGTACTTCTGTATTTTTTTCCCCACTGCCAAAGAGGTGTGTGTTAGTTTGATGCTTCTGCCATTGTCCTTGCCAAGGGCACTACGCTGTAGATCTGGAGTTGGTCCACAGATACAGTGTGGTAACCCACTGTATGGGTCAAATGCAGAGGGTGACTTTCCTCTCTGAGCTAAATAAATTGTAAACTTACAAAGTGTAAGTTCATTTCTCGGAATGATATATTAATGATGGCCTCATATATGTAGAATTAAACTGATACAGAATTACTTTTAATTAGATTTGCAGCTCCCTCCATGCTCTTGAATATAGATCACAGAACAATGTAATCTCAAATTTACAGAATAATTTACACATCTGTAATACGTGAGATCTTCAAAATATTAGGATCTTTAAAACAACATCACAAGCAAGGAAATTTGAAAAACCCTGATCTAATCTATGTAATCAAATGAGTTTTTACACAAAATACGACTATCAGAAACTAAATGCCATCAGTCCGTCATCATAACTGGTAACAAATGAGTAAAAACTATATTGGGAGTTCCAAGTTTATTTTTAATTATCACATAAACAGAAAGTTACTGTCTTACTGTACCTCAGTGGGGTCATACGTTGTAAGAAAAGCATGTAGCATGTATTTATTCCAACCCAGTATGCAGTGATTCAGATACCTCATAAATTTGCTCAATTTATAATTTCTCTATTGCCACTGCTGTGATAATTTGTTCTCTACATTATTTCTAAAATAGAAGGCCAAAACAGCCATTAATAATTTTTCATCGCAGTTATGCTTTGCCCTCTGATTTTCAACAAGTTTTTCACCAATTCTTTGATTTCTTATGTCTGTAGAACATAAATGATTGGATTCAACATGGGAGGAAAGACAGAGGTCAGAGACAGGTTTATGNCTGTAGAACATAAATGATTGGATTCAACATGGGAGGAAAGACAGAGGTCAGAGACAGGTTTATGATCCTGGCATTTGAGTGTATCGTTGCCCCAAACAGAAATGTAAATATGATCGGGAGGAAATAGATGCCACTAAAGAAAGGTGAGCCGTGCAGGTTTTAAAGGCCTTGTGCCATTCCTGAGATCTGGCTATTTTAGCAAAAGCAATATAGGAATAACTCATCATGATAAATATCAGTGGAAACCCAAGAACAACAACTGATAGAATTTTGCCAAGGACATAACTCGGAGTATTGTCATTGCAGGCAAGCTGATACATGGGGCCATGGTCACAGAAATAACTATTGATAACCACAGACTTACAGAATGAAAGTCTAGTGAGAAGACCAACTGCAATGAGTACAACAATAATGACAAAGAGTCAGAAAGAGATAACCATAGAAACATGAATCTGCAAGTCACCTTAACTTGATAGTGTAATGGGTAACTGATAGCTATTAGTCTGTCATAGCAGAGTATAACCAGATTAAAAGGCTGCATTGACAGACAGGTGAAGTAGAAAAACAAGAAGGTCATGCAGTCATTGTAGGAGATGTAGGGGTGGTTGAGCAAAAAGATATCCAGAAGTTTCAGCATCAGCATACAGCCATCACAACTGTGTTTCCCAACACTGAGACAATATAAACAACCAACAGAAACACATAGTAATAATTTATGTTGAGGATGCCAGAAAAACCACGTATTATGAAATATGCAGGATGCACAAAAGAAATGTTTTTCCCAGGAGCCAAGTTGAACAAGTCCATCGTAAAATTTCTTGTAGTATTTTACTCTGTTCAGCGCTATGGCGTGTGTAAGTTTGAGTCGTGCATTCTCTTCTGTAGATGGAGTAAAGCTCTTCTCTCCTTCTGATGACACAACTTTATGAAGCCTTATCAGGATTTGGGAGAAGTGGCGAACATTAAATTTCCTCTTCTGCTTGTCTGTTAATGCACACTGTGTTCCCCACTGTGCCACTCTGTGTGTGCGTGCATGCGTGCGTGGAGTCACTGGATGTGTATACACGGTCATGGTGGACCAGCACGGTGTTGCAATTGTTAGTGCTGTTGCCAGCACAACAAGAAGATCTTGGGTTCAAAGCCCCATGCCAGCCCTAGTCCTTTCTGTATGAAGTTTGTATGTTCTACCTGTGTTCAAGGATTGAGACAAATGGTGTCTCAATCCTCCTTCCCTGTTCAGAGAATGTTTCTCCAGTTTTGATATAAATGGTGGTTTGAGACACCATTAGTCTGCTCTTACAGTGCTCTTTTCAGTCCGTCCATCCTCATTGCCCCCCCACCCCACCCCCCAGGCGTGTGTGTTGTGTGTGTGTGTGTGTGTGTTGGGGGGGGGCTATCAAGGCCAAGAAAGGTATGGCATAATTTCTGCCTAGGTCGGGGAAGGAATTACGCTCTTTGTCTCTCCCAGTCTCAGTAACACATCATACCACTGGGCCTTGGGTATATATAAGGAAAATACCAAATGTTCCACAGTTATAATGGCTTTCTCAGAAACAAACCACCCAGTTTGAAGTGGAGAGAGATTTGTGCACATTTTTCCATACCCAGGGGGAATTTTGGGACATGGCATAGGCCTGGTTTGAAGTCTCCATTGCTGGCACAGCCGGCACAGAGCTATTACTGGAAGATCATCAGTGGTTGTCAGGATGGCAAATCAGAACCCATTGATGGACATAAGCAGTGTAGAATGAGGCCTTTCCGGTTTTTAATCCAGAGGACTAGGTGGACATTAGCAGAAGTATTCCAGCTATTATGTTCATAGATGCATAATTCAGTTGATGGAGAATGTTAAGACAGCCATAGTGAAGGTCTTTGAGTTTGCGTCAAAGAGGTTCTTGCCAACTATCTGATGGCTCAACTGGAAGAGATTGGGTTTTTCCTGTGGATGCATTCGCAGGGGTTGGGAACCTCTGACTTCGACCTGAAATATAGTTGAGCAATGGAAAGAACACTTAGAAGAATTCCTTAACTCAACGGGGACAGCCTCTAGGGAAAAGGCAAAGTCAGTGGACTAAGCAGTCGTTTGAAAATGCCCACAGAATGAACTGGATATGGAGCCCTGTCAGGCAGGTTGGCAATGATGGCTCCATCATATATAGACATGGACTAAGGAGCTGTTCTACATCTGGTCCTTGTACAACAGCAAGAGCTATGAAAGTTATCCTTTGCATTCGGTCAAACATTTCATCCACCAAAACAGTACTTTCTCTACTTTTTGTGAGTTTTAAGGTCAGGATCTCAAGATGCAACCAAGGATGGGAGTGTGTTTAGTTTGCTGGCTCCAGGAATGCGCCTCTGCTCTTTGCAAATGATGTGGGTCTTTTATCGCTGTCTGACCATGTGCTCAATCACTAAATCACAGAGAAAATATGTTCTTAAACAGAAAAGGATCAACTTTTTCCAGTTAGCTACAAGTTCTGAAATTCTTGCTGTGTTTTTGTTTGTCCCTGTGAGGAAGAAGTTCATGACTTAACTATTCTTTACTCCCTAGTTGAACCTGGAACAAAACTGCTTAATGAGGCTGTTAATGAGTTGTTTGTTGACACTACTTTTGCAGGATGATGACATATCCTGTATTTCAGGCTATCAGATAGGCAAACAGTTTGCCCTAAACCGCAGGGAACAGTCAAGAGAGAGGGAGGGAGGAAGACAGGGAGAGAGAGAGAGAGAGCGAGGAGAGCGAGTTTCCAACTTCCTCCTGTGGTTGAAAACTTCCCAAAGATTTTAAAAGACATGGGCATAAAATATAGATTTAAATTTTATTTATGTAGTATTTACTATATGGTAAATATAGCACATTATACTTTTTTTTTAATAGAAATTGATATGAAATTATATGTGGTTAACACATGAACAGAGCAAACCATACTGTTCAGTTTCAAATCCTCACAATAAATGAATTCTGTTTTGTGATGACCATGCGTATTAGTGATCCAAAAAATGGACCGATTAAAAACACTGAAAACTATAAATTAATCAAGTTAATTCTGAGGGAGGAATTCCCATGGTAGATGGTTCAGTGCCTTGCTCAAGGACAGTTTAATGAGACTTGTTTTGGAATGTCACATTCACATTCACCAAGTCAGAGGTCAGGAGTTTCAAACTAGCATTTTTCTTATTTCCAGGTAGGGCTGTCACGATATCAGAATTTCACTTCACAATTATCATGTCCAAAAGAATTCACGATAACGATATTATCGTGATATCTGTAGAAAATCTGAAAAAACAATGTTATCAGTCAAAGTCATCTTTAACTTTGTTTAGCATTTGTTGCGCGTTTTGTCTCTTTTTTGGCAAATGAATTACGCTCAAAATACGAGTGTAGGGAGGTGGAGAGAGTCTGTAACCATAACTGTACAAAAGCTACAAAAAGANCTCAAAATACGAGTGTAGGGAGGTGGAGAGAGTCTGTAACCATAACTGTACAAAAGCTACAAAAAGAGCAATTGCACTTAATGGATCGTGTAAAAGATCTTTTGTTTATCAGATGACCTGATAAACAAAAGATCCACAAATCTAACAAATAACCAGGAGAGAAAATACTGTCAAATCCAACACCATGATAACTTAGCTTTAACAACACAACTAAGACCTTAATGTAACATTTCCCATTTCAGGGCTAACAAACTAACTGCTACTGACTCTCTCTACTGTAGCAAAATCTGCAGGATGATGGAGGTGAAGGTGGGTGAACAATTTGGTGGTATTGCCCCCTTTTGCGGTTACTGTCAGTTGGCATTTTGTGCAGACTGGGGCGTCTGCCAGCACTCTTTTAGTGAATCCAAAAAACTTCCACACTGGCAAGCTAACTTTTTTCGGGTTGGGGGTAGAGTGTCTCGCTCTAGTCTGTCGTCTCCTCCCTCATGATTTTGCACAGCAGTGCCACGGCAGTAGTAACAAGCTGTGAGTAGCTAGCTATCTACTGTCTAGCTGAGTAGCTAGCTATCTAGCTTGTTACTGCATCACGGTGTCACATCACGTGTGTGTGTGTGTGTGTGCGTGTGTGTGTGTGTGAAGGAGCACACACAGGTACACACAGCGANCGTGTGTGTGTGTGTGTGTGCGTGTGTGTGTGTGTGAAGGAGCACACACAGGTACACACAGCGAGAACGGAAAGAAACAGAAATGATTTAAGAGGCGCTGGATTATTTACACAATATTATCATATGTGAATTATTAACACTATTTCAGTATTTTATTTTTTAATATCACGGTTATCGTCAATACCGGTATATCGCGACATCCCCATTTCCAAGCTAACAAAATGCACTGGCACCTTATGCTTAGTAAATAAATAGTTATATTTTATCCATGTATACAACTTATTCACAATTTGCGTACAATCAAAATATTGGAGTGTATTGTGCATGTAAATGTGCTGACTGTTGTAGTAGTAAGATTAGTGCTAAAAGTAATAAGCAAAGTCATAGTCATATTACCGTTAGTCTTAGTTTTAGTAATAGTATTACCAGCAGAAGTTATAATAATTATATTTATGGTTGTAGTGTGGTAGTAATAGTGGTGAATAGACCTAAATATTGACTTTAAAAAAATGAAAATGAAGTCTATCACAGATTGGAGTTAACATGACTTTACTTTTAGTTAATTTGTAGTGCTTTAGAAACACTCTGACACTCTGAATTCCCACAGCAGTGCATAAAGAAGTTTGTGTGCACTAATGACTATGAAAAAATGTTTTTGTCTTACTGTGTGGTCGTAATTACTTGTGATACTCTTCAGTATTGCATCAGAACCTCAAATTTGTTTTGCAGCTTCATTTCAAGATGATAAACATCAGCAGGTTTCATCAGAGACCTAATTAAATGGCAGAGCATCTCAAGTGAGCACTTTGACTTAGATTGTTGTGCACATGACAGAAAAAGACTTCTGATCCACTGTGGGTAGAGAAATATTTTATGAAAATAATGCCACCTCTTCAATAAAAATATAAATTTTCACAAAATGCAAAGAATACATTTTAAGTTTATTTTTTTTTATTATTATTTTGATGTACGAATACATGAAATGGCAAACTGCATCAAACTACAGGTGCTAGTCCCAGGCCAAGTGTGTTTTGATCGAAAAGGAAGCCCTTTAAACCGAATGCATCAATGGTCCTCTAATCATTTAAGAGGAATATCTGATTTAAAACACTGACAACATATTCATATCAGCTGTAAAACTGCACTCGGGTGGAATGGCGGTTCAGAGTTCAGGGTCAAAACAAGAAGGAGATGGGTTTCAAACCAAACCTAGGCACACTGTAAATTCCTGTGATAAATTATTGATTCTTGTGATAATGTCATCTGGCTCTCAGTGTTGCTCTTAAATCAATATCAGAGTCTACTCTAGAGACTATTGAAGCCACAGAGCCATGAGGCCTCAATATCAGCCTAAGACATGCAGTGTTATCTTCAGGGATCTGCTATTATGGTATTGTCACCATACTAATAAATGCCACTATTAGCTCCCTGGGTATATTACAGGTGTTAAGAAACCCCCATAGAGACCTCCTTTGAAAATGAATAACAATGACAAAATAATGGGTCATGACGAGCCTGCGGGGATCACTTTGTTATGGCATTCTATGTTTCACAGTAAAAAATGCAAATTGGCCCAACAGCTCTCCATATGTCTTAACACTACGAAGGACTGCATGCATTGTATGTGATCTGAAAGAAACCCTCAGTAACCTAGAAATATGATTTATTTATTTTTTCTAAGTATCCCACCCAATATATTGGGTGGGATTCATAAAATATAGCGCCACACCTAGCGTGTCGATAAGGGAAACTATCGTCACGCAACCATTTTTGTCATTCATAAAGGCCTGTTACCTGCATCTTTTAGATTTTGCCTTGAAAAAGATGTTACTATGATATTTCCTTATTTATATGTGAGGGTAGTGATTTATAAAACACACCTTCACACAAAATTAAGAACTGCTTCATTCTGGTGGTTTTCAGCAGAAATCTGGGTAACATTTTAAACTATATTTGCCTCGCATATAATGCTGTGAGAAAATATTCGACTCCTTCCTGATTTCTTCTCTTTTTGTATCTCATACTAAACTGTTTCAGATCTTCAAACAAAATCTAACATTNTCCTGATTTCTTCTCTTTTTGTATCTCATACTAAACTGTTTCAGATCTTCAAACAAAATCTAACATTAAAAAGGCAACCTTAGCAAATACAAAATACAGTTTTAAATGATAATTGTATTTATTGAAGGAAAGTTAAGATGTTAGTTTTCTTCCATTACACACAGGTAAATTAGCTCTCCTGCATGTTGACCCAGTGGAATTCCCTCCACAGTGCACACAGAACGGTGTTATTTTCTTGTTATTGTTTTGTATCAGGTCACGTCCCACAGGACAGGTGGCTCCTTTTAACCTGTTTTGACAAAGTTAATTGTTCCTGTGAGGGTAACTCTTCACACTCACACACACACACAGAGAGACAGAGAGCTGATTATGATGCACTTAAACTTTTGTTTTTGTAGTTCTTACATAAGACTTACTGGAGATCTCACCATAGGCCTCTGCTCTGAAAACTCATGTTTGAGTTTTGTATTATTCACCAGCTGACCTTTGTCTATTGTTAAATGGAAATAGAGAGGGAAAAAGACAGACTGCTCAAGTTATATGGTACATAAATGAATTTTTGTGCCAAAGAACAGTAATTACCATACAGTAATGTAATGGGAAGCATGAGTGGTGAAACCAAAGACAATGAAGTTCCTAACCTAAACCAGTGGAACCTAAAGTTCCTAACCCTCTATGCATTACTGTTCAAAATGCAAACACTTCAACAGATAGCAGGCGTGGCAAATCTAAATATAACCAACACTGCCACATGAAAATGTTTTGTTTGATCAAATGACCCCACAGATTTAGACTTTTCCACTAACAGTACAGAACACTGGAGGCCTAAACATTCCACATAAAACTTGAGGGGCATGTATTTATCTGCCTCTGCAAAAGTGAAAAACAATGAAGGAGATAAACGTGTGTCTAGTTGGCTCATGTAACTTCATTGGATTGAAGTAAATACTTTTAATAATTTTTTTTTTAAATGTGGTCTGCCATTTTGCTTGTTTTCACTACTTATGCTGTTACAAAAAAAAACCCAAATCTGTCTGCTTTTTCTTCCGTTGGTGATGCAATGATTTATCTAAAAATTGGAGGAAATGTGGACTGGTTTGCTAGATTGCACCTTGCACCTTGATTCCATGAACGCCAAAGGGAAACTGGTTTGAGAACCAAAATTTTTTGGTGAAAAAAGCACTACATGTGACATGGGGGATAAACAATTTTAGTACTCTACGCTGGTTACAGTACCGCGTGATTTTTAATAAAAAATAATACATTGACATTAGGAACATTAGGTTAAGTGTTGAATTCTATTCAGGAAATGGAATTGGCATTTAGGTCAACTTGTTCAAAACGTGCCTATTCGGAATGGGCCGGACTTTATGGTGTGCACCACAACCTGCCACAGTTTTTGTTCTGCATGTCCTCATGAGCTAGCTTTGTTTGCCGTATGGGGTCGGGTTGAGACTGTGGCACTGGACCGGAGCATAATGCTGCCACGCTTGGAGCATATCCTGCCGCGCTGACTACTTTTTACCAGCACATCTCAATTCGTGAACTGCTCATCCAAATAACTTCACACGTGACACTGCACATCCTTGAGTCCTGAGCAATAAACATGCTGAATTCAACTTTATACAGTGTCAGGTTCTAGAGATATTGGACAGACAGGCAGAGATTCCTGCCTTTATATTTAGATAATATCAGAATGCCAGGTTTGCATAATAACAGAATTGGAAGGTTGTATCACGTCTTGCTGTGATATAACTTTTATAGAAGTGTTACTTGGATGATTTAAGAGTTTGTTAACTTCGTGTGCCTCTACTGGGACAAAGTTGCATCCACACACTTCCTGTCTGTCAAAATCTTTATAAAACTGAGGTGCTGCTGCTTGTCCAGGCTGAAAGGTAAGAACCAACATGCATCTCAGTCACACCTTATTTTAAAACATCACGCACAGTATTTCTCAGTAATTTGCTGTACTGCCTTCAGTATGTTTCAGGTGGACGAGAACTACACACACGTGTCAAGGTTTGTTATTGTGGGCTTCCCAAGTCTCCAGTCGGAGTATTTTGACCTGGTGGCGTGGTTCTTCTTTTTCCTCTATGTGACCACAGTGGTAGGAAACCTCCTGCTCGTGGTTGTGTTTGTTTTGGAACACAGCCTCCAGAAACCCATGTACATCATCATGGTCAGCCTGGCCCTCTCAGACATTGGTAACAAGGGTTTTTTTTTTTGTTTTTTTTTTAACTGCATCTCTGGCTCTCTCTATGCTCTCAGGATCCAGTGTATTAGGTTTCACACCTGCATCAAAACGGGGATTACTCATAATAATTGTCACCTCCATGATATGTCATACATTCATACTATTTAGTTACCAGTTTATTTAGGTATACACATACAGTTCAATACAGAAGTCTTGTAGTAAATACTTTATTTGTGAAGCTTATTCAATTTTTAAGTTAACAGTGTCAGAGATGATTTAGCTTTGTAGTAACTTTTGAGGATTTTTTTTTTTTTTTTTTTTTTTGTGGTGTTGTATTAAATTGCATTATAGGAAAAGTTATATTCTGTCTCCCTGATGTGGACAAAATATTACAATCAGCTCAATATAATACAATCTAATACAACACCACTACTGCCTTAAAGAATACCATAGAACTGACCAGATGCATTTCTGATCCCAGGCACCAGGATTTATTAGTGGCTGTTGTATTTAATGTTAGAGTGAGCAAAGCAAAACTAATTAAGCTTGAGAAGACAACCTGGTTTGACTGCCTTTTACACAGAAATACAAGAAAAACAAGAAGCATTAGCAGAGTTTCCATCAGTTTTTACTGTCCAGGAGAAGTTGTAAGAGGTGTATAGCCAGAAGGATGCAAATACAGCATTACTACTGTGAAAATTATCACTGTGTGACAGCAGTTCACTGGGCTTTAAAGGACCATACCAGCAATATTAAATGTTTAAGCAATTTATAAAACATAAAACCGTATTTTAGTTATCCTGTTATTTTGCCAAATCCCCTAATCTTTGAAAATCAAATGTATCAAATACACCCTCCTTAAAATTCAGTGATTCTCCTGCTAACACATATGTCCAAATGTAGAAGGGACAGTTATTTTTTCTGTAAAAGTCTCTTATCCAGGACTATATTCCCTGGCAGAGACATACATTTTCTTCCTTACAGCTTCAAGTTGGACCAGTTACTAAGACAAAATAACTTAATAGATGTATTGTTTTTGCTGTGATGGATTACTTATCTGAAGCATGTTTCAAGTTTCACAAGTTGATTTTAATAGCCTACTGGAATGAACTGAAACCAATGGCCAATAAAATATTCTAGTATTTACCACTCCAGTGGTGTATTTTAGGAAATTGTTGTCAATAATGTAACAAGTATGAGGGTTGTATATGTTGTGCACAAACATGCTAAAATCGCTGATATCATCATTTAAAAATCGTTTAGGCCTTCCAGAAACCCACAATATAGGAAGGCACGTCTGTATGCTCTACCAATAAAAATAGTCACAATCTATGTTTTCTATTGGATATTACTAAATTTATTTCTGCACATCTGATCCAGATACAAGTAGAAGTCAATGATAAATGAACAAGTGGCTCTGTGACTTCAGTGTGATTCACATGATTTGGAAGTGTAGATTTGTTCTGGTTTATACTGTGTGAGAAGCTGCAGGAGAGTGGAAAATGACTCAGTGAAGTCCTATGGTTTTACGACGTTCATGCTGTTCTGGGATCAGGCTCAGTCTAAATCTTTCTGCTTTTTAATGCTGATGCTGTATTTTCCCCAAGAAAATAATGAAAAAAAAATTTAAAATATGCTTTGTCATCACTTGTTCTTTACTTATTTTATCTCCCTCTGTCCTAGGATTTGCCACAGTGGCCTTACCCAAATTAATCGCTCGGTACTGGTGGAATGATGGGGCTCTTGGGTTTCACACCTGCCTGTTCCAAGAACACATGATCCATTATTTTGGCTCCTTGAACTCGCTCATTTTAATGACCATGGCTTTGGACCGCTACCTGGCAATCTGTTTTTCTCTCAGGTAGAAATTTGATCTGTTTTAAAGGAGACACATTATGCTTTTTTGTTGTTTTCCCTTATTTATATCATGCAATTTAATAGTGAGTTCTATAAAGAAACATTGTCTAAGTTATAACACTTGAGGTTGAAACTTATAGAAATTTAGCCAGAAGACAAACCCATAGGTCCTGAACAGCCCTGAAAGCTTTGTTTTTGATTGGGCCTTTAAATCTGTAACATGTTTAAATCAACATGTAACATATGAATTTACTCACCTGCACACCTAGTTTGACACACACACACACACACACCAAATAAGAGACTAGCAAGAGAGTGTATGGCATCTGTGTTTCACAGTTTTTGATGTTGTCAGCTCAGGCCTGATGTAGCTGCACAGAACAGATCAACTTTTTTTTTTTGGGGGGGGAGGCAGGCCTTTAAGAGACTTTACCTAAAATTGTTTTTACTTAGGTGTACACATTGGTGCTGCAGCAAGAGAGAGTAGAAGTGGGTCAGTGTGTTTTTTGCACATTAAAGCATTCCAAAGTTTCCAAACTAAACCCTAAATGAAAATAAGAACATGGAAATCTGGATTTGAGTATAGTTTTTCTCCCATTCTTTCTCCTCAGATACCCGACATTGATGACCAACCAAACCATGCTGGTCCTCACTCTCCTCTCCTGGGTGGTGGCCCACATCTTTCCTAGCGTTGCCACTGTCAACTTTGCTGTGATGCCATTTTGTGGGCCCAACCAAATCATACATGCCTTCTGTGACACCATGTCTCTCACACCTCTGGTTTGCGGGGACACGAGCCGACAATTCAGCGCAGCCTTCACTGCTGCCATGTTTATTCTTTACGTTCCTTTAGGCTTCATCATTTTCTCTTACATTTGCATCATCATCTCAGTATTGCGCATGGCCAGCGGACAGGTGAGGTTCACAAATTTGTGTTTGTCTTATTGGATGTGACTGAATCATAAACTAGATCATTTAGATCGTCACTGTTTCTCAAGCTGGGGTTCATGGACCCTTAGTTGTCCATGGGCAGATGGTCCCTTGAAAAGTATGGATGGATGGATAGATGGATGGAAGGGAGGCAGGCAGGCATTGTTTTCCCAACTAAATACCAATACGACCAGAAGCAAACAGATTATAATTCTATGATCCTAGAATGATAGATCTAATGATCTTAGAAAAACAGTAACACAAAAATAAACCTTATTTCTTTTAGCACAAAATATACAAAAAAGCAGATACACGCCTGAGTAAAAGTAAGCAGTGTCACAGCCTTGTTTCTAAGCAAAGGTTTGAGGAGTGATTTAAAATCTGTTTTGACCAGTAGAGGGTGCTGCAATTTGGGTCCCATTATATTACATGTATTTTTTCATATGGTATATTACAGAATGACTCAGTTACATTAAAAAAAAAAAAAATACAATTATAGCTTATTATTAAAATATTACTGCTCATTTATTGATAATCAAATTATGTAAAGGTTCATGAGGCAGGTCAGCTGATCTCAGGGGTCAAGAAGCTTGATTTAGATAATGAATTAACATCCACTATCAATATTTTACTTTTTCTCAGCTTTTTTTTTTTTTTTTAANTTTTTTTTTTTTTTTAATAAAACTGACACACATTTCTGTTCTCAGGGCAGAGTGAAAACCTTCTCCACCTGTGCCACGCAGGGATGCATCATCTCCATCTACTACATCCCGCGTTTCTTTGTCTATTCCACGCCGTACTTTCCTAACCTGACCATGTCCGCAGACAAACGCATCGCCACCACTCTGTTCTACAGTCTGTTACCACCACTGATTAACCCTTTCATCTACTGTCTGAGGACCAAAGAGATCAAGCAGATATTCAGTCGTTGGGTGCAGAGAAGGAGAGGGCAAACTAACACCGTCACCAAGTAACAGTTTGTCTTTTCTGTTTTAGTGAAAATTTGTACATAATTTATGAAGCTGTTTGGGAATATGTATTCATGGGAATGAAAGTACTGTTCAATTAGCTTACAGTGCTACATCTTTATTACCATTAAGCTAGTATATAGCCAATTACATAAAGATTATCATTTTATAATTACATGAGATGATATAGGTTGGTCCATTGATTTTATTAAAAAGTAATAATGTAATAAAAAGGAATTAAATGGCATCAAAAGGAATCTGCAGTGCCAGATGAGCCCAGCTACAGACATATGTCTTCTAGAGGTGTCCTTGAGCAAGGCTGAACCTCTGCCTGCCCTGGGGAAGAACAACAGCCACATGCCTAAAATAACACACAGCAGATGAAGGATATTTTACTGACAGGAGGAGTTATTCTGCTTGCTAACAAAGGCAGGAAACTGTCATGTCAGTGGATTCTCACATCTCGTCCAAAATTCCCAGAAGTTTCATTATTTTTTAGTTACCCAGTGAATTACAGGCCAGAAATTAGTTGAGAATTAGACAAAATTTGGCCAAAACTTTTTCCAAAAACCCAATTGTTAAAAAAAAAAAAGGCAGGAAACAAGCCTTGGTTTACCTCTAATTGCCAGTTTCAAAATACTGGCATTTTTATAATACCAGGATAATAATTGTAAAAGCATCTTCTCAGAATTTAAGATTTAAAGACATAGTGGCCATGATATATTTGTGAAATTCAGTAATAAATGCACTACATACCAGACATTTGAGGCCACCCCCAAAGTTTAAAAAAAAAAAAAATCATCAATACACTGTTTTACTATTTATTGCAGAGGAAATGACAAAAAATATATAAAATAAAGTACACAAATATCAGATGTTGTACAGGATGTACATTTCAGTTCTTGATAAACTGTACTTTCATTTAAATTAATGTGTATCAGGCTATATGTAAAGATTTTGGAAATTTTTCATTAATTATCCATGCATGAGCTGTAAAAAAAAAAAACAGGAAAGGTGTGTTGCAATGTAACATTAATATTATTTTGAAATTGTTTGGAAATGCTTTTAAAGTCATCAAACAGGTATTAGGAAATTTTACAATAAAAAATCTTAGCAATTAGCTATAATTAAAGGTTTGTTTCCTAGTTTTTGTCATCTTGCTGCTAGTAATGTTTATTTAATTTTGGACTACTTTCTAACTAGTCATTTTTGGGGTTACTGGATTTTTACACCCTTCCACAAAAATTGTAAGTTTTCCCACTTACCACCTTTTGCATGCATGTGTTCCAGTAGCACCCAAATGGAAAATGCTTAACTTGTGTATCTAAATTTTTTAAATATCACAAAAATGTGACTTTGTAATTGTCAGATAAATATTAAACCAAATTCATTTTACAATAATAATTTTTTTTTTTTTTTTTTTTTAAGTCTGAGTTACAAACTGAGCTGTTAAGCTGCAGTGGAATGGAAGGATTCATCTGGAGAAATGAGCATTAAAGATGCTGAACACATTTTCACCCTTCAAAACAGCTATGGACGTTTCTGTTCTTCTAATTTAAGTCTTTTGAAGATAATTTGTTTTCTCATTTACATCAGAAATAAAGGGAATTTCACACGAATGACCTCTAACTACAGTATATCCCCTTTTTTATGTCTTTGAACAGAGTGAAGAATTCATCCTCTACTTTCTGATACACTCAATATTCCCAAAGAAAACAAGTGATCTGACTGAAGCGTCTCCATCTGAGCTACGGTTTGTCCTTTAAATGATAATAAATGGGAATATTTCTTTGAAGACGACCCTTATTAGAAATGAGAAATTTATCTGCAATTACAGTTGAAGCAGAGAGACTGCAAAACGGGACCAATTTAACAAGAGCTTAATATGATAGAAAAATAGATGAAATATTGGTTTATTTAAATAACAGTTTATCATTTTAGTTAATGGTTTTATTAATATAGTAATGCTTTATAGAAATCCATTACTTTTCAGTTGTGAAAAATCCCTGTAGCTGCTTTAGGTTTGTCTTCCTCCAGCAGAAACATGTTACTGCATTTAATAGCTTCAGAACATTTAAAACTACAGGCTTGTTGCCCATTTATCAAGATTTTTTGGTAATTTTTCACAGAGCTGGCAGCTTGTTTGTAAGGTTGTATTTAGAAGTTTGCTCAGACTTGGAACTTGGTTCAAAAAGTTTGAGAACCAAAAAAAAAAAAAGAAGAAAAAAACCTATTCAATGATGCTGTTTGGTGGAAGCTTTTATCTGGAGCGCCTCAAACTGTCCTGCTATACAGCTACTTCGCCACAAGATGGCAGCATCTACAAACATTTAGGTATTCAGAGGCTCCATGGCAGCTCACGTCTTAGCTGTGAATGGTACCTGCTAATGTTGGTATCCTGTAATCTTATCTTTGTTTGTATTGCCACCCAAACATGTCTGCTGGCAGGCTAAATGTGGCTTTGTGAAGGATTCCTTATACGAACACACCCTGACAGGCACCATGTTGTTCGAGAAGCAGTACCAGCCACAGGATATTATATTAGCTTTATTAATACTTACAGTTGCGGTCAAGTTTGTACACTTAAATGTTACTCTTTTAAATGTCACATATACTTAAATGGCATTGAAGAATATTCCAGTAAGCAGAGTTTGTTCATTTAAAATAGTCATTTAGTCATTTGTCTGTATTAAGGGAGGCGATTGTTCAGGCAGTGAGATGGTCAAAAAGGTCAATGTCAAAAAGAATGTGATGTGCTGGGATCTGAGCTGTGCCACTGTAATCACAATCCATCCCCCCCTCCCCCTCCCTCCTCTCTCGCTCTCGCTCTGTCTGTCTCTGTGACAGGAGAATAGCTGTATTCATGGTGAATAACTGGCTCACATAACAGTCACACAGTGTGGACACAGGATGACCGAACAGGAAGGAAAGAGGGGTGAAAACTGAGATTTACTGAAGGCAAGTGAAGTACTCATCGTCTCTAACCGGTTTTAGATTTAGATTTAGTTTCCCTGCTGCTATATGAACACACGAGCCTGACTCTTCCCCCTTAGATCAACACGTCACACAATACATCATATTGAAAACGTTCGTGTATTCATTTAGCTAATGTTTTTATCCAAAGTACAAGTTCGACATGGTATAACACAAGCAAGGAGAAAACATTAAAACCTACAGCATTTTCTTTTAGATTTATATCTATAATTGTTGAAAATGTGTTTCATGCTACTGAATCAGGATCATCATAGCTACACATTGTTTCTAGCTTGATTTGTAAATGTAAAACAATGTCATAAATATGAAGTCAGATCAATATTTGAGGCAGTGGTGGCCTAAAGGTTAGAGAAGTGAGCTCGTGACCAAAGGGTCGCCAGTTCAATCCCTGACCTGGCAGGAGAAATCTGGGTCGGGAAGGTGAATGAGCAGCGCCTGCCTCTCCCTCATTCACATCGTTGAGGTGCCCTTGAGCAAGGCACCTAACCCCCAAATGCTCCAGTGGAGCTGCTCAGTGGCAGCAGAGATGTCTGTGGTTGTACTGGGCAGCTCCCAGGTGTGAATGTGTGTGTTGTGTGTGAGCAGGGCATTCTGGAAAAGAACATTAGATGCTCAGTGAACTAACCCTGAACAAATAAAGGCTAAAAAAAAGGATTTAGGCTACATTGCACCTGTTGCTAGTTCATCATAGTTCACTTTTCTAAATTTTATCATGAAAATTGATGTCTTAGCACTTCTAGACTTTTTTTTACAATAAGACATGACAAAGGCAGTACACTTCAATAATATTTATTTAGTTTACAGATGTATTCCATTTGAAGTTGGGGGGGGGGGGGGGGNGGGGGGGGGGGGAGCATTAGTGCTATTTACAATCATTTTGAAAATGTTTATATCTGTACAGATTTGAACCCTGATCAATATAAACAATATTCTTTAAGACCCAGAGCTGTTACAAAGCAATTTTTTAAAGCAAAAACAAAAAAAAAAAAAACAANAAAAAAAAAAAAAACACAATTAAAAAGGATTACATTAAATTATGAACAAATGAAAGTAAAAAGAGCACAGAAGAGAGAAAATAAAAATACAGTCTGTCTGACTGGGGAGGTTTGCTGCTGTTAAGAACGAGACATTGTCAGCGTGACAGTGTGATCCGGCTCGACGTTTACCACATACACAATCATAGACTAAACACCAATATACTGCTTATCAACAAGATCTAGAGTCGTCATGTTCTATATAAGATTCATATTAAATATATTCTCCACGTTACATTAGTTTGGAACATTATTCCCATTGGAAAAATATAAAATAAAACAAAGTTTTATACATTTTTAATCTGATGGAGCACATGCTTCAGTTGTGCAAAATGGATTTATTAATGCAGAGTTAAGGAGAGCGTCAGATGTGAATTAAAGGAATTCCAAGTTCATTTCCCTGCTTGGATAGCAACTGCCAGAAATCCTTCACAACATTGTTAAAAAAGCAGCGCCGCGAGCTTTTGCTGACCTGTTTGGGCGGGGGGGNATAATGTCACATCAGGAAGAGGGAGGGGAAAAAATCTGATTCACAACACTGGTCGGTCAGAACTACGCAAATATGCACGGACTGTCAAAACACAGCCACAAATGTCTCAGACAAACAAACTGAAACAGCTATACCAGCACTGGCTGTCGTTTTATTTGTTTGTTTGTTTGTTTGTTTGTGTGTGTTAGGCTTTGTTTCAACCATTATGACTGCATGGCTGGGATCTGTTCTGCCTCCATGGCTTCTCTCAGCAAAAAGGAATCGTTTTTCTGTTGTGCAGAGGAGGGCAGTAAAAAGGACACAGGTGCGTAGGGTTGTGTGTGTTTGTGTGTGTGTGTGTGTCCTGGTTTGAGTTCTCTGATCAGGCACATCTAAGCTTCATCTGCTGGAGATCATACAAGCACATATTGGCTGGGTGTGCAGACAGGATGTCGTGTGTGTGTGTGTGTTGGATGAGTTGTTAGTGGTTAAAATTCTCTAAGGTCACTATGAGAGAACAAGGCCACACACACAAACTTGGCCACTGCATTACCATGACAACCAGCTAGGAGGAGGAGGAGGAGCAAGCCAGAAACCCAAGTGTCACTTCAACAGTCTGGGTGAGGTTGGCGAGACTGTGTGTGTGTGTGTGTGTGTGCACGCGTGTGCGTGTATGTGTTGGCAGAAGGCTTAAAAAGAAGTGCATTAACAAGAAAACTAACATGCAAGTCCAGTTCCTTCCTCTAATTTTCTGTTATGAAAACAAATCAACTAAAACAAAGGAATCAATTCTATCATAAATCAATATTCTGCTTTCGACTGAGTCCTGGATCAGCCTGAGCCTGCTGTTTTTCTGTGTGCGCATGTGAGAGAGAGAGTGTGTGTGTATATCCGTGGACAGGCTCCAGGACAGGGGACAAGCTCACAAGGTCCAGGACGTTGAGGGCGAGAAAGAGGACGTGTAGGATGAAGGGCTGACGGCGGAGGTGTGTATTTACAGAATGACACAGCAGTTACTCTCTCCAGTCTTCTCTCTGTTCCTCTGACCTGGTAATACACACACACATCAATCGGCATTGGTGCAACCATCGACCCTTGATCCAGATATGCAGCCTGCTTTTTCCTAAATTTAGAGTTTCTTTTCTTCTTCTTTTCCAAAATTCAGAATCTCACAATCTGTTATGTGTTTGTCTTGTGTAATGGTGCATTCAGGCAACCATCACAGAATCAGGAAATGTCACATTGCATTCAGGTTGTCGTTCAGTCGCTAGTAAATCTGTCATTTAAACTGAACAACGTCTGGTTTAAAGGAATATGGGAGCTACATGAAGGCTGGGCTTTAAATATTTCACTGTTTATATAACTTTTTTGATTTATTGTTAATTATGTTTGTTCTAATGTTCTGTTAAATTTTAATTTCTTATTACTCATAATATTAGCTTGATAAACTGCAGCATCACAGCTCATGTTGTGGCCTCTTTATATCATCCCTCTGAGCTTAACATTCTGCTGATATAAATACTTGACTTTATGACCACATAAATGCGCCATCAGTTTTGCAGTTTTGGTCTCTGTGGGTCTCGTTTAGGAAGGCGAGTCCGGCCTTTGAGTTTGCTTTCCATCAGAACCTGTAACTTTACTGGGGTTTTGTAGCAACGAAACATGTTTCTGAGGTTTTCTCCGTATTCTAAGATTAACTGGTTTTTATTACTGTACTAGTAAAGATAAAAGGACAATTATTTTGTTGGCTTTTAAAAAACATTTCCCACAAAGCTTCTGAAGCGTGCCGACAATTTAATATTAACAAAATAATTGCTGTTTAATCTGGTCAAAATGACTTACAGTCAAACTCCAGACTGAGAAACAAACCCTTTATAGAGAATCCTCTAACAGATGCAAGTGGAACACAGGCTAGTTAGGGACTAGCGTGACTAGGCAATCCGCTCAATTAAACACGATGTGCCTCTAGATATAATTACTACATTCACCAAAAGCTGACCTGTCACATAATATGATTAATATTAGCTGTATAGACTACACAATGTGCTGTGTCGTGGGGATACACATAAGAGAGCCAATTATTTGCACCAGTGGCTGTTTCTGAAACAGAAGCCGTGTGTGGAGATAAATAGCGGCTGGGAGCAGAACGTTTACAGTTGTTTAGTGTGTGAAAGGACTTCTGAAAGGAAAGATGGGAGACGGAGAGCTGGTTACCTTGGGAATTTGGCTCAGGCAAAGTCTCTCTGGCAACTAAATGCATCACTGTGGTCTTCCCCAAGGGCAGTTTTAGAGCTAGAAGGGAGGGAGGGGGGGAGGGAGGGAAGGAGAGAGAGAGAGAGAGGAAGTAAAGGTTATTCAGTCAGCACAAAGTCATACACCGTCAGTATCATGACTCATTGTGCAGCTTCTCTAAAATGTAGAGAAGCTAAGGTACAGTAAAGTCTCAGTAACTCTGTTGCTGTTTTTTTAGAATTCATGCTGAGGATTTGGACGTTATGCTAAATTTAGCATTACAGCTGTTAAAGTGCAGACAGGCGACTTTTTTCCCCCTTTCTGTATTTTAGATCTGGACGTTTTTTTGACGGCTGGGTTTTATTTGACCATGTACAGAAATTAGACAATGAAGAAGAGATGAATTTAAAGCCAGATGTTCACCTTTAAAAATGCTGTGAAATGCACAAGGAAGTCTTATTTTTCACAGTCTGGTTTGCTTTTCATTGCCTTTCATTAAAAACTGAATGCTTTGGAAAATAGTTAAACAATAAATTGATTTTCAACAGAGAAGAAAATTGATGAGAAGTTGAATACTTGTCATTTTTTTGACATTTTTCATACTAAACGTTTCACCCAAAAAGGCAAATTAGTCCACAATAATTAGGAGTAGCACTCATCCTACCATTGTAATTAGTGATAAATAAGTTAAAGTAAAAAGCTACACACTGGAAATTGCAGTTAATTGCTAACTCTCTTACTAAAATACTTATTAGCCACACAGTAACAGGATCTCTGAGCTCGTGTGTGTGTGTGTGTGTGTCTGCGTTTGCAGTCAGAAACCACATGGAGTGCTGGTTCGAGTTTAAGAGGATTCTGTGTCAGCGTGCAAACATGTTAAAACCAGCGATAAGAGATTTATCAGATGGACGGCGGCGATAAGTTTAAAGGTTTGGGGACAGAATAACCACAGAACACGCCACTCACAAGAAAATTGGTTTAAGTCGACTAAAAAGCCTAAAAAGCCAGAGAGAAGTGAAGTGGTTTGCCTCAAGAGAAACCATCCTCTTCCTCTGCACTTATGGCATTCATTTTCACACACACACCCACCCTTCCCTTTGCTTTCCACTCCTCTGTCTCTCTATCCATCTCCCTCTCCGTCTCTCGTAAGCTGCCTGAGGTTTATTCATGCAGCAGTCCTGCTCCTTTCCTGACTGTCTCTTTCCTCTCTTTTTCTGGATTTCCTCTCCCCTCCCTCTCGGCATCAAAGCTGGCTTGTCCATAGCACTGAGGTGCCTCTGTTCTGCGGCTCAGGAAAAAGACGAGAACGGCGAAGAACTTTCTAGCAATGCGCTGCTGTGTGTTTGCGTGCACGTCTACAAGCATGTGGGGGTTTTTCATGTGCTCGCGTGTGGTTTTGTGTGTCTTCTCACCTCCTAGCGTTACGTTGCCATGCAGAAAACGTCCCTGGTAGATCAGCCTCAGAATGTTGGGACTGCTGACCTGCTCTTCCTCCCAGTCTGAAAGAAAAAAAATGCAGACGTATGGAAAAAAGAAAGTTAAAGAGAAAATATACATGGTAGAAAGAACAATTAAACAGATTTATATTGTCCTCATTTTCCTACTTTTTAAGGTTTTCTTTCATATAGTCATCAAGAAAATTTTTTTGTCTACATTATCCTCTTCATCTAAATCTCCACCTTCTCCCTTACATCATCATCACTTTAGAGTCCATTCAGACTGTTTATGTATGAAAAGACAAATTTCAGACATATGAGGATTTGTTAATGATAACCAGGATTGAATTTAGGAAAGATTTAAAAGTCAAAATAAAGAAATATGCTTGTTTTCTTATTGAACCATAATTTTTTTTTGATGAGTTTTGTAACTGCAAATTATCCTGTAAGTTTAAATCAAGGCATATGTTGGTGGTCTACACAAACAGCAAACTGGCATTAATTACAAATGTATCTTGTTCCTTCATTAAAAATAATCAGAAGAGTTCATGCACCAGAATTCCATCTTTGGCTGAGTGTAAAAAAAAAAAAAAAAANAAAAAAAAAAAAAAAATACAGCGATCAGCAGGCAGACAGCTCATTAAACCCACAGCAGCAAAAAAAAAAATTCACTTTGTAATTTGGCCAAGTCACTGATGAAATACAGCTGATGAAGTCTGACGTTTCACACAGGCAAACGTGTTGCCAGCTCAAACGTACATAGAATGCATAAAACGTTGACTTTATCAGATGCATTACAGAATGTAGGAAAGCCTAAAAGCAAAGGAAGAACATGAGAGGAGGTTTGGGAAGACAAAGAGAAGGTATTAAATGGGGAGAGTCGCACAGCAGCATCGTCTGGCCTCCAGATGTTTCAGCAGAGAGGGTGTGGGTGCTGCGGGTCTTCCAGGTTCAGATCTGCTGTCTCAGTGGAGGACTGGGTGTTTCCAGAACTGAGGAGGATCTGAATGTTCAGTTCATGTTTTTTTTTTTTTTTTNTTTTTTTTTTTTTTTGTTTGTTTTGTTTTTGAACGCTGCTGGTTTTCACTGATATACAATGTTAGAAATCCACCTCACCAGATGAAACTTTCTGCCATCATCATGCAAGGAAAGCTGCAGTCTGTTCACATTCTAAGCCAGCAGGAAGAGGCGAGCGCAACAGTATCAAATGAATTCCACCCGGGTGTAGTGGTAGGTGGGTGCATTACATAGGGAGGGCAGCTGTACTGTGATCCCACAACCCTATATGAATGTAGTAATGATAGCCAGGCTGAGAGATAAGTGCAGCATAATTACTCACAGCACAGACCTGCATGGCCCACAGAGCCACACGCTTCCTACATGCAAGTCATTAGCAGCAGGTCTGAGTGCAAGCTCAACTCTCGCAACATTTCTCCTCTCATCTCTCCAACAGAAAACGCAGTGAAAGAACATTAGCAACTGCTGGTGTCTGTTAGCATTGCTTACAGACGCCAGCACATCCATGAGGCTTTATTACAAAACAAGACTACATGATCTGTGTGCAAAATTTAGACGGACACGTGTCCTCTCAGCTCAGCCAGCATGTACAGTAGCTAACAGGAAGTTTATTCAAAACAGCTACCATCCATCAATGATAATAAATACACATCCTAAAAATTAAGGAAACTAGTCATACCACTAACATTGTAAAGGACCATACCAGTTGTTTGGCATGTTTGAGACCAAGATGTACAACCAAACAACCACACACGTTACGTTACTGACAACTATTTCCCAAAACATACTACTGGAGCAAATAAACTAAACATAAACTGAAACCCAAAAAAATTTAGAATTTTTTGGGTTTCAGTTTATTCCAGTACACTATAAGCAAATCAACTTATAGAGACTTGAAACGTGCTTGAGATAAGTAATCCATCACAGCGAACTTGACATCTATTCATTTTTTTTGTTGAAGTAACCTTATTTAACCATATTAACTGATCCAACATGGAGCTGCACGAAGAAGATGTATGTCTCCGCCAGGGAATATATTCCCAGGAGAATTAAAATGGCTATCCCTTCTACATTCGGACATGTCTTATCACGCTGGATTTTAAGGTGCATGTATCACCTGAACATGTGATTTTGAAAGATTAGAGGATTTGACAAAATAAAACTAAAATACAGTTTTATGTTTTGGAAAATGGTTATCAGTAACGTTTGTATTTATTGGGCTTAAACATGTAAAATCACCAGTATGTGACTGTTGAAGTAGGTTTTGTTGTATACCTGCTTTTATATTGGAGTTGGGTGTTAATCTGGTATAATTTTTTTTTCTCAGTTAAGGTGAGAGGAAAGCACTAGTCACTGCAGCAGGGAGAAATGGAAAATATGCAGCGAGTGCATCGCCCCGTGAGGACCCGGATTGTGAACCACTGACTTGCACACATCAGACAGGACCTGCACTACATCAGGTACATTTGACGCTCCACATGCTAAGTTGCTGCTCGGTGTGTCTAGTGAAGCTACTCACCCATTGGCCAGTTGTCGTAGACGTGTTTGGCAATGTCTGCTGCCGAGTCGTTGGGAGAAAAGAGGAACTCTTTCGTCTTCCCGCTAACGAGAATGAGTCGCAGGTTTATCTGCAACACAAAAACACACAGCACACATTAGTTACTGCTGGACTTATAAAACATGTAAACGTTGTAAAACTGAGGAACCCACTAATGTACAAGTTCAGTAAATGAATAAGAAACAAGAATGTACACGTTTAGGAGAGGGATGATGAGTTGATACGTGCATGTACATGTGCAGAGGCTGAGAAGGATGTCGGGACCCTGAGGAAATCAGTGTTTAAGTGATGAGCTTCCTTCTACAGGATCAAATCCCATCTGTCTCTCCAACTTCCTCTTCAATTTTCTCTCATCCCTCTATTTTTTTCATCTTTTGTTCCACCTTCTCATTTTTACAACTCACAAAGCAGTTTTTTAACACATGTAATTGTTTGTATGGTACATTTAAGCAAATTACAGGCAGCGTGCAGTAGTTATTTTGCATGTTTTGTTTAGGGCCATAATGTTTTTTCTAGCTACATTTTACTGCCATTTTTGCTGTGCTTTGCATTTTAAGGCTTCCTGGATGTGAGTACACACATAAAAAAAGTTGTGTCTGCCAGGCATAAAGTAAATCATTATTATTATACAGAAAGGAGACGTTGAGTAGCTTTTTAAGTTCAACAAAATCATACTTGGCTGACTGTGTAAAATGTCCCATAAAATATGAACAATTAGTTGTTTAGGAATTCCAAACGCCATTAAAAAAAGACACCTGCCCTAAATAACTTCCTGCTGACATTTTCTTTATGGTACCAACAAGTGACAGCTCAAAATACTTAAAAATGACAATTTAAGACTTTCTTGGCTTTAAGTTCACTTTTGCTGTTTCCCCATTACAGGAAGGTCAGAGGTCAGGGCAGGAATTCAATCTGGAATTCAATTCAATTACAGGAATTCAATCTATTGTCCCACAATGCAATGCAAAAAGGAAGTTAGAGGAGCAAACCAACAGATGGCAACAGTTATGGAGAGACAGCTGTAGGAAGATATTGGAAAATTGAAACATAAATTTATAAACCTTTGGAAAACCATGTTTTCACTAAAGTTTTCTAAGATGAAATTGGCAGCAGGGCTGTGAGATGTTTTAAGGCTGTCTCATGTTTTAACATGAGAGAAAATATTGTGAAGCGTTTTGACTTCCTTCTGCTGGAACTGAAGCGTGACTGAACTGTATCAATGTCTGATCCACATAAAGCTCCAACCCATTCTGAGAAGTTCTAAAATTCAACATTATATTATCTTAAAAAACTACTAAAAATTAACAGCAGTATATTTTGGACCTATGTTTCTGTAATATGTGTTTTATCACATAGCATATTTATTAATAATTTTTTTTAAGCCAGTTAACATGCTAGCATGGTGTGGGGTCATTCCTATGTTCCCCAGTTCTGTATACCACAATAGAGCACATAATGGGTTAGGGTTAACACACACATAATATGTGTTATCAGAATACTGAACTGGGGAACACAGGACCCTGTGAACATAGATACGCTCCCGCATGGTGCTAGCATATGCATTTCAGATATGCATTTGTTTGCATGGCTTTGCACTATGATGCAGCACATCTCTGTTCATCTGCTGCCTTCAAATCACCTAAATAATACAGTCAGAGAGAAAACAGAAAGGTGTTTTCCACTATTTGCATATGATCTATCAGGAAGTTCTGCCAGGCATCATTAGGCAGAACTGCAGTTATTTTCAGCTTATCATTTAACTGCCATCATGTGTGTTTAACAGCTTTCAAAGGTCTGCTAGTGCTTACAGTGTGTGCGTGTGTGTCTAGCCTGCATGCATGGCATAAGCACGTGTGTGTCATTGCTACCAGAGCGTTCACGTGTCTGGTGTCTGCCGGCCCTCTACACTACAACCCCCCCGACACACATATAGAGACCCATATACTCACATACACACAGAGGCGGCTGCAGTGATGTAACAGAGCTAACGGCAACGAATTGTAACAGGAATCTCTGTAAGCACGTTATCAAATCAGCTTATAGTTTTAAGCATAGGAGAGCCATACAAACATATGCATACACTTATACAGCGTACACACACTGATACACACCTTGTGATATTCAGAAAATAAAAGTGCTTGACCTCAGCTTTGACCCTGCACACTTACAGCACATAATATACACTGAGATAAAGCAGCTCATAAGATCAGATTTATGCTATAGCTCTGAGCATGTGCCTTATTTAGAAACACACGCACACGCACACAGAGAATAATATGATCCATACAGACACCATGTATGCAAACACGTGCAGCCATACAGTGAGGCACACATAAGGACAGAGACACACACAATGTCGGCTGGACTTTTGACAATTAATTCTTAACAAATGATTAATAAGGTTACATGTTAAACTGTTTCATACTGCTAAATTTCACGGCAAGTGCTGAAACTACATAGATTATGTTGATCATTTATTGTCGAGGATTTGCTGCTTTTCTTTGCATATCTTTATAAAGTGAATCCCTCTGGCTACAGGAATAAAGACAAGACACAACTTATAACAGAGATTTTCAGAATTTTTGGAACTTACGGATTGGCTGCGTTACATCTGCTGCAATATTTTTTATTTATTTATTTTCATATCAACAAGCAAAATCTATAAAGAAAATGTCAGGAAGAGAATGGGGGGGAAGGGGGGCAAAACAGATAAAGCTCCTCTGTGTAAGGAAAGCCTCACTCGTTTTTCCTGGTTGAACACCTGGTGTTACCATGGTGTTACTATGACAACAGCCAGCGGTGGGTGGTTATCACACGTACAAGATACAATAGCAAACCCACTCACCCATCTTCAGCTGACATATTCTATTGTTGTCCTCTCTTTGCAGCATTCTCTGCATCCTCTATCTCTCTCTCTCTCTCTCTGACACACACACAAACATTCTGTCAATCTCCCAGTCTGCACAGTACACACTGTAGGAACGCGCGAGGCTAGAATAACAACAGGCGCTCATCTCACTTAAATTAAAGGTCGTTAACTCAACCTCTCCTCTTCTTCTCTCCTCGTCTTCCTCATCTTTTAGTAGAGTTTGGTTCCAATTGTGGTTCTGATTTGGATCCATTTCCAATTTCGTAAAACACGCAGATTCACGAGGCCCGTGTTCAGAGATCTGTTCCATGACATGATTCTGTCTGCAGATTTGTCTTCAGCAAACTTATGTTATCTGGTCATTTTTGATTTTCTCTGACTAAGCCATTTCATATTCTCTCTTTTTCTCTCCCTCCCCCCATTTCCTGAAGGTTGCTGTGGCTTTTCCCTGCTTTCTCTTTCCGCGCAGGGACCGGTAATGAGGTTCCACATCCAGCTCGGGGAGATCTATACAGCACGTCATGCATTCATACGTCCACGTATTATCTGCAAGCAAACCTGCTCTTACCCACACGCATGTTCAGAATGTCACAGCCGTCAATCACTCTCTCTGAACTCAGAAAAACAGGCTACATGTGCGAAGCCTCGACTCAGACTCGACATCCAGTCACACGTGAAAAGCTGCTCAGAGCTGCTGCTGTAAACACGTGAAATAAGCAAAACACCGTTTTCACACATCACACACCACAGAGATATTCAATGCCTGCTATAAACGAGTACGACTCTCAAATCTGCCTCAAGGCAATCACACTAAAGCCTGGCTCATGCTTCATGTGGACGTGCATTGCTGCTCTTTACACTCTAACGTTAAACAAATTATGGCGTGGGAAGTCTTCCTGTGGGAATATATTAGAGTAGCTTCGTACATTTTCTGCACAGTAAGGTTAGCCGCTGCTTTCAGTGTGGACGTCTGAGTGTGTGAATGAATTCAGAAGAGGTGGTGGTGATTCCACGGCTGTGTTGTGTTTAAAGCAGCCAGCTGGATCCAGCAGCCTGCCTGGCCGCAGAGAAATGTCTGGCACGGAAATCAGCAGCAAGGTCCAAAATGCAGCTGCAAACTACACATCTCATATGAATCATCATCAGTTGATTTCACTGATAAGTAGCTGTAAACACTTTTCTTTCTGGCACAAAACTTAAATGAACGTACGCTACGCCACAATATTTATTTACTGAAGTCTGATCTTAATGAGCTTAAACATGAGTCACACTAAAGCCTGGTTCATGCTTCATGTGGACATGACAGTAGGCGCATGGAACGTGTGACGTATCTGCGGCCATAATAGCCAGCTGCAGATGCCTTGACCACGTGGTCACGCACCACTCGATTTTTGAAGCAACGCAGACAGTTCGCGTGACATTACGCGCCTCCAACGATGATTGGCAAAGCGAAGAGATATGAAGAGGTACGGTGTGGAAGGGAGAGATGATAAATAATGTTTTGGGGCGTTTTGCTGTATGTTAACAACCAACCACTGTTAACATACAGTGCCACCATTGACCTTCACAGTCAACTGTGTGGTTGTCATGAATCCATGAGAAGCATGAGTGCCAGACGTGCAGAGTCCGTTACAGAGACGTTCGCGTTTATGTCCACACTGCGTCCGTGTGAAGCATGAACCAGGCTTAAAGAGATGCCACAGTTACTAAACATTAGCATGCTAATGCTAACAAGGAACTGTTGTTTTCTGCAATTAAGCATGTACAGACAGGGTTTTACTGTTGATTTTGCCCAATAATGCATCTAAAAAAAATAAAATAGGGATCAGAATTTATCATAGCACAGGACAGACACAGGACGGGACTTCTACTTTAGGTTCAAGCTAAATTAGCAGGATACATCTAAAAGCTATCCAAATATAGCTTTGCTGTCAAGGCACATACGCGTGCATTTATATGCCTTGACACTGTAGATAAGATCCAGAAATAAACTGGACCTTGACCTGCCGACACGACGCCCGTCATGAACTTAATGACTTCATAGGGCACTTATCGATCTGTCACGGTGTTTCTGACCTACTTCCATGCAGCTTATATTGTACACAACAGGTATACACAACATTAAGCAAAGGTTGTTTTCTTGAAAAAGACAGAGGGGTTGCTGCAGTGCTGCCTGCAAAAACAACACAGCAACATCCTTCACTGATGGAGATGAAAATGTTTGGGAAGTTTTAACGGGCCTTTATCCTGATGAAATGATTCCTTAAATACCTCTGCAAACATCAGGAGTACCGTGACAGAGTACAGCGTTCCTCGTGTCCTTATGTCTTACTGTTGGATTGGAATGATCTTTATATAATCATGGACTTAGATTTACTTTCTGTAGCCTAAATAAAGTTAAAAAAAAAAAAAATGTTTCTGCCTTCTATTTCCCACTTCCCCTGTTCAGACATGACATTTTCAACACAGTTTGGAAAAATCCAGCGTATCCGTCATCTCTGGCTAACAGATCCAGCAACCACAAGCAGTGCAGGTCCATTGCTGTCTGCCATTCACCCACCATCAGAAGAAATGACACAGCCAATCTGACGGCTGAATCTGTGCACACAGAGCCAGGCTGATTTCTTTCATCTATGCTGTCAGAAAACTGAGACTACCAACAAATAAAAGCCTCAACATTCTCAGGATCACATGCTGTACTTTTGTACTTTCACAGTGTTCCAGAGCAAATGTTGCTACTAGAGATTTGCTCCTTTTTTGTTACTAAATGTGTGTTTTTTTAGGCCATTGTTGCGCTCGTTACACACAGAATAACAGCTTGTTAATATGGCTCATGCTGCACAGCTCAGCAAACTTCGCTGGAAAATCACAAACTGTACCAAGATCACAGACTTCCCATTTTAAACACAGCGACAGACATGATCGCTCAGCACAAACAGCTCAATAAAACCTAAAATGTTCTCTGGGACAGATTATGGTTTTACCCGAGAAATCTGTGGGTTTATTCTTCTTTTTGGTTCTTTTTTCAGATGCTACATCTATACGCTTAAGACATCACAAGGCTGTACAATGCCCGTTTAGTTTTATCACATGTGCACAATATTCCATTACTTCTCATTATCATATTGCCTGCGAGAATNATAAAACCTAAAATGTTCTCTGGGACAGATTATGGTTTTACCCGAGAAATCTGTGGGTTTATTCTTTTTGGTTCTTTTTTCAGATGCTACATCTATACGCTTAAGACACCACAAGGCTGTAAAATTCCCGTTTAGTTTTATCACATGTGCACAATATTCCATTACTTCTCATTATCATATTGCCTGCGAGAATNCCCGTTTAGTTTTATCACATGTGCACAATATTCCATTACTTCTCATTATCATATTGCCTGCGAGAATTAGAAATTTACAACATGACCTTTTGTTATTATTATTTTACTAAGAAGGAAGGGGGCCAGCTTGTTTCTAACTGGTTTGCTAGATTCAACAAATCCTGCTGAAGGCAACCCGATAAAGATCAAGTGATCAAAATGTTCATGCATGTTTTTTTTTTTTGGAAACTACACAGTNAATGTTCATGCATGTTTTTTTTTTTGGAAACTACACAGTGTTGCAGACATTCTTTAGTTTTTACTGCTGTCACATGAGACCTGAAAAGAATTTTGGATGTGCACATCTTGGCCATTTTTCTGTTTGGGGTTTTGTGGCTTTGCCCTTAACCTGAGAAGAAATACGTATATAACATACACACGCACACGCACACACACACACACACACACTGCATGTTAGATACATGCAGTGCTAAATGTTTAATATGTAGTACCATCTGAAAATCAGGCCACAAACATGGACCACAAACATGTACGACTTGCGCTCCATTTACCTCCACCAAGATTCGGGACATAGTTTACGTTTAAGTAACAGGCTTAAAGGACCATGCCAGACATTTTGCATGTTTGAGTCTAATATATTCAATTTTCATACATGTTACGTTACTAACAACAATTTCCCAAAGGATACTACTGGAACAGTGAATTAAAAAAAATTTTCCTACCTTCCACACGCCACTGGTTTCAGTTCATTCTGGTACACTATTAAAATCAACTTGTTGATACTTGAAACTTTCTTAGGATAGGTAATCCATCATCGTGAACCAGATGTGTATTCAGGTTTTTTTTTTTTTTTTTNGTTTTTTTTTTTTTTTGGTTTTTTTTAGAAGTTTCGTAATTTTAGCATTTAAGCACAATAAAAAGTGCAGAGTGAATGTATGTCTCCACTGGGTAATATAGTCCCAAAAGAAGACCTGCGTTTATGAAAACATTTAAACAACCATGACTTCATAAGGCTAAGGTGGGCGTATCGCTTGAATATTTGATTTTGAAAGATTAAAAAATTTTGAAAACTATCAGGAAAGCTGAAATACGGTTTTATCCTTTGGGAAATGCTTGTCAGTAGCATAACGTATGAAAATTGAATATATTAGGCTCAACATGCAAAATGGCTGGTATGGTCCTTTAAAATTCTGTGGAGTGGCTGTAATATTCATGTGGTTACTCTGATATTCATGAAGCCACGGTTTGACACCGCTGGTCTGGAATCCACAGCAGAATTTTCTTTCCTGTGGTTCTGTTCACTCTGCTTCAGAAAAGATGGACATGAATAACCGCCCTTCTTCCTGCTGGACTCCATTAATGCCAGTAATCTTTACAGCGCCACAGACCTGTATCGGATAGAAAATGCACTTGCTGAGGTATCATGCTAACTTCCTGTGGTGCAGCCAGCTAATGGCTTCATTACGGTTTTAAAAGCATTATCAAATTAATGCTACTTTGAAAGTAGCATCAAACGTCCTGTGGCAACATCTGAGATCATACAAAGCAAAGGATTCTACAAAGACTTCTGTGAAGACTCTCTACTCTGTGATTTAGAAAAGATATGATTATTAGACGTTTAGGGTTGTTGTGAGGTCAAATTATAAAATCATAGTCAACACAAGACCACAGTATGGATTTTTTTTTATCCTTGCAAGTCTTGTTTCTGTATTTAAATTCTTCATTTCTTTACTATCAAGAATCTTTTTTTTTTTTTTTAANTTTTTTTTTTTTTTTAATCTTTTTATAAAGAAACCATTTGTTTATACTGATTTCTGCTAGGATTTTATTTCTCTCCTTGCCCAAAAGTTGTCATGTTTTCTGCTGCAAAAGGAGACTTTTGTCTATAGGTTATAGCAAGCACAGCCCAGAACGCTACATAAAGTGCTAAAGTAAAGGCTACATCAAAAATGAGCAAGATAATAAGAATAGTTCTTTGCAAAAAATTGAGCCTACATTCTCACTGTGTACCCAGATGTGTGCTACCATTTTTCCAGTCAGACATAAAGACTCCATCCATCTTAAAGCTGCATTAAAGAGCCTTTCAGTCTGAGCAGCATTATAATGTTCACACACTGGATTCTGGATCTTTTCTCTCTCTCACTACTATCAGCAAAGCGTCTCATAACTCTGTCACTACTTAACTTCCCCGTCAAAGCTAAAAGCTCATATCTCTCATCCTTTCGTACTGTCAGTCACAAACACCTATGTATCCTTTGATATGCTGACTATCTTCATGGCAGGAATCAGGTCTTCCACCTCTCTCAGCTGTTTTCCCGTGTTCATGTCAGCGCAGCAAACTGACAGCCCGCAGGTATCTGCACTCTGTGCTTTTACGTACAGATAACCCTTTAATCTGTCAGCTGCTGCTCCTCTCTGCAGAAAGTAGGTAGAGCTGTTTTCACGCCGTTCATCTTTCCGCAGAGCGTCTACTCTGAAATGTCACCTCAGTTACCTCACACCCACCCAGGACTGCTTTCCTCCCTCCTAAAAGACACCAGGTAGGTGCCTTTGATCGCTCGTTCTTCCGATCCTGTGATCAGAGCCACCGTAAGAAGTTAATCAGGTTTACGTCTTGTGGCCATCCATCGTCTTTACACTTCAAATGGCTGTTCAACGCCCCAGAGCCAAATTAATTAACATGGCAAATGTGAGAAACTGAAGTGAGCTACTGTACATTACCCACGGGCGATCCACACACTGATGGGACGGAGCGTGGAAGTGGAGAGATCAAAGGGACTTTTTTTATCTGTGTAACCAGTGTCGCTACGGAGCATAAAAGGTGTGAAGGAAGTGTGAAAGCCAGATACTGCAGGAGCCAATGAACCTAACCACAGAGGATAACAACTTCCACCGTTAGCGATTCTGTGAGCCGCGTTGTTGCTGAACATTTTCAGGTTCAACACCAGCAAAATATTCACACAACAGCATGTTTATGTGTTATGAAACACAGAAAACCATAAATCTGCATTGATGAAGATTCTCAGTCATCCAGTCATGTAGTTATATGAAGATATATGTAGTTACTGGAGGTTTAATATCCTTCTGTCCATTTATTTCTGACTGACGAAGCCATTTGGATGAAAAGTGAAACGTTTCAGAATCTGAAACTTGAATCTGGTTGACTTGACTCAGTTTTCATACAAAAAGCAGAAGTTAGAACTAGATAATCTTTGGGACTTTCTTTAATAAATGGCTAATATTATTTATCAATTATAGAATGTAAATCATGGAAACCATGACAGCACCCATGGTGATTTGTTTGGGATTTGGGGACATTTTCTGGTTCGTAGCTATAAGGCCAACACTCAGAACTTTATTCAGATGAAATTCCTCAAATGAAAACCCGTAGAGATTATTGAGAGTTCTTCACTGGGAAACCACAATGTAAATTCTATTTTAGGGTGGATTTTCCCTTTAATTTACAGTCTAATTATAGTTTTATCATCTGGACTTAATGATGTCACAGGGCATTAGTAAACTTGTGGGTAAACACATTCTGGATGCGTTTAACAGCCTGACTTCTAGATGTTGTGAGGAATTAGTGTAATTCATTTTAGTGCACACACATTTGTGGACACAACAATCCACCCCGACACGTGGTTTTTATGTCGACTAAAATTCGATACCGCGGTTCACAAACATTCTTTCTGATGTAGACACGTACAAAAAACAAACAAGCTACCAGAGTTACATTACTGAGCATCTGTTACAGAAAGCTCAATCCATTCCTAATCATTGCTTCCTATAAACCATTCAGCTGTATTAAAAAAAAAAAAAAAAAAAAAAAAAAAAAAACACCATTAAAACACTGGAGCCTTTTCCCCCCAGGGCACTAAGCAACACAAGGAGTGAAGCAAAATAAACAGGAGTCGATTAATTATGAATGATCCACACATGCTCCAGTGGGTGATGATGTGAGCAGATCTGCTTTGGGTTAAAAATGTGGTTTTGCTGCTATTTCAGAGACATTTCTCAGCTATAGTACATGTGAAGTACTGCAGTTGGTTAAAAACAGCACTTGAACTTGATAAACTGATCCACATTGACAATGCTCGTACATGCGACCTGATTGTGATCTTTTGCTCACATGCGACACGTATCAGATATGCTTCCTGAAGACGTAAATGGTAAAAAGCCACATGGAATTGGATATTCTCAGATCTGTTTTGGGCCACTTGCAGATGTGGAAATGAAAAGGATACATGTCGAATATCCGCCAGTCCAACTGCTATCTAAATATGCAGATCAGAATTTCCTCACCATTCCAACTCCTATGTAATGTTCCACCTTGTCCGCATGGAAGTGTTCAATATGATGAACGCTCTGTAAACAAAAATGGAGGACATACAATATGTATCAGACATACTGTTTTCTGTGTTTTTTTGTCAAAGACATGTCAGTGTGTGATAACAGGCTTCTGTTACAGCAGCAAAACTCCAACTCCACTCGCTTCTCCTCCATGATCAACCAACGGAAATACATGTCCTGATGGAGAGATAAACGCTCAAACAACATATCAGAAGTTTCTCTCCACATGTGAAAGCTGCTAACACGCTGATCATATTTTTAAATAGTTCTCTTAAGCATTTTGTTTACATGGGTCTCAGAAATGTGTCTGGGCTGCTACAGGTCAAAGTCGTGTAAATACAGTTATCGGATATGAGCCGCTTAAAAAAGAAAATGTAGATACGCTGAACAAAAAAATCAGATATAGGCAAAAGATCTAAACTGAGCATCAAGACTTGTAGTGTAAATCCAGCCTTAGTTAAACTATTAATGGAAGAAACTCTCAAACTCAACATGATTGCTGGAAGCTTCGTCTGGTCTTGGACGTTGTGTGAGGAAGACTGTCAGACTGATGGAAAGCAGCATCTGGCAGCAGCTCCACTCACCTCTGTCCTCTGTCTACTGGATGAACGTCTGAGATTTTGACATCTTTGTAGCTTCAACGCAGGAAGTGAAGCTCACATTATAGGATCTCCCTAACACCTGACAGGTTACAGATGACCTGAGGAAATGAGAGAAAGATGGACGCACGGCCGCGTGTCTGCATGATCGTAAAACTCGCCGCACATATGGTTTCAGAACAAAGTAAGAAAGAACGTCACTCGGCAGGAAACGATGACCGTTTCACTTGAATGTTTCCATCGGTCTCTCTAGCGAAGTTTCCCAGCGTCCATAGCATCTGTAACAGTTTAAGGGATGAAGAAAGCCCCGGCTTTCCACGTCAGACATCAACTAAGGCTCATCTATCCTCATCACCATAGGGAAAAGAAAAATCCAATAAAACATAAAGAGGCATGTGTGGAAACAGGGAAACTCAAGTTCGGGGCATCAAATTTGGGTATTAACACCAAACTTGAGGGATCCCTGCCAAAAAATATTTGCTATGCACTCGTGCAAAAAAATGCATATTGGTCAACAGCATCAGCCTGAAAAAGCCAGTGTGTGTCAGGCTCCAGTTAGAGGAGAAACAAGAACGCTACGCAGGAAAGATTCACAGAGCACAATGTTCTGTATCAGACATTGCCATTGAAGTGCTGATGATGTACAGACGCCATAATAGTGATGACGAGGTCGGATGCTATAAGAGGACGGAGCAAATGCTGACACTTTTGGCAACGAGCCCGAGGGACTTAGGGAGGAAATGACAGAGAGAGAGAGAGGGAGAGCTGGAACAGAGAGACTCAGAGGGGATTCAAAGGGAGAACAAAGAAGGTCACAGAGCGGCAGAGAGAAGAGGAAGCATGAAGGTGAACAACGGGAAGGAAATGTCACTCTGTCCTTTTGGTGATCCAATAACGGCGTGGCATTGAATCGCCTGCAGCACGCGTGTATGCACGTGCATTAACACCCATATTTGCATGCTCACGCCAAATGCTGTGGATTGAGAATGTGGAAATTGCTCTGCTATGCTTCAATCGATTCTCTTCTTATCCTTATGTCAGCGTCTGGACTGTCTGTCCTTCCCTCCCAATGAAACACAAGGCAGGAGATGAGCTGGAGGAAGGAAGGATGAAGCAGCACTCCCTAATCAAAATAATACGCTCGTTTTATTAGCTCAGGTAAATCTGCTTACCGTGGCCCCTGAGAGGTCAGAGGTCAGCTACACAACAGGTCTAGAGCTGGTAATGATTCAGCAGTTTCCATAACAACACATCAGCAAGGCAATTTTACTGCCAACATGGGGGTTTAAAGGACCATACCAGTGATTTTGCACATTTAAGCCCAATAACCTGTTTGCACGTTACCTTACTGACAATCATTTTCCAAAGCATAAAACCGTAGTTTTGCTGTTATTTTGCCAGATCCCCTAATCTTTTAAAATTAAATGTTCAGGTGATACGCCCACCTTAAAATTCAATGTTTCGCCTGCTGACGTACATCAGAATGTAGAAGGCACAGTTGTTTTAATTTCTTAAAAGCCATCTTCTCCCGGGACTATATTCCCTGGCGGAGACATACATTTTCTTCCATGTAGCTCCGTGTTGGATCGGTTACATTAAGTAATTTTGACAAAAAAAAAAATAAGAATGACATATGATGGATTACTGAGTTAAAGCNCATTAAGTAATTTTGACAAAAAAAAAAATAAGAATGACATATGATGGATTACTGAGTTAAAGCACATTTCAAGTCATTCCTTGGCAGAGACATACATTTTCTTTTGGACCGATTAAATTAAGTAACTCTGACAAAAAACAGGAACGACGTTTGTTCCGCTGTGATGGATTACCTCCGTCATCGCATGCTGGACTAAAATGAAATCAACGGCAGTCTGGAAGGGGAAAACAAATCTAAAATGTACCGCTCCGTTTTGGAAAACAGTATGTGGGTAATACAAACATGCAAAATCTCTGGTATGCTCCTTTAAACCCACATGCTCTATCAGTTAACTGTTGCTCCACATGCAGACTGTGAGTGTCGAGTTGGAGATATCATCTTCTTTAGATATGAAGAGAACTGTGGTGTAATAACTCGTGCATAATTCATATAATTAGCACCACAGAGGTGTATAATTTCTCCAAACGTCTCTGATTGGAGGTTTGCGTTTGACAGCCCCAAGTCTTCTTACACCCACAATCACCCACCCACTTTCCTCTGACATCCAAGCCAGACTGCCACTTTGGCACTGACTCCAGTTTAACAGTGCCATGCAGAGCTACATCAGACTCTGTGCATTAAATACATTTCTAGACGTGACAAAATGATGCAATTCCGAATTCTGACATCCCGGTCCCGCGGCACAACAAACACAGGAAAAGTGCTGTGGTCGCAATACAAATGGGTGAATTTATTCATTCTGAAGAGGGAGGTGCATGTGAAGCTGTATCTGAGGGATTTTTACTGTCTGGTTCACAAGCTACACGTGCTGCCTTTCTTTAAAGGACCATACCAGCCATTTTGCATGTTTGAGCCCAATATATTCAGTTTTCATACGCATAATGTTACTGATAATCATTTCTCAAAGCATACTACTGGAACGGTGAATTAAAATTGTAATTTTTCCTACCTTCCAGACTGCCATTAATCCATCATCGCGAACAAGACGCGTATTTTTTCAACGTTACATAATTTTAGCATTTAAGTGCAATAAAAACGCGGAGTGAATATATGTCTCCACAGGGGAATATAGTTCCAAAAGAAGACCTGCATTTATGGAAAAATTTAAACGACTGTGACTTCATGAGGCTGCTTAACTTGCAGGCATATTAGCAGGTGTAACATTGATCTTTAAGGTGGGTGCATCGCTTGAATATTTGATTTTGAAAGATTAAGAGATTTTGCAAAATATCAGGAAAGCTGAAATATGGTTTTATCCTTTGGAAAATGATTGTCAGTAACGTAACATGTATGAAAATTGAATATATTAACTCAAATATGCAAAATGGATGATATGGTCCTTTAAACGACCAAACTTTGACAGATTGATTCAAATCGCCACCACTAATCAGTGGAAAAAAGCTAGCTAGCAGCACAAACCCAAAGGCCAACATACCTGAATCTGATTGGCTGGTAATGACAACAGGGCCGCCTGCCCTTTATGTCGTCTCCTCCATCCCTTCTGCTTTCATTTGCTTTGCACCTCCTCATGTTTTCCTGACCTCCCGCTACGTAAAAAAAATCCTGGAGTCAAGGAAGACCTCCTCATGCTGTTTTTCCACTTCCCCCCCTTCCCCAAGAAGACATCATGCTCTGTGGTGACCTCTGCCTTCCTATGTCTCCCCCTCTTCCTCACTTCTGTTTCTCCACCTTTACTCTTTGCTAGCTGGGGTCTCCAGCGGTGTGTAGTCAATGCCCTGCAGGCAGGATTAGCTTCATCTGTAACCTTTTCATTTGTTCCTTCCAGACACAGGTTTTTCCCTGTACAACATGTGTGAATACAATTCATCGAGAATTAAGATTTGGGATGAAGATGACTGCTTTTTTTTTCCATTCCAAAATCGCCCTAAAGAAAATTTTAAAAAATAAGTCTTGGCAAAAGGCAAATGACCATAAGATCTATTTTATTTTGTGGTTTTAGTTTGACATTAAAGTCTCTGTCCTTAACATGTAAATTTGAGCTTAATAATGCATGTAAGTAAAAAGTTTGTCTTAATAATAAAACATTTTGCCTGTTCAACTGTTGCTTTTACAAGCATTACTGATATAAATATATAGAAGCAAATCTCTAGCAGCATTAGAAAATGATAAGACCTTAGATTTCATTGTTTTTCTGATATCTGGTGGTTTGTATCAAGGATTGTCCCTTTAAGGCTACATGATTTTCTATGGGTTGAGAAAAATAAAACCTTTCAGAATCGATTATTTGAGAACTGCAATCTCAGTCTGCTTTCTCAATTCCTGAAAGCGTTTTTTTTTTTTTTTTTTTTTTTTTTTTGTAAAAGGTTTTCACCCAGTAAAGAAATTGTCTGTTTCACCTCCTCAGATATAACAAAAGCTACAGGAAATGTAAAACAGGAGGATGAGAGAATCAGTGTGGAGGAAACAGCAGTTACATCCATAATGCTGCATTTTTTTTCCTCTCCTTCAGAAAAGAGTGCTGCCCTGCAGTCACCACTCACATGATGCCATGTGGAGAGAGAGAGAGAGAGAATGTGTGTGTGTGAGAGAGAGAGAGAGAGAGAGGAAGAAGAGGGTCTGCTGGCAAGATAAAATGCTCTCTGTGGTGGAATTTACCAGATGGCATTGGACAGAAACAACCAGGGGTACACACCACGCATGCACAAACACACACACACATGCACAAACACACATACACAGCATTTTCTAGACCTATTCATCAAAGTGGCAAACTGTCCTGTAACATACAGTATCAGTTGTATTTATTTAAAAATAGATCAGCCAAATAAAAAAAAAATCAATTTCCTGGATTGCCTCTGTTTAACAGTATGCTCTAGGTACCACACACACACACACATGTCCCAGCAATTATTATTTCTAATGTTATTCCATAAATATTAGCATTTGATGTGTCATACCAGACTGTACTACATTTATTTAAAACCATAAATAGAGCTCAGACAGTCTTAGCATTACAAATATGAGAAGCACTAAAGCTGATATACAACCTGCAGTGTGAAAACCAGTGTAAACTAAGTGTGAAAAACAGTGGAAAGTGTGAAAACCAGTGGAAAGTGCAGCAATCTGAACGTAATATCATAAAGCTTTATAATCTATAATGTAGTCCAACAGAACAGCCTGCAAAGTCATCGTGCTGCAGAGCTGCTGTGCACTAGACAGTATGAAGGTTTATGAGCCGTCTCTAAGTCACAGTACAATCACAACAAAATGTGCACTTTGAACTAGCAAGGTCACAAGATGTTCCAGTAATCTAGTGATCTGTAAACAAAAAAAAAAAAAAAAAAAAAAAAAAAGGCATAAAAGATAACTATTTTTAGTTTCTTGCTTCTCAAAGAGACACAAAAGATTGTGTCTGTTTTGATAGTCAAGAATGTACAAGTTAAAGTATGTCAGTGTGTGTGTGTCTGCAGTACGATGATGTCGGTCTGTGGTGTGTGTGTGTGTGTGTGTGTGTTTTCTTCCATTGTTCGAGTGGAGATGTGAGCATTTGGTTGTTTGTGCTGTGCACGACGGGAAGAAGGAGCCTCAGCAGGAAGACGGTGGAGACAACTGGTTACACAAACAACAACAGGAAGCAACTGTGTGTGTGTGCATGCATGCGTGTGTGTGGACAAGGGGGTGGCTGGGGACCCAATCAAGATCTTTGACAAACATTGCTGGTAAGGCTGAAGAAGTTATGGCTGCTGTTTCTGCAGGAAGTAATGGTTTTCCTGCTGTTAAATATGTGACACCACATCACAACATAAATATCTCCTCACATATTCCATCACAGCGGCAGTGTGGATCACATACAGAGTGGAAAGTTGTAAAGCTGCAGCTTAAATGTTTCTTCTGCAGGAACAAAACCCTTAATGATACTAAATATGCACAATTCCTGCACTACTTAAAGCTGAAAAGTGTTATGTTACGATCATAGGTGAAATATTTCAGTGCCGTTTCAGAGAACTTGTGTATGTTTGGCAAACGGCTCTAAACGGCGCAGTAGTCGAGTAGCTGCTACTACGGATGTCATGAGACAGTAGCATGAATTAAACTTCAAATTGCTGATAATTCAATTAAAATATAACCTAATTTAAAAGGTTCTTTAGCTTCACCCCAACGCTGCTGGCAAAGGCAAGAATTTAAAGCTCCATGACTGGATTTTTTTTTTTTAATCATAGCGCTCTTTTAGAAGTCTGTAGCTGACTTCTCTCCTATCAGACTTCTCTCCTACACAGTTTTCTACATGTGCAGTTTCTAATTTTTGTACCAATGAGTCAACTGGTGAAGTTTCATGTCCACCAAAGCCTTCCTGTTCTAACTTCCCGTCCCAAAACAAAACAGAAAATCAGTAAGACTTATTTGAGGAAGCTGGCCCCCTGCATTAACTCCTCCCAGTTCACAATGAGCTGGGTTTTAGCACTGTGACCTTCAAATTACAAATTACACGAGACTGCCTGCTATTTCTGAGTAGGGCTGGACGATATAAACGATATATAATCACATCGCAATATAAAAAAATCTTCAATATAAAAATGAGGATGTTGATATAACATCGATAGAAAATAGTGCTTGGATACAGCAAGTTAATGATGGCTCAAACAGCCAATAGCTTGTCAGAACTGGAACAAACTAGCCAATCTCGTGGCAGTGTTATAATAAAGCCTGCCCACTTCCTCAAAGCAGCATTCATGCTGTGTTCAACAGACCTCGGAACTCAGATTTTTCCGACTTCTTACTTGGAAAGAGTAAGAACTTGAAGTCGGAGCTCTGGCTGGGAAACTCAGACAAAATTATCTACCCTGACTTACCAAGTATGACGTCACTCAACATGGCAGCGCCGTGGAAGCGAGCTTTATGAANCTACCCTGACTTACCAAGTATGACGTCACTCAACATGGCAGCGCCGTGGAAGCGAGCTTTATGAATGGAAATGATCGGTTAAAAGGCAAAGTATTTTTTCTTATGTGAAATTAAAGAAAAAGGTCAGAATATATCGCCAAGTTAACTGTCTATTTTGTATAATAACTATTTGCCATTGATATGTAAGTGTAAATAATTTCAGATTACTTCTCTGCACAAAGTTTAATATCCACTGTGATTAATATCATTGTAAAACAACACAACCAAACAGTCCTGTAATCTAACTTTACTTTAGTTAGCATTTATTAATTTTACAGTGTTTATTGGTGTTCAGCTATGCTTTTTTGATTACATTTGGCTGGAACGGTGTGAGGTTGGAAGCTGGAGCTTCCAACTGGGAAAAATTTGACTTCCGAGGTCTGTCGAACACAGCATTAGCTAAACGGTGAACACGCCACAGCCCGTGTAGTGATATATGAGCGAAAGTCAGACAAAGATGTTAGAAAGTGATGAAACTCCACAGGGAAAAAAAAATGAAATGATGATGAAGAAAGTAACACCTCAGCAGTGTTACTGTCCCAAAGAAAGTGGACATTGTGGATAAGCAAGGTAAAAAAAAAAATGTCAGCAGTGTGGCATCATTTTGGTTATTTAAAGTCTGACATAAAACAGAGTGGTGATGCTCACTGTAAAATTAGCCAGAAACCAACGCTGACGAAGCTTTGGCTTCAGCCTGAAGCTTGGATTTTTTATTAAGGATGACTGCAGTTTGCAGTTTTTCAGTTCATACAGTTGTTGGTTATTTTTATGTTCAGAATCTGCATAAAGAAAATGTTAAAATAAATCTTAGGTTCAAATGACTTGAAAGGCAGCAGAATCTTTGCCATGATTTATATCATGATATATACTGATATCAATCAATATAAAAATAATATATCGTGATAAAAAAAAATTTCAACTTGTCCAGCCCTGTTTCTGAGAATGAATTGCTCATTATCTGTTACCACCAGAGCAGCACTGAGCTTAAGGCTAAAATTATGTTATCCTGACTCATCCAAAAATATCTAGGACATTAAAATCTAGCCTCAAATACTGGTTAGGAAGTCACCAAAGATTGCTGCTCTGCTAAATCTACAGCTTATAGCTACTAACCTAATATTTAGTCGTGTGATCTCAGGCTTCCAGAATTCACAAAACGTGCATTTAAACTCGATTCTGGGTTGCTTTGTGCTGAAGTTCTGAGCCTCTGCAGCTTCCCGGGAGATACGACAATCCTTCCTCACCACACAACACTGATAAAATGGATTAAAAGCCCTCCATCACTCTCATCCAAGGTCCAATTCATTAGTTAACTCGTTCAGATAAGTGTGCGCACATGGACGCATGCACGTTCATACACGCATATTCATAGAGTGCCCTGCAAAATCCAACATGCAATGACAAATTGGTGCAAGACAGCATGAAGGCCAAATGTGCCCCCTCTCTCTCTCTCTCTCTCTCTCTCTCTCTATGCCCCCCTTCTTTCTGTCATTCACACACACACAGAGTTCTCTCTTTATCTCTTCTGTGGCCTCGGTCTCTATTCCTCCATAATTCTCCATTTTCTCTGCAGCTCTCTGTTTCTCTTACGTGTGTGTGTGAAAACCAAAAGCAGCATTGGCACATTTCTCTTTTTACATCCTTGTTGCAACGACTATTTCCTCTGACCGTCACATGACCTTTCAGAAACATCCTAAAATGTTTCCGAATAGCACTCACTCCTTCTTGCCATTACAGTTCACACATTTCGGACAGTAAATACGGGATGGGGATAACGTCATCTCACTGGGCTGAAGTCGTGCAGAATGGTTTCTGGGTGCTGAGGAACAGCAAATGCAGCATTAGATATTCAAACAGAGGATTAGCGGTCAGACCGACTGTCCACATCGCAGCGAACGCCGAAATCCTCAATCCTGAAGCTGTCTCAATTTATCATCTTGAGGATTAAGGCTCCGGTTTATTAGCGTTTGGCATAAATCTCACACAAGTTTCTGGAGGACGAACTCTGAGACAATTACCTAGCAACTGTTGCTATGCTGCAGAACTATGAAGCCAGTGTTTCTCCATGTTGAAGATGCGGTGGTTTCGAGTAGAAATGCTCGTTGCTTGTAGATCATTTTGCTGCAATCAGTGATTATTTTCACTGCTGATTCATCAACTGACAAAAAAAATACTTTCAAAGATGCTCCTCAGGAGGTGGACTGTGACGTGACTTTTTAAACTAAACAGAGCATCTTAGATTTTTTCTGGATTTCAAACCAACATGGATTTGCAATGACAAAGAAAACCGAGGAGTAATTTTCTAATCTCACGTCAAACTATTTGTTTTTTCTATAAAATAGGGGGAAAAAAAACTGTAACAAACGCTCATCATCTGCATCTGCAGAGGCCAAAGTGACTCATATAAATTGCATATTTGTCCCAACAACAGTATAAAAAAAAACAAACAGATTTTTTCAACTTAAAGTGACACAAAACGGAGAAAAGCAGCAAATGCTCCATTTGAGAAATTTGATAAACTGACTAAACCCAGCCACTGAGGATGCCAGTTCAAGCCAGTGTGTCCCTAATGCCGGTCACAAGCCCGGATAAATGGGGAGGGATGCATCAGGAAGGGCATCTGGCATAAAACCTATGACAAAGCAAATATGCGGATCACAAGTTGGATTTCCGTGCCGAATCGGTCGAGGCCCGGACTGCCGGCAGCTGCCACCAGTGCTGTTGGTCAGCAGGGTGCCGGTGGAAACTACGCGACCATCTACCACCATCGGTTTCTATTCAGAGAGGTGGAAACAGATGATCCACTGTGGCATTCCCTAATGGGAGCGGCTGAAAGACGAAGAAGATAAACTGACTAAAACGACTGATTAATAACTGATGGATTATTACAACTGATGTCCATTCATTTTTTTTTTTTTTTTTTTANTTTTTTTTTTTTTTTTTTTAAATCAACTAATCCTTTCATCAGCACTGGACCGTTTACTTTTTGAAAGCATAAAAAAATGATTGCCCTAGTTAACAACTGCGACAGGGTGAAGTCTGGGTTTGGTGTGTGTGTGTGCATGAGGGCTGCAGGCCGGCTGATCCTGCAGGAAGATCCACTCGCTGAAGCCTGACCTTTGGCTGAATGCTCTGCGGTTCACGTCTGCCCCGTCTGGGACCCAAGGAGTCTCACACTCGCCCTCTAATTCCCTTAGTGCGTATTATCTGTCTGACTGCGCCGGCACATTACAAACCCAGGATAGATTTAAACACTGATTTAGAAATGGCAGCCTGTCCTGTAATGGTTCAGAAAGAGGGACAGTTGACTGTTGCTAGCTGTGCAGACACACTGTACACACTAACACACTGTACACACTAACACACAGGCTATGCTGGCAAGGCAAGCTTTAATATAAATGTCTCCTCAGATGGAAATTGTTTCCAGTGCAGCTGAAAGACTCTTTTATTGAGCTCTCTCTCTCTCTCTCTCTCTCCCTCTCTCCCTCTCTCCCTCCATGTTACAACAAAATGCTAACTTTTGCTTGAGCCCTTTAATGCACATCGCATATTTACATTATATGCTGAGAAGTACCATTGCAAAGCCTTCTGGGAAATTCTCCTCTTACGCCACTGATATGTAAATGCCAGCTGCAGTGAAAGACAGCATCAAGATCCGTGGTTTCACAAATTCAATTAATGCTTGATGTAAAACTGAAATCAATACAGGATATGCACTATGCACATTGGCTGAGCATGATGTTACTCGTGAAGAATTTCCATTAGAAACTTATTACCTAAAAGGAAACATGTAAGCTAGTGAGCATGTCGCATCTGCATTAATGATTCATGTTAGCTCATATTCCTGGCTGGCAGCAATGTCAGCAAAATGGACTATCTGAAAGCAAACATAGTGAGACTTTGCATAGCGACGTCACTTTGCACCACATGTGTCAAACAAATGTCTGAGAAGTCGTAAAAATAAGAAGGAGCCATTCACACCATGACCTTCTGCTCAGTAAACACTTTCTACTTCCTGATATAAAAACGAGCTCATGCCTGGTTCCTCGTCTTCCTCTCTACATGTCATTCTGAGAGACTTTCTCAACTCTCTGCCCCTCTTTAGTTCCTCTTCCTCCTTCCAATTTCTCAATCCGCCCGGCTCACGGTATCCCATGGATTTTATCACGGAGCTGTAATTTTACCCATTTGGTTTAACTTACAGTTTACGGCAGGATATAAGGGACCAAATGGCATGGCGCCAATACCAGCAGCACCGCACCATTATATGCAAACAATGGCCTTTAGACACAGCTCTTGTTTGTGCTGTTTTCTGGAATTGAGGAGGGCGTTTCCGCGTTGGCAAAGACAGCAGCAAAGACACACTCAACAGGAAGAACAGGTTTTACTTCAGCTGTTTTCTCTATGCAAATGTTCAAGCGTAATTACACATACACACACACATATCGGTGACTGCAGACACAGGCTCAAGTTAGCATGACTTTGCTGTTGTGTCAGAGCCACCCGAGTTCTTGCTTGTGTATTATGCACACTCACACCCACTCATTGATGTCATCCCGTGGCTCTGTGTCACGTTCACACTTGGCGTAAAAGTCGAAAAGCATCTGAGCTTTGCTTATGTTCTGTTCTGTTCTGGGCTTTTTCGTATCCTTTGTGTGCTGTAGAGACAAATGTTTTGGGTTGCTTCGATGCTCAAAGCCACAGATGAGCAATTAGCAGTCAGTGCAGCATGCTGTGTTCATGTCCAATGTGTCACTAAGTTTGTCACAGCTCCTGCTAAAACCAATACTCAGGACAAGCAGAACACAACAAGAGCCTTTTCACTGTCAAGAGAGATTAGGATCAGAATCAATAGTGGAAACCAGCAGTTTCCTCTAGAACCAGGGCCCCAGGAGCCCCGACAATGGTGAAATAGTTCAACACATTCCTCAGCGCCTGTTCATAGCCATACCTGCCAACAGTGAGTGTTGAAAAGAGGGGGATTTTCCAGCAGAATAAGCCCTTATTCCAACACTGACTTTTTCATATAGGAGCCTTCTGAGTTACTCACAGCACTATTCAGTTTCCCAGCTGGGTGGATCAGAAATGCAAACTGACAACAGGAAAAGGGAATAGAGAGTCATTTTTAAGGCATCCTGGTGGCTAAGGAAATCTAATAACAATTCATCTCTTCAGGATTTCGTCTTAGTGGTCATTATTAAAGTTTGCTTTTCAAACTATCTCTGATGCTATATCATTGCTGTAAGTAAAAACCTCCACTTTCATGGTTTCCATGTTTTGACTTCAAATGAAGGACTGCATAGTCCTACAACGTATTTCTACTGACAAACAAGAATAACAAACTAATAACCAAATAACTTCATAACTAAGAATAACCAAATTAGGGTAAAGGTTTACTTAGACATTTACATGCTCTACACAAGCCCAACTCGACAAATAACCTGGATTTAGGTTATTTAATGTAAAGAAGAACGTCTAGCAGGATCCCGCTAACCTGCGATGGCATCTAACTATAAAGCCAGAAATCTCTGTCTGTTTTAATGCTTAATATCTTGTTTATATTACAAATTCTAGAGGCTGTAAAGGAATTGGTATAAAGGTGTAGGTGCATTATGGGAGTTAAGTGAATTTGTCCATCCGTCCGTGGGACCAGTATCTCTAGAACCCAGCACTGTATGAAGTTGAAATTTGGCAGGTATGATGCTCAGGACCCAAGGACATGCAGTGTCACATGAAGTTGTTTGGATGAGCGGTTCTCGAATTGAGCCGTGCCGGTAAAAAGTAGTCCGTGTGGCAGGATACGTTCCAGGCGCAGTAGCATATGCTCCAGTCCACGGACACTTACAGCAGGCTGCGGTGCACACCATAAAGTCCAGCCCATTCCTAACAGGAACGTTGTAGGCACTGCACTAGTTCATGTAATTTTAGCAGCAGAATGCACCTTTTTTTCTGATTGATTTCATGGATTTGAAGTGTTTTGCGAGCATCTTAGGCCTGGTAGCGGATGAGACGCGGACGCCTCTGAAACGGACCAATCCGCGTGTCCTGGCATTCACGGTTCTCGTGCTTTCATGACAATCAGGCCTTCCCAGTAACACTGTTCACGACAAAAATGTAGGAAACGCAGCTCATCATGCTAAGATATTCCATCTAACAGACAGAAATTACAACAAAATAAACTAGGGATGAGCTGAGTACCCGGATGAAACGAGTATCCGTTACAGATAACTTTTTACGAGCACAAGTACCATCTGAGTAAAATGTGTCACTATCCATACTCGTGAAGGGAAAAAAATCTCATTGGGTAGCACTCACTAGCACTGTGTCACATGGTTCCGTGACCAGCCAGGCAGGCAGCCAATCACAGAGCTCCTCTCTACAAAGAGCTACTGCTGTTCCACACGTGACTCACAGCCACTCTGTCCACACTAGCAGAGCAGCATCTATTAGCTATAATTTGCAATTCTTAGATTTAGCTCAACATGATTCTTAGCTAAGAAAAAAAAAATTAATTTACTGTGGACGTTCACACGTAAGCATACTGATACAAACATTTCTACTAGCTTCTTGTAGCTTCTAGGCTAACTAGTCAGAGAGTGATTTTTAACTCTCCAGGTTAAGCCCCGCCCACCCAAGTATGGATACAGATAATTTAGCTGGCTGAACGGATACAGATATGGATAATGGTGCACTCACTCATTCCTAATATAGACAAAATTAAAGAAAACATCAAGCTCGGAGGAAGTGGGCCGCTTTGAGTTTTAGATTGCTGTGTGTTTTCAGTGTAATCAATAGAAGCCTGAACATGGCTTCTGCTGATTGCTGTTTTGTTTAGATGGCAAACAATTCACAGCTGATTACATGTTGCCTATCAACAGCGAGTCACGTCTCACAGCCAAAACCACGATCACATGATCAGGAAGGAGGAAACAGTAACATCACAGAATAATACAGCAAATTGCTGTTTGTTTTAACACAGGTGACAATACAGAACCCTTTTGACACGAGCTCCACTATTTGCTTTGCTAGCTGTAAAACAGTTCCCCACCGCACAACTGCTGTTCAAACTCATCGCTTTTGTCTAATTTTTTTTTTTTTTTAATTTGATTCTTTGTGACGCATGCTACAACTAAATAAAACTACACCATGTAAATGAAAAAATAAATTGAGTTTGAAAGTGTAAGTACTGACCAGCAAGCTGGCTGGGTGCAATTGGAACGGCACCATCCAGGCTGGAGAACAGCAGGATGTCATCATTCACAGAGGACAACATAAAGGATGCACGTGCACGGACATGTGTCACGGCTGCATACACATGAACACACAAACGGCTGCACAGCAATCAATGGCTGAGAGGTTCTCAATGGGACTTCCCCTTGGTGTAGCAGACGTGTATCAGTATATGTGAATTAATCTACACACACACTGAAACACAGAATCACTGAGTTCTGGATTAACACGAGAATCACCTTAACATATTTAACAATGCACAGTAATTCTGAGGATTCCCTTCCGTTTTATTCTTCTTTTTTGCATGTTTAAGCCCAATAAATAATCCCTGCAGACATGTTATGTTACTGACAACCATCTTCTAGAGCATGAAACCATATTTTAGATTTCCGTTATTTTGCTAAATCTCTTAATCTTTCAAAATCGGCCCTTTTTAATTTCTCTGTAAAAGCTGTCTTCAGCTGGGACTATATTGTATGGCGGAGACATACCTTTTCTTCTGTGCAGCTCCATGTCGGGACCGGTTAAATAAAGTTACTTTGACAAAAAAATGCAACAGACATCATGTTTGCTGTGATGGATTATCTACCTCAAGCATGTTTTGAGTCTCTACAAGTCGGTTTTTATTGCATACTGGACCAATGGCAGTCTGGAAAGTAGGAAAAATAATTCTAATATTTACTGCTCTAGTAGTATGTTTTAGGAATGTGTATTGGGCTCAAACATGCAAAACAATTGGTATGGTCCTTTAAATCGTATAGCTGCTATATACATTAATCTCCCAAATGTTCTAACTTGGGGGGAAAAAAATCAATTTCCTGAAAAGCACTTTTAATTAATATGAATCGTGCTATCAGAACTTTCCATGGCGCTCGTGCACGTGACAGAGTCAGGGTCAATATATCAGCTGTGGCGCCCGGGTGGCGTGACGTAACACCGATCTATGACTCCGCAGCACATGGCATCAGTAACTCACACATTCTCCTGACGTGCTTCATCCAGCGGCGCCGTCAAGGTTGAGCCGTGTGTTTCTCTGAACGTATCAATCAAAACCCCGTTAGCTTCGCCCGCCTGAGGAATGGCTAGCGTCCTCTCTCCTGTAGCTAACCACTATAAGTGCTGAGCTAAGCTGGATGAAGCGGGGCGAGGCAGCAAGGATTCCCATCCCATTGTTTCTTCATCTGTGACCAATGCACAGCTCACCTCTGACCCTAACCTTTGACCCCTTTGTGTGTGTGTATCTGTGTTTCTGAGAGCAATTATGAATGTAAGTCTAACCCCCTGGGAATTAACTATAAACCGCTTTCTATGCAGAAAAACAATAATTAGCTACACATGGTTTTCAGCCACGTAATAAACCAAGTAAAACATACAGGTCAGGTACAACTTTGACATTTGTAAGAAAATCTGATTCATAATTTATTAAAAGCAGAGCTAATTAATCCTTACTCACTTGGTTAAAAAAAAAAAAAATCAAATACCTAATAATAGGTCACCAGCGACCAAAGCGATCTTCAAATTGCTTAACTTATCACACTAACAGAACAAAACCCCCAAAAATCTTCTGCTTATATTAATATCAAACATAAATACAGGGGAACTTCTGTAATTAAGAATCTGGAGCGAGACAATTATTGGAATTTTACTTAAAAATGACCAAAGAATCAATTACTGAAATCGTCTCCCACTGATTTGCTAACTGGCTAATTGTTTTAGCTCAAATCAAAACTACATGTATGTGTTGTCCACTCGGATCCTTGCAGCGTGGCGATGGCATGATCAAACCAATGAGGGAACCATTACAACTTGTCTTGTGTGTGTATATATGTATGTAGTGTAACTAGCCTTAGTATTTGTATGGATTCTGTTTTACTTGTGATCTGCCAAGAAAGATGAAAATTAGCTCTAAGCTAACTCTAGTACAATACATCAAATGGCAATATTTATATTTAACATTGTACATGGTCCCTTTTAAATAAATATATAAAACAACCTAAACAACTGATTTCGTAAAATATCACACAAAAATGTTACAACAAAAAAAAAAACATTGATAACCGTGTGTTACAGAGGAACTTGAACCCGTCCTTTAAAGGGTTAAACCTTTCAAACCTGTCAAAGCTCCTGGTCTGGTAAAAGGCAGGGCTGCTGACTAAAGCCTGTGATCACCACCTCCAGCACTAATTAACACGTACTCACAACTGCACAAATGATGGGGTGTTTGAATACTGCTCACTAAGTGTGCTCAGCAGCTGTGTGCTTCTGTGTGTGTGTGTGTGTGTGTGGTCCTATCGGAAAGAAAATGTGTGTATATGCCTTGTTAGTACATCCCTGTGATTATTTATAATAAATATTGCTCATCGTTTTAAATCAATGGGTTTTAAATTGCAAATCGGACTATTAAAATAGCAAATACACATACACACACACACAGCCATGCTGCTTAATGGGATTTTACCGAGTTTGAGGAACTATGATACATAATTGGCAGCACATCTCCATTTTCTCTCTCTCTTTTCTACGGAAAGCTGTCCTCGCCACTCGATGACCTTCATTACAGTAAACTATATATTTGTCATGTAAGACAAAGATTTTCTGTGAAAATTAGCAAAATCTGGAACTTAATAACACACACACACACACTACAGTCATGTTCTCTCACTTCCTCCTCTCGCTCTCTCTTTTTTCTGGAGTGTATTTATTCATCTGAACAGAGCTTCTTTATTCTCCTACTGCTTCTGTTCTACACACACACACACACACACACACACACACTCTGTTTCACTTTGTTCATTGCTACACACCCACAAACTCATACCTGCGCCCCNACACACACACACTCTGTTTCACTTTGTTCATTGCTACACACCCACAAACTCATACCTGCGCCCCCATCCTATCCTCAGTATTCCTCCACATATTCTCACGCACAGGCATCAGATCCAAGCATCCCCGTGTTGCCATGGGAACTGGTTTTGACCCTGTCAGCAGTCCTGAAGCCTGCCTGGAGTGAGATAATTTGCCCTCTTTCTTCCTGTCCCTGCTGCCCTCCAAAAAAAAAAAAAAAAANAAAAAAAAAAAAAAAAATCCTCCAGAGGGGAATGATGATTCCTTGTCTTGTTCCCTCTCTCAGATTCATTCATCCACAGTGTTTGACACCAACAGTCTTCTTTCCTCCCACTCCCACTCCCACTCTATGCAGCCTTTATAAGTGTGTGTACATACACACTCGGTTACGTACATGCTCCTTCTGCAGACTCAGAGAAATCGGGAGATGAAAGAAAGGCCAAAGAATCTGAATCTGCTGCTGAATTTAATCACAAAATGAGCCAATGGGAGATGAAATTTTAAGGAATTTACCCTTGATTTTTCACATTGAGCCTAATAAATACAGTCTGTATACATGTTGCATTACTACCAACCATTTTCCAAAAAATACTACTGGAGCAGTACATTTTAGAATTGTATTTCCTGCCCTCCAGACTTTCATTGGATTTAGTTCATTCTAGGATGCTATAAAACAAAAAAAAAAATCAACTTGTAGAGACTTGAAACATGCCTGAAACACATAATCCATCAACGAATGCAACATCTGTGACATTTTTTGTTGAAGTTACTTAATTTAATAGACCAACATGGAAGAAAAGATATGTCTCTGCCAGGAAATATAGTCTGAAGAGAAGACATCTTTTACTATTATTGATTTTTTTTTTTCTTTTTATGATTACAGTGTAAAATCTCAAACATTGTGCTCAGAGCACGAGGTGAGGACTTCTGGATTCGATTTGCAAAGATACAAAAACAGAAAAGCAGAAAATCCTCACATTTGAGAAGCAGCAAATGTTTGACATTTTTACTTAATAAATAGCTAAAAATATATAATATATTAACCAGATAATTGTTTTAGCAATAGACGACTGTAAAAATGGCAGAAATCTTTCTGCTCACGCAGGAAAAGTCTTCCTTTTATGCAGACTTTGACCTTTATGTCTCTGCTGCAGGCATGTAAATCATTCAAAGCTGAAAGCTGCAGCTCCAGCTGCATGAAACCTGTTTAAAACCACGTCTGAATGTTGCTGCGTCTTCCCCCACTTCCTGAAAAAAAGCAGTATTACTTTACTGCTGGAGATATGAGTGTTATGCAGGAAATAAATGATGTGATAATAATGTGATACTTCCTAATAGGGAAATTCTCAGAGTACATTAACAGACTCGTCTCTAGACCAGCTGGCACCAAATTGGTGTCTTGCTGAAAGGACCATACCAGCTATTTTGCATGTTTGAGCCTAATATTTAAAATTTTCATACATGTTACATTACTGACAATCATTTCCCAAAGGATAAAATTGTATTTCAATTTTCCTGATATTTTGCAAACTCTCTTAATCTTTCAAAATCAAATATTCAAGCAATACACCCACCTTAAAAATCCATGTGTCGCCTGCTAATACTTACGCAGCCTTATGAAGTCATGATCATTTCAATTTTTTGATAAATATAGGTCTTCTTTTGGGACTATATTCCCCAGTGGAGACATACATTAACTCTGCACTTTTATTGTGCTTAAAAGCTAAAATTACTAACTTCAAAAAAAAGAATAGACATCTTGTTCGTGATGATGGATTACCTATCCCAAGAACGTTACAAGTATCAACAAGTTGATTTTAATAGCGTACCAGAATGAACTGAAACCAATGGCGGTCTGGAAGGTAGGAAAAACAAATTTAATGATCGTCAGTATTGTAACATTTATGAAAATTGAATATATTAGGTTCAAACATGCAAAATGGCTGGTATGCTCCTTTAAGGACACTTCAGAAGAGCATACAACTTCCAACATGGAGGCTTAAATAAGGTTGAACAATTTGGGGGAAATATATCTAATATTGATTTTTCTAACCAATACTGAAACTTAAATTGAATTATTTACATAAATTAGACTCCAGGTCTGTACTCAGGGCCTTCACAGTACCAAACTTCTATAAAATACTACTTGTTCCTACATGAAAAATCAGATGGAAGAACTAGAAAGGAACAGAAATCAAAATAAACTAAAAATGTTAGTTGCTAGTTGTACTGTGAGGTTAACATTATTCCCCTAAATTCTTATTTTCAAGCCACTCACAGGAAAGTCAACTTCAAACTTAGTTTATCCATAGAAAAACTACAGTTTGAGTTAATCTGAGGAAATTAACTGTTGCTGGCTAAACTTTCAGCTCTTACAATTTATTTAAACAATGCTGTTAATAATGCAGCTACAATTAAAGTTGCAGCTCTTGCAGTTTAAAAACTGCACTCTTTCAAATCCCAATTTTGATATTACAAAGATTAATCGTTCAGCCTTAGCCTGTGGTTAAACAATAATCTCTTTTACTACAAGGTGTCACAGCTGAAATACAGTAAACAAAAAAAAAAAAAAAAAANAAAAAAAAAAAAAAAAAATCAAGAGAATAAGTATTACAATCACCAAACAACTGTAGAACAACTCATAAGATGCAAATGAAGTTTACATAAAGCTCACCATATCCAAGCAGATGGTGATACAAGCCCAAAACCTTCTATGAACGTTCTTTTCATGCTGGATTGAGGATTAAGCTAACACCAATAACCACCAGTAAATGGGAGATTCTGTTAATATTAATGTCTATAATCCATGCCATGTGCTATATTTATATTTACATACTGCTGCTCCAACTTCCTGTCAGCACATCCTAACGACATCTGGACGGCAAAATGGACCTGCTGTTCAGGGGATCGTTTAATTTGGACACACGGGAGCACAAACAGCTGGGTTAGCTGATCTCTGCATATATTACCTGGTTTATGCTTTCTATACGTCGGCCTGGAAGTCTTCTTACAGCCACGAATGAACAGCAGCAAAGATGACAAGACAAAACTGTCAGAGGGGAAATATTCTATCTGAGCAGATTCTCGGGAGAGCACCTTGAGAACCCACTTTAGAACCACTTTGGTGTGAAGTTTTTAATTTCTTTGTCATATTGAGCTTTCATATTTTCAAAACTCTAATGAAAACCTGAAGTAGCAGCCTTGGAAAGCTCTCTCTCTCTCTCTCTCTCTCTCTCTCTCTCTTTCATCCGGTGCTCTGATTAGCTTTTTAGCTCAAAGCTTCAGGGAATAAAACAGAAAAGGGCTCCCGTGAAAAAACTAAAATTTCTCTCACCATGTCCGCTGGGGTGCTGCCCGTCATGGTGAAGGTAGTCCTGGGTTTCTGGGAGCTTCAAAGTCGAGGAAAGGACAGGAATATTCGTTGTTGAGTTTACAACAGGCAATAAAACAAGGTATTCCCGGTGAGTCTCTCGTCAGTTACAACCGAGGTAGTAAAGAAGACGTCTAGCTACAGCGTTTCCTCTTCACTGCACAACCATTCCGTCGATGGTTTTCCACACGAATCGGTGATTTAGAGGAATACTCGGTGTTAAAGAAACAAGTAGTCGACCCGAGGGCCTCCACCGACCCTCCAAACATCAAGAAGATCCGATTTGAGAAAAGGTGCCTACGCCATGCGAAAAACCCAGTGCTGCTGCCACATCCGAACACGGATCTCTCCTGGTTCAAAAAAGGAAGAAGAGGAAAATCCGCAGGGTTACCGTCCTCGGACTAAAACAAACTAATGGTCTGTACACAGGCGTTACACGGTGAAAAATGTAGGTCGTTATCGGTAAACCGGGAGTTTATAATGACAGTTGTGTGTCGGACTCGTTCAGCTGTCATCCCGCCTCAACCTGCGTCAAGGTAATACATGGAGAAGAAACCGGACTTCTGGTTACGATTTTCAAAATAAGACTAGTTTCAAGGCCCTAAAAAAATTCTTCACTTACTGCATATTATGCTGCGTTCGAGGTACGTCGGAAGTCGGAATTTTCCCTTTCGGAAGTTCGACCTCAAACAGTACCAGCCAAATGTAAACAAAAAAGCATGGCTGAACGCCTATAGTACTGTAAGATTAAATAAATTTAGTGATAAATACTAACTAAAGTAAAGTTAAATTACAGGACTGTTTGGTTGTGTTGTTTTATAATGATATTGATCTCAGTGATGGACAGTGACACGGAATGATATTCAAAGGACCCCAATCATATTCAAAGCAGATTGCAGCCAGAAGACACAGCATAAATTGATCCAGTAAGTTACCTGCAATTTTTTTTTTTTTTTTTTTTTTTTGGACATGATTGTGTCTGTAGTGCCAAGTAACCACATGATGTTTGGTGCCAAATGCTCAATGAAGTTGTTCATCCTCATTGGTAATTCTTTGATCAGATATTTGGTGATTTCAACAGTTGTAATATAAATGTATGCATCGTACATGTATGTGTAAACAGTGTTTTTTCAGGCAAAGTACATCTATAAACACTGATTCATTTAAGAACTTTTGCTTGTACTGTTGCTTGTTTCCTCACAAATATTCCCTAAACTCCATTAAGACAACATTTTAAGTATTATTTTGAAGTTTAATTTTATTTTTAAGTTAAGGTTTTATTTAGAAGGAAACATTTCTCCGTATCCGGGTTCAGTCTATATATCTGTGCTGGTTGCTTAGAGCTCTGACGAATATGGCAGTAGGCTGGACACAACAGAGAAGTTAAATGCTGAAAGTAGTGGAAGCTTGAGGGAGAGAGAGNCCCTCCTGAGAAATAGACAGAAGGGGGGGTCCTTCCTGTGAATGGGGGAGGGTGGACTCAGTGGGATGTCTCTGTATTAAATGTAATTGAACTTAGTCTAATTTAATCAGGCTTTTCTCCGCTATTTCTTACCCAAACACAAGTTTCATTTGCAACTCTAATAGAGCTTTTCCTTCTGCAAAATTTGTTTATTGTGTGAAATATAAAATGTTTAAAAGAATTTAAAAAAAAGTGCAATTATCTTAAAATAGTGCTCTCAAACTATATATTTCACCTGCACAACAACCATGAAACCCTCCTTTACCCCCCAAAAAACTAATGAGGAGACAAGAAAAAAAAACATATGATTAAAGAAAATTAAGACAAAGAAAATGTTTGTTTGAACCAGAAAGTGTCTTTATATCTTGGCCTACAATTTTTTTTTTTCTTAAGCCCTTAGTGGAGCATTTGATTCATTTCTCAAAAGCAGATAGAGAAGCATATATGTTATTGTTTAAACATTATGAGGCCATTGGGTGGTACAAACCAGTGAAAACTGTTCACTTTTCTGATTTTTTTTTTTTTTCTGGCAAGATGTTTTAATAAAAACTTGATACATTATTAGTCACTCTAGGCATCTCTTTTTATTTGGCAGCCACCTCTGTAAAGGTCAAAGGCCAGCAGTTCTAGCAGTACAGAATAGCACTGCATTAAGTGGTAGAAAATTTTCTTTCTCTGATTTCTCTCAGTGCACAAATCATGCTGTATCTTATTAAGGATTATATTCATGCCAGATCCAGATTATTTCGTTTACACAGTCCCAGCCAGGCCTGATCAGTGTCTTTGCCACTTGTGGGATGTGATTTGCAAGGATAAGACAAGGCGACAAGGCTGCTCAATCAAGTCGTCAATCAAGCTTCTTTAACACTTTAGCACACAGTGTCATGTACAGTGCTGAGAGCGTAAAAGAATGGGCTTTGTTAGGCAGCCTGGCAGATTTGGGTGCAAATACTTTCAAGACTGAATGGTTTTATTGAATATATTTCATAATATTTTCATTGAAGTGTGGGGAGAGAAGTGAGAGTTTCATAATATACTTCAGTACGACTGTGGGCCTATTTATAGTATGCGTCTAATACATATGTAATGTCATATCCTATAAGCCTGTCCTTGCTGAAGTGTTCTGCTTTGTGTGCGTGTGTGTTTCTGTGTGTGTGTGTGTGTGTGTGTGTGTGTGTGTGTGTGTGTGTCTGTGTGGCCCCTGTTTCAGACCTGTCGAGTATTGGCAGCAGGTCTGTCCTCTCTCTGGTGGGACTGAGTGAAATCTATTGTGGCATCAGAGTGGCTCTTTCTCTGAGATTTACAGGATTAACCACCTAATCTTCCCACCATGCCTCTCTATAAAGAGAGAGTGGAGAGGGGGTAGTGGGTNGGATTAACCACCTAATCTTCCCACCATGCCTCTCTATAAAGAGAGAGTGGAGAGGGGGTAGTGGGTCTGACACACACGCACGTGCACACACGCACGCGCACACACACAAACACACTATGCCTGTACAAACCCAGTGAGGTGTGAATTTGTGTTTTCAGAGTTAAGTATATGAATTCAAGCCCATAATCCAAGACCCCACAAATACACATATTTTTAAGCCAAACGCTTATCCAACACACTCACATAGACAAGCATGTGCATACACATAAATATCAGCAGAGCTTTGTGTGTACATGCTTCAGAGAGAAAACTTAAAATAGTGTTACAGTTACTGAATGAAGTGTAAATTTTGAGACATGAGATATGACTTTGTTTGCATTTGTGTAGGTGTACATAAACATAAGTAAAACACACACAGCACCATATATGGCAATTTATGGAAGTTTGTTAAAGATAAAACTTTTGCAAGTGTACAAAACAAATTAGAGCGCTAATCAGTATGCTAATCAGTATTCTTTTTTTTTTTACCGTTAATATTGGAGGGATTTTACTCTACTTTTACAGGTTTTCCAAAAATCCTTTACAACTGATATGACATCATTGTCTGAAGCCAAACAGGTTCCAGCTGGGAAGAGGTGAAAGTCTGAAGAGGCCAAATCAGATGAGCAGCGTGCTAAACTAGTTTAAAGCCACAATCATGGTTAACAATCATCACTGCACATTGACTTGGCTTGCTTGTGTAACTCATAAAACCTCGGATAATTCTAGAATCTGTAAAGTATAAACACTTAGATTAAAAGAATGCAACTGATGTCTATAAAGACTTACAGAATTGTATTACTTCTCTTGCTTATTTCATTATGTGTCGGCCTCAGAACTTATCAGTAACCTCATGTAAATCTGAGGAAGTTTGTCTGATATCAGATTGTGTGTGTGTGAGTGTGTGTGTGTGTCCCTCCTCAGCACTTGCCTGTGCCTGTCAGACGGTGCAGGTCTGTGTAACATGAAGCGTGTAACAGGTCACCTTTACGATCCCTTAGTCCCCGTTAAGGTCTGCTGATCAAATATAAATGCAACATTTTGTTCAAAGACAATATACCTCTGTAATCCTCTCAGCCGCCGGCTCTGCTCTCATTTAGGTTCTCATCTGAACACCTGCTGTCCTGCTCAGACCACCCACAGACCTGTGGAAGACACACTCACTAAACACATAAGTGTCTCACACACAGATACAGTATGCCGGCCTTGAAAGGGAAACAGTAGTAACTACTTTTAGATTGTTTTAAAGGTCACAGGGCATGGCTAGAGTTTAACAGATGTACTGTACTATCCAGAGATGGAAATTAATTAAAGGACCACATCACCCATTTTGCTTGTTTGAGCCTAATTTTACTGACAATCATTTCCCAAAGGATAAAACCATATTTCAGCTTTCCTGATATTTTGCAAAATCTCTTATCTCTCTAATCTTTCAAAATCAAATATTCAAGTGATACACCCACCTTAAAAATCGATGTTTCGCCTGCTAATANTTCAAAATCAAATATTCAAGTGATACACCCACCTTAAAAATCGATGTTTCGCCTGCTAATAGTTAACCAAAATTATGAAGTCACAGTCGTTTAAATTTTTCGATAAACATAGGTCTTCTTTTGGGACTATATTCCCCAGTGGAGACATACATTTACTCCGCACTTTTTACTGGACTTAAACGCTAAAATTATGAAAATTCGAAAAAACCTGAATACACGTCTTGTTGGTGATGATGGATTGCCTATCCCAAGAAGGTTTCAAGTATCAACAAGTTGATTTTTAATAGTGTAACAGAATGAACTGAAAGCAACGGTGGTCTGGAAGGTAGGAAAAAATATTTTAACTCTCTGTTCCAGTAGTATGCTTTGGGAAATGATTGTCAGTAAAGTTATGTGTATGAAAATTGAATATATTAGGCTCAAACATGCAAAATGGGTGATATGGTCCTTTAAGTACATTTAGTCAAGTACTGTGCAAGTACTCAAATAGGTACAATTTTGATGTAACTTGAAAATCCAGTACTTTTTACTCCACTGCATTTATCTGATGGCTGTAGTTACTAATTACTTTGCAAATTAAGACTTTAAATCCAATGATAAGCTCATAAGATCGAGGATATGAGATCAGTTATTGCTGCTGTTGGGTTAAAAACCTTGTATCTCTATTTCTGGGTTTCCATTTGAGGAATTTTTATTATTTTATTTCTGAAAATTCATTATTTCATTCCAAAATGATTATTTTTCACAATTAGTACTTCTACTTTATATACTAGAGTACATTTTACCACAAATTTAATTGCTTTTACTTATTTACTTTTACCACTGGATCTATCCATTTGTCCAAATATCCTGACAGGATAGAAAATAAACTTTGATCTATTTTTTCTCCCCAATTTCAGTACTTATGCAGTTGCTGCACTTTGGCTTTGAAGGCCGGCATGTAAACACACTTGACATTGCCACTGTTCCATATATAAACACTGACACTCAGCAAAGCAGGGCTGGAATATCCCACTTCTCTGCTTTTGCAGCCTTCCCATGTTTTCCACACGTTATTAACATGCACCGTGTGTCACAAGCTATTCTGAGAACCAGTAACAGACTTTGAGCTTGGTCTGCTGAGCAAAGCTTGGTGCTGGGAACCACCAATGCAACACAACACCCCATGTGATGCTTCACACCCCTGACTGAGAGACAATTCAGTTTGGCTCACCCAGAGGAGACTTGTGCAATTATTTCCCCTCCATAACACACCATGGCTGGTTTATGCCCCTTTCTGCTCATCTACAGTCTCCTCAGGCCCTGGAACAAACATCCAAAGCATTCTGACTCCAGAGAGATCAATGAGATCAGGAGCGCCAATTCATTTTAAATTGAAGTTTATGCATTTTTATATAATTTTTGACTGGTTTATGTGTTGTGCTCTCTAGTGACACCACTAATACCACAACGGCACAATCGCACTGAACAGCAGTGTTGCTAAATGTAAAATAAAATCAGGAGTGCAAATTGCTGGGAGAATTCCATTTCCAGAGTTTTTCCGTCGTCCTCTGATCGAAAAGAATAGAGTTTCCTACCTCACACCATCAACATGTTGATCATACATCAGTCTTTAAAGGACCATACCACCCATTTTGCATGTTTGAGCCTAATATATTCAATATTCATACATGTAATGTTACTGATGATCATTTCCAAAACATATTACTGGAATGGTGAAGTTAAAAAAATTTCCTACCTTCCAGATCGTCAGTGGTTTCAGTTCATTCTGGTACACTATTAAAATCAATTTGTTGATACTTGAAACGTTCTTGGGATAGGTAATCCATCATCGCAAACAAGACGTACATTCAGGTTTTTTCAAAGTTTCATAATTTTAGTGTTTAAGCGCAATAAAAAGCATGGAGTGAATGTANCAGGTTTTTTCAAAGTTTCATAATTTTAGTGTTTAAGCGCAATAAAAAGCATGGAGTGAATGTATGTCTCTATCGGGGAATATAGTCCCAAAAGAAGACCTGCGTTTATCGAAAAATTTCAACAACCATGACTTCATAAGGCTGCATAACTATTAGCAGGAGAAACATTGATTTTTAAGGTGGGTGTATCGCTTGAATATTTGAGTTTGAAAGATTAAGAGATTTTGCAAAATATCAGGAAAGCTGAAATACAGTTTTATCCTTTGAGAAATGATTGTCAGTAACGTAACATGTATGAAAATTGAATATATTAGGCTCCAACATGCAAAATGGCTGGTATGGTCCTTTAAACACTACTTACAAATTGGTCATAACATCAGCTTTGGGAGAAAAAAATTATCAATTTTGACCTTTGACCTCCACATGATGGAGGTCCTCATAATTCAGACCTAGATAGTCAGTTTTCAGACGTAATTGGCTGGCATTTAATTCACATGTATTCCATTGTTTTTTGCATTGTAATCAGATGAAATACATGTTTCAACGAAAATCAAAGTATGAAAATGTAAAAGGTCTTTTTGTGAACAGAAAATATCCATCTTTTTTTTTTTTTTTTTTTTTTTTTTTTTTACATGTAGATGCTTTGTAGTAGATTACAGTATATGAACGTTCTTTATAGGATGAACACATTTCAACACATAGCAGGTTCTATAAGATGTCCTGGACATATCTCTTGGCAAAAGTTGGACAAAAGCAGCTAAAAAGTGACATCCTGTGGAGGTTTACTGGTGAGACGACACCAGCAATCATGGGGTACTTACTTCCGCCTCCTTCCTCAGTTTTATCTGTAACCTGGCAAACTTCGTTCACATGTGCAAATCTCATGAATCCGTCCTTCTGTGACCAACAGCGTTGTTACAATGTCGCCAATCCTCACCGACCTGCCTTTAATTACTAAGGATCACATCTCTCTCAAAAAGTGATACCCTAAACCTGAGTTAACTTTGGCTCAAGCTTATCAGCAGACAGGATAAGCTGCAGCTTATCTACAGTCAACTGATCTTGTGGGGATCCAGAGGAGTTGGGGGGCTTTCTAATCTGCCCACCTGTCTCACACACACACACACACACACTCAGGGGCAAATATACACAGGGATTTGTCCTGAGATCTTCTTGATAGACCTTTTGTTGGAGACAAATTCAGAGATAGAAATCATATGTGTTAATGTATGTTTGATTAAGCATCAGATGCAGTTGGTAGTTTGACTGGGTCTTATATTAGAAGAGAGGCCATTTTTCACACCTCCTCCCCTCAGCTGTGAGAATAATTTGTCATCATCTCACGTTTTCGCCATCTGTCCGCCACAGAAGGGGAATAAAGTACACACTCAGTACTTGTATTTGTGTTTCTCCCGGATGTGTAAATGTTCATCTGTTCTCTTTCTGTAACCTGTGCGTGGGAGTTATTTTGCATTTCATGTGTCTCTGTTTATGTTATGTCCCTGTTAGTCTAGTTGAAGTCCTTCTGCTTGTCTAAACTGTGCTTTTACTAGTTTAACTGCCTTTTTAACAAGTAACTTTCTACTTCTTCTTCACTACATTTCAGTGGGAAATATTTTATTTTTAACAGCACTACATTTTTAAAGGCTGCAGTTATTAGTAACTTTGCAAATAGATTACATAGGAAGCGTACTTTAAAATCTCACAAAATATGATGTATTTTGATAGTTTAAAAGGGTCACAATGTACATATGAGGGATAATGAAATGACTAACAGGATAAGAAAGAAGAAGAAAGTATTTTTTCTGACTTTTCTCTTTTTTCATGAAATACTGGATAGTTTTACCTTCTCAGGACTGTACAAAAATTTTCAGATGAAATAATCTATAAAGTGCCTACAGTTTAGTGTTCAAGAGTAAAATACCTTTAATAAATATACTTGTTTTACGCTCAGTATCTCCTCCCAGAATTCATTTCTTCAAAAAGGAAAAACTGGATGAGAGTCATGTCTAAAAATGTTTGCGCTTTATATTTGTGGTCTAATACAACAAGTGATTCTTGGGAATGAAAAATACAGGTTCCATATATAATAACATAATATACAGTATATCCAGCCATATCAGGTAATGTCAGTTTGACCATATGTCATGGAATGGTGCAGTTTAACAGGTTTCTGTGTGTGTGTGGGTGTGTGTATGTGTGTGCGTGCATGTGCGTGTACGTGTGCGTGCATGCGACACTGCAGTCACTCTTAAGAGCATTAAATAACATGCTTTTATCTGTCTTACTTTGGAGTTTATCTAACGGTGCATCTCTTCCTGTCATACTGATGTGGTGCATGTGTTTGTATGCGTGTTTGTGTGTTTCTTTCATTCGTTCCTCAGACATACGCACATACACACACACACACACGCCACAATAGATTTCACTCAGTCCCACCAGAGAGAGGACAGCCCTGCCGCCTATACTCATCTGGACCGCTGATGGAAACGGGGGCCACACACACACACACACACACACACATTCATTCACACCTACGAGCAATTTAGAGCTTCCAGTTACCCTAACTTGCATGTCTTCCATCTGTGGAAGGGAACTGGAGCATCTGGAAAAAACCTGCACTGACAAGAGTCCACACAGAAAGGCCTCTGTCAGATTCGAACCCAGAACCTTCTTCTGAGGCAACAGTGCTAACCACGAAACCACGGCGCTACCTTTCCATCAACATAATAAGCCTGTAAAATAATATTGTAAAAGCATAAGGAGTACAGTGTCATTGCGACACACTGTCAAGCCTGTGTGTGTTTGCTGTCGTTATTATTAACCTCTCTGTCTGGTGCTGCACTTGACATAATCACAGTTTCCACTGCTATGATCTTATCCAACCCTTTTCATGCTAGTTGGCTAACACACACACACACACACAGCAATGCCCTGCCCGGGTGTGGACACACAGCTGTGTTATGACAGCAAACCACAGGCAGCACCAGCCTCCATGTTACTGTACCTGAGTCAGCCTCCAGCTCTCCTTCTCTTTCCTTTCCTTCTTCACCTCCCTCTCTTTTCCTCTCTTTCCTTCCACTCTTGCCTTTCTCATGGTGACTAGGCAGGTATAAAGAAGGAGGTGAGGCAGTTTTATCAGCGCTTCACAGGAATGATGGCTGCTGAAGATTTCAGAGAGATTGTCACTGAAGCTGGTTATTATGGAGAACATCTATGATTACACAAACCGTGGTCATATAGAGCTGAAAACAAAAACAAGAAGACTGTTTTGGCATTATATGGTTGGGTAATCAAAAACAATACTTTAAGGGTACGGACCAAATTGCTTTAACCACATAATTGATATTTGATACCAAGTAGAGCTAATGAATACTGGATTTTAAAAAATACTGATGTTGATATTTGATAGTTTAAAAACTCTGGTAACAATATATCTGCCAATATTAATGTTATACATTAAGACAACATTAAAAAAAAAATATTTTGGGCAAGAATCCCTTGTTCTATTTGTTTGTGAGGCTAGCTTCAGATAACAAGCTAGCTTCAGTTAGCAGAGTTTTTAACGAGCTAGCTTCAATTAGCAGTTAGCAGGGTTGTTAACAAACTAGCTTCAGGTAGCAGGCTTGTTACTCAGCTTGTTTATGTAGATTGGCTTAGGTTACCATTTATATGTTTGGGTTTGTTTGTTTGTTTGTTTGTTTGTTTGTATGGGTTTTGATTTTTATCCAGGTTAGCTTCAGAGAATCACAGCAGCTCTTGAAGTTTGTGCAAGCTAATATAGGTAGCATGTTGCCAGGGTCCTATGTTCCCCAGTTCAACATTCTGTTAACACACATTAAATGTGTGTTAATCCTAAAATAATCCTAATCCTAAACCATTATGTGCTTTATTGTGCTATATAGAGCTGAGGAACATAGGGATGACTCGGCATGATAGCTAACTATCTAGCATAGTAACAGGTATGAACAGAGGAAGACTTAATAATAGGGCTTCTATGAACAAATGAGCAAGCCCTATGAAATTCATGTGAACTGCCATGATCTAGAGAAGGTTAGGACAGGAAATGGTGTTTCTCATTATTCAGGCCAGTTTCATGATGGCACAGCTTGATATCCAGGTGAAGACATCTTTTAACTTCAGTTCTGGGCTTCCATAGGAACGCTCACCCACTTGTTGCACATACAACCATGTGAACTGCTATATGTCTGATTATTGATAATGTAGAGGCAGTCCCCGACTTACGAACAGCTCGTACTTACGAACCGACCGCCATAAAGCCTATTAAATTAAAAATTCAATTCAATTTACATACAATGATTCGGAATAATGAACGGCGCACTACTTTACGACACTCGTCAAAACCTTGCGCGTCGTCAGCAGTCGCCGCTGCATAATTATTATTATTACTGTACTGTATTATTATGTTTATGATGTTGTAGGATATCTGGAAGTGTTTCTTTAATGTTTCTTATGCATATAGGTAAAAATATATACGCTAGATACGCACTTTACGTAACTGTTCCGACTTACGAGCAAACCGGACTTACGAACTGCCATGGCAACGGAACTCGTTCGTAACCAGGGTCTGCCTGTACTTAACAATAAAGATCAATTTAAATTTACATTTTAAACAGTAAACAGACATACATAGCCATTGCCACATAACTTGTAATACACTACAAAAGCAAGCTGTCCCCAGGTTAGACGAGTTTAAATATATAGTTGTCTGCCTCATTCTGTTTGCTTTCTTTATTCCATGAGCAGGTTGAAAACTACCAGGTATTTAATAGAATTACATGTTATTTCTGACGCACATTTGTCGTTGTTTTCCAGGTGGCCACTAGACTGGTGTTTGTTTCGGGATGGCGTGTCGGATCATTTGAGGTGAGCACCGCGTCGTAGCACGGCTGTGTTTTTCAGTGGCTCCGTCAACAACGAGTGTTCACAGATCAGGAAAGAAAAACACACATTCACACACACCCACACAACACACACAGAGGGAGGGGGTGGTTAACCAAATCCGAGCCTGACTCACCGGCACAGAAAAGAACATAATCTGCTGAGTCACACGAGGTAAAAAGTTAGTATATCAACAGATTTCATTCAACATTTTACACACTACAAAACTCCTGTCACTGTGGCATAAAAACAACACACACACACACACACAACATAATGGACAACACACACTTGTGATATCATTATAGAGCTTGTGACATTTGATGTGTGCGTATGACTTTTGCCTCCGTCTGCCCCTGCCTAAAAGCATTGTCATAAAAATCTATTTAAATAGAGATATTAACATTAACTTTATGACACAGTGTAATAAAAAAATACTTATTCCAAGGTCTATGTGTGTGTATGTGTGTGTTCCTTCTGCTGTGGGCACCTCACTTCCTGCTTTAGTTTCCATCAGCTGAAATTCAGTGGCTTAAGGCCAAGGGAGGACTGTGTGTGTGTGTGTGTGTGTGTGTGTGTGTGTGTGTGTGTGTGTGTGTGTGTGTGTGTGTTCACATCCGCATACACTCACAAAGTAGATCAGGCACCAATGGCCTAAAATGATATGATTATGTGATTTCAGGATTCTACCAGAGAAAGTAGGTTTTTGGGGGTTTTTTCGGTTGGTCTTATGAAATTTCTGCTTTTGAATTAGATTCTAAATTAAATGAACACCTTCTAAAAGCAGGAAATGGTTTGACCAGTAAAGCAGCTATAAACCAGTTACAGGAAGAATCTGGAATATTACACAACATTTTATCTGATTTTATCTTATCTTATTTTGTTTTCTTTTATGGTCTCGTCCTGTTCTGTCTATTCCAGTGATGCACATAGCGCTGATAAAGTAAATATATATGTAGATAGATACAGATAATTTTAAAATCTGCTTTGGAAATGCAAGGGCTGGCCCTGATGAGTGTGTTGTGTTTATTCTGTGTAGATTGTTGTACATGGATATACGTTTCTGCTCACATTCTGTGCTGAGAAGAAATGTTAGAAACTCTTCTGTCTGTTTGCCCATGCAGGATGTATCAAACTACCTAATTAAAAAGAGAAGTGAAATGTATCAATAGATTAAATTATTTGGCTTTGGTTCCCATGATGCCTTGTTTGCTTTGCCTGTCAAATGTAAAAGTCATACTGAGCCAAACCAGATCTCTAATTAGGTCCTGTGAAGTGCTGAACTACAGAAATGCCTTATTTGCAATTCGCAACGGGAGGATATTTTTATATTTGCTCTGTGCTTACTGTATAGTCAGAGGAAATCAAACCAATAATACACTGATGGAAAGACTCGATTACCTTATTTATTCATTTCAGCTTCAAAATGTCAAATGTTAATTCTGATCTGCTGAGAGAGTGAGGCTGCAGCAAATTAAAGCTTCTCATGCCATTCATGCTTTTCTGCTTTTTACCACACAAAATCTGTCTTTGTATTTCACATCTCTTTTTTTCATTCTTCACAACATCATCAATATCTAGCTGTTTAGGATAGAAAACTCTGAAAGGAGGCGCATCTCTCTTTGTAGTCTTTTATGGTACTCGTCTCAGTATTAAATTAATTTAGACAATAATCAACATCTTTGACATTTACAGTGCAGTGTCTACTTTGATTTCTTTCTCTGCAAATATCGACACACTCATAAAATACAGTCACTTATCCAGCAAAAACTGATGGAGGGATTCAGTTGGGATTCATAGATTCAGTTTTTAGTCAAACTGGATCTATGTAATGATGATAAACAGTTAGAATATGGTATTGTCAAGGGCGCATTTCCTATTTTTGTAGTTCTCTCATTTATTTCCAATCTGTCCTGTGTTTTGCCAATGCTCTAACTCTGTCATTAAAAACTGCTTTACTGGTTTATTTTCAGATAACATTCTTGACATATAGAATCTATACAAATAACATGCATGTTCCTACTTCCTACTTAGCTACTTTGTGGAGCAAAATGTTGTACCCATGCCCATCTGACCTGGTATTAGTGCTTATTAGGAAACATCTGCTGTGTGTATTTCATTTCAGCATTTGACTATGTGTATGTATTTTTTAACTGATGTGTGTGTTCTCATCAAAAAGTTCAAAATTCTTAAAACAAAGAAGAAATATAGCCGTGGTATTCTCTGGTTCCTCTTTCTCTGTACAGATCAAAGCCAACTGTGATAGATACCTGAATCTGAGTAAACTCTTGGTTGGAGTCTAGATCTATAGGCTGGACATAGACTCTGGAGTTGTTGGATAATGCTTGTTGATAAAGGCGAAAAACAAACAAAAAACCTTCGATTTTACTCTGATTAACACAATAAGTAAATTTTTTAATGTCATATAAACTGAAACTAGTTTGAAATTTACATAAATCGATGTTGGTGTACTCTGAGTAACAACATAGATTATACATTCAAGCATTTAAACACTCTGTTGCCTTTCAATCAGTGTAAGCATTCTGTAAATTTATTTCCTCACCCCGTGGACTTTCCCTCATAAAGTGATTAAGCAATAAGTCATGTGAGTTGTTATGTCGGTAAAAAACATAATCCTGTTAATTCCATCCATGTTTCCTGCTTAAAATTTGGTAATACATTGTAAATGGGGAAGCGAAAATGCCATTTTCAACTCCTTGTTTGGCAGAAATGTCAAGATTTTTTAAAAGAGAAAATTCACTGTCCTGTTTAGTAAAGGATTTTATTTTATTTTATTTTTTTTAAGAGTATAAATTTTTTGGTGTCAAATGAAAGCCAAACTCAATGAAAAATTGAAGTGCGAAAACTGGCGTTAGACTCCAGAGAATTAACACAGCTAACAGCATAAGACACTGAATGTTCAGTGTTACTCCTCATGGAAGTCTCACAGAAAGACAAGATCATGTCTTCTGTCTCCAGTTTTCTCCCGTGTTCTCTGTGAATTATGTAACGGATGCATTTGGCCGCGAGCCAGCAGCACACAGCAGCTAGAGCACATAGTCTGCATACAAAGTTAAGTCAAAACATAAAAGAAACACACACAGATGCACGCAGAGACACAAGGCCTAAGATGACTCATGAGATACAGCCATGAGTACAAGATGACACATCTAATTTTGCAAGAACTCAACATTTGTCCAGCCACCTACTCAGACATAAAAACACAAGAACATTCAAACACACACTCTATGTGTGTAGTGCCTGCAGGCATGTGAATATACACAAAAGACACACAAACTATTGATGTTTACAGTGATGAGGCCCAGTGATCAGTACCATCAGACCTGTCCACCCCCTCAGACTAATCTTCATCTACTTCTTTTGAACCAGTGCTACACACACCCACCCACACACACACACACACACACACACACACACACACACACACACAGCTCTCAGTTTATTTTGTTTGTATTTTTGTATGTGGATAGTCTCACATATGTAGAAAAAAGACTGAGATAAGGCCACCAAAATGAGCCATTATACAGCTGGAATTGCTTCCATAAATGTCTGTACAAACGAAGGGTTTGACTTTAAAAAAAAAAAAAAATTTTAAACACTGAAAATGATCGCTAATCCAAAATGTAAAGAAATAAGAAATTCAGGTACTGTTTTGACAATAACTAGCCTTGATATTTTAAATTTTACAGGCTGGATGTTCAAAATCTTTTTTTTTTTTTTTTTTTTTTTTAGCCAAACTGGATCTATGTAATGATGATAAAGAGAATAGGTGATTAAATATATCTCTGTGAGCACAGTAATTTATAAAAATTTAAAAAAATAAATAAAAAAATACAACTGCTTGACTGAGCATAAATTGGTACTGTGTGTTCTTTCAGGAAATTGCTGAAAAGCTGTGACCATATCCTTTACAATAACAACACCTACTGGAGAAATATATTTATAACAGGATATAAAGTCTGGAGGAGCTGATCTTGTTGCTCCAAACATTGGTGGAATCAGACCTGATATGATTGGCTGAGAGATGAGCTGGTCTGACATCTGGTCCAGAAGCAGAACATGAATGCTTATTCATTTTAACTCATGTTGATATTCAAATATCTATGAGCCCTCTTTTCTCAATATAAAGAATTGGAATCAGTAGACAGGAGAACTTATTAGGTGCTACTGGGTTCTCCTGTCTACTGATTCCAATTATTTTACTCATGATATTGAAGCTACATATTTGTAGTGATATAACAGGAACAGGAACAGGCGAATTATTTCCCTGTATTTGGCATTTATATTACCTCAACTAATGATTTTTAAACTGAATTTTAACCTTGCTGAGGATAGTATTGACCTGCTAGATGCCAGCACATGTAAATAATGATGCAAACAAAGGCTGACAGACAGGTGAAGATGATGGCATGTGCACATGGTTTTAATATTTGGGTTATATTTGCAAATAATTTCACTTGATATGAATCTTCATGTTTCCATTGTCCAGAACCATCAGCATGAAATGGAAAAGAATGATGGGGTCTCCCTGGAGTGGTCACTTGACAGATAATGTCTCATTATCTTCAAAAATTGGTGTCTAAAATATGGCTGGGACCTGGCGTAAGCCCCCAAAATATGAAAAAACATACATGGCATCATTTGATGATTATAGTGGACAAAAACAGAGGTGATGTGGGAAAATGGGGATGACACTGGTCAGGTTGTGTTCCTCATGTGCTCATTAAAGCAGCAAGTCACCAAGACACCAGGATTTGCAATGAAATGGTTTGATAGTTCTAATTGTACCATCAATTAGGGAGAAAATGTTAAGGGGAAGAAGGCAACAATAAGAAAAGAGTTTTTAAATCATTGCGCAATATATGTAGCCATGAGGAGAATGTCTTTATTTAAGTGCATTTCAGCATAGTGTTTCATTTTGTCTTATTTTTTCTTTCCCTGTTTGTGAAGGATAGCAGGGAACTGTGAGCACAGTGCATTTTATGGACATGAAGTCAGAAGCTGTTCTGCAAATTTAAGGAGGTACAACAGGAATAGAGACATTATGTCAATAATAGCATGAAAGTGAATTTAATACGCATGTATATGAGGACTCAGTATTCAGATTTGTTTTAGATTAAATTTAAAAACGTTAAAGTCGATGTGAAAGTACAAGAAGGAAAAATCATCACAGCATCATTAATATCACAAAATATATGAGAGCAAATGTGCAGCAAAGTATATTGATAACCATTGGATGTGCTTACATGTTTACCTATTTAAAAGTGTTACAGTAAATAAAATGTTCAAGTTGTTAATCTTTTAAATGCAGATATATGAGACTGGGTAAAGGTTAATTTGTCTCTATATTTCATAAAATCATATTCGCACATAGACACATACTCCCTGATGCAATCTGAGTATCCAGAAGAAGAACATGTCATTCTTTTGTTTCAACATATAAAGATGTCCTCATTGAACCACCTCAGATATGAACTACAGATTAATAATAAACCATAAAATCTTTGCACAATAGGCAAGTTATGTAAATAATAAGTTGAATTTTCCCTGAAGCCTAACCCAATGAAAAGATGCTACAAAAGATCATTCTGAGGAGTTGAGTTTAATGGAAACATGTTTTGAATTAATTGTTAACTTCAATTACGTTTAGGTGGTGATAAAACAATGGTGGGACAATAAATAGTCACAATTAATCAGTGTTGGCAAATTTACATCATACAGGATCTTGTCATAAAGTACAAGCAGTCTAAAATAAGTTTGTAAAACTAAACAACAAAATACTGACAAAAAAAGATTTAATTAACATGCATATTTTATCCGTCTTTACACTTCCTCCTGTCAGTGTAAAGTTTTTTTTTAAGACAAACATCTTGTGTACTCATACAGTATAGTATACTCGTTTTTTAATCATAATGTTTATAGACCTGGGTAGTTTTTATTCCATCTTCACAGCAAATCACATGCAGGATTTAATGTATAGCTGCACAGTATATTAAATATTTTTAGATTTCTACATCTCCAGCTGCCCTTTCAGCATAATTTATATGAATTTATTGTATAACAACAGTATTTATATAAGTATTCACACCAGTATTTTAGCTATATCAGAGACATTATGATCTGTGATGCAGCAGCGGATAAACAATCACAAGGTCATCAGTAAATAATAAACATCAATCAACATCAATGCAGCCTCAAGGGGGCACAAGCCAGTGTCCTCCTTGTGCCGGTCCCAAGCCCGAATA
>VXCM01000956.1:0-10669 GCA_014773175.1 Lucifuga dentata
AATGTCCATTGAAGTACGATTTATGAAATGAATTAAACATTGCTTAGTTCTAACTTTAAACAAAATATAACCTTTACACCTACCTACATACCTTTACCGCCCCGTGAGAATCTGAATTCTCTGGAATTCAAATTCTCTGGAACATGTGGATATGTTCAGACATTGAATATGATTCAACGACAGTGAAACGGACAATTATGCGCCAAGTATAAAAATCTCGGTGTTCTGTGGAAGCGCGGCGGGTGACAGCCGCTCGCGCGAGTATAACCGAGTATGCGAGTATATATAGTAGTGCTGCTGTGTGTCAGGCTGGTCGGCAGGATNCGCGAGTATAACCGAGTATGCGAGTATATATAGTAGTGCTGCTGTGTGTCAGGCTGGTCGGCAGGATGCCTCTTCTCAGGTCAATATGAGCTCCAAACTGTGTCAGCTGTGTGTGTGTGTGTTGACTTACAGCATTAGTGAAATTAATAAATACCACTTTTACCAGCAGACCAAGTGTAGGTGGCAGAAGTATAATTGACAAAAACAAAAAAAAAAATCCTTCTCTTTGGTGCCCTAGGCAACTGCCTGGGTTGCCTATGCCAAAAAACGGCCCTGTGTATGAAAATTGAATATATTAGGCTCAAACATGCAAAATGGGTGGTATGGTCCTTTAAGCAACACACCAGAGTTCTTTTTTAAGTGTTCCCTGTGACTACTGCAGACAAAAGGCAATGCGTTGAGCATTTTAAAGGGGAACTCTGTAGTTTTTTCACATCGAATTCAGCATGCTGGTCAAAGAGAGACATATTCAGCATGTGAAAACAAATGTATAAAGGATTTTGTGAAATTAGAAGGCACTAGCATAGTCAGAGAAACTGGCCTTTATGACACCACAAAGGTTGTGTCAGTGCTGAAAATTTCAAAACTAATGCACTAAAAGGCAGAACTTAGCAAACATCTTCTAGGACTGACCACTAAAACGAATTAGACGTTGGCAAAATCGGTGGAGTGCCTTTGAAGTGAGCCTCTGTGTATTTGGCAGCCTTGCACTATTTTGTTGGTGTTGAACAGGTTCAGCCAACACTTGTGAAGTGCTCATTCAGTCCCTCTGAGGTCCATTTGGGTTTTTTTTAATCATACGTTATTGTAATGTCAGCTGAAAATATGTATTTACAAATAAAAATCTTTTCTTATACAGTTTAATGTATGTATTTAAAACATTTTGATTGGAGTGTTGATGCAGTTTAATATACTATATCATCACTCTTAAGATGATTTTCTTAATTTCTTCGTTGTGCTTCCTCTTTTGTTGTATGCTTTTTTTTTAATGCATCTGGCTGCAAGAGAGAATTTTCTCACTAAACTTCAGTTAAATTAAATAAAAATCTTCTGTGTGTCTCTGTTTCTCTGCAGGGACCCAGTGCCATGGAGGATTCCTCCAGTCCCTGTGCAGCCAGCAGTCAGCAGCCTGGAGGCCGATACAGCTTTGTCCAGGAACACTTCCAGGCTCAGTACAGGTGAGAACCATCAGATAAAGAGCTTCTTTTCCTTTTTAGCATGGCTGTGTTCTTCATCTTTTGTGGGTGTTTAGAAAATCTGGAATTTTCACTGTTTTTGTAAATTCTAAGATAACAAACTTTGGAAACAAAGTGTGTTATCGGTTATACAGTTGCAGGCTGGAATCCACCAGGTGCTTTATCTAATATCCTGAGGTTTATATGAACAAATTTTAATATATACCATTAAAGAGAATAGATATTCAGCACAGGTGAGAATGTATTTTCTCTCCCGCAGGTAGGAATCCATAGTTTGAGAAAGTAGGTCATACAGACCTGTGGAGGATCCTGGGTATTTGTCTTTAGGCCTGGCTCCAGGCTCTCTGCTTCATACAGGAGAAAAATCATAGTTGTCTGGTTTAATCAACCCTCTAGTAGAACTGACTCCAGACCTTTCACTAACCTTGTGAACATGCTTGGCTTTCTACCCTCCACATCTTATCTGCATTTCTTACTTAATTCCTGCAATGTCAAACGATTGAACATGATAAAAAAGATCATCTATATTTAAAAATATTGCTGTTCCTTCACAAAACTGGCAAGTCCATTTCAGATCAGACATACTCTCTGTTTTTGGTCTGCAACCCTAAAAAAAAGAGCAGAGACATAATTTATTTATTAGATCCTCATATTAAGATTGGAATACGTATGAGGAGAACAGACGAGTGAACTGAGGTGAAGATGTGTGTTTTAGTTGTTAAACCCAAACGGGACGTGCAGCATTTGGGTAAAAGTTCAATAATAGGATGAGTTGGAATGCGTAACTTCAGAGAACTATGGCAGAAAAATATATGAACATGTAAGAGAGAAGAAAAGAGAAATATGTAGATGATGGTGATTCTTTGTTACCTGAACCTTTACAACTGGTATCTAAAAGAGTATTAAAAAAAAAACAACCAAACGTGTTTAAACTGTGGTAAAAATGAAAATATGTGACGTCAAAGTGGAAATATTGAATAAAACAGATTTATGAAAAGAAAGAAAAAAAAGCAGCAATACAGCAGCCATTTTCTAATATTCTGATGCTGAATAGAGGACTCTTTCTGTTTTTGAGGATAGGCTGCCATGTTGATTTCTGGTACAAAGAAGTGTAATACAAAATGTATGTACAGACTAGCTGCCCAGCTACACCTATGCTGCTGTCCATGTCCGTGTTCATTTTGTGTATGTGGATAGTATTTATTGGGCTCAAACATGCAAAATCACCGATATGGTCCTTTAAAATCACATTATTGAGTAATACAGGTTTGTTTAAGTGTGATGGGCGTACTTTCCTGACAGTCTGCAACGAACAAAGATTTGAAAATCCTGTTCTCTAATTACACTGATTTAATGAGTTATATGACAAGCTGCCAGGCAGTAATTAGGTCATTTTAAACTGTAAATACTCAGTTAAAACAAATTCAGAGAAAACTGCTTCTCCTGTGGTTTCAGCACTTCTCCTGGCATCATTTTGAGATCTACGAGAACAGCTGTGACCAACTTGTCAGCCATTTTACAGGTTTTAGGTAAATATTGCCATGAAAGTGAATTCCACTGGTTGGGGAACAAGGAAGCGTAGCTGTTTGATGAGTCGCTGGCAGCTGATGACGGGATCACATGCAGACAGCCACCGGAGACCTCGTCAGATCACGCCTTTTCTGTTTGCTCGAACCCCACAGTGTTCCTGCAGCAGATTAGTGTGTGAGCCGATCAATAAAAGGCCAACCTCTGACATACAGTATTGACCACAGCATTATGAGGTTAACCAGCCATTCATTCGTGGGATTATCCATCCGCTCACTGGTGGATGATGGATTAAACGCTTAGAGTTGGACTATTTCCCCGCGGAGCCTCGACTCCCACGATGCTCCCAGCCTGACTAATTGAAAATGGTTTCTACCGAATCCCTTTATTAAGAAGATGCAGCTATAAGAGAGTGTAGCGCTAGTCTCTGTGCCTTCTTCGCTTTCTTTATTGTTGGGTCCTTTTCTCTCTCACACTGCTCACACACACACACACACATACACACACACAAAGAAGCTCTCAAGTGTTTCATGTGACATTATCAGATTAGGTGCCAATTTATTATTTGATTAGAGTAACAACACATTCACAGCACGAATCCCTAGAAACCCAGACAGCATCCTCAAACAGTCTTTGTACCCCCCCCCCCNCCCAAACACACACACATGCACACGCATGCAGGCAGGCAAATGTTTCCTCTTCTTCTTGTCTTTTTTCTTTTTTTGGTCGAGCTATATTTAGACGAGCATTTTTTTTTCCCGTAGCTCTATTATTTACCCAGGAATGCAGGTAAGGTAAGTGCATGCCTTCCCCTTCAATTCTGTTTAGAATTAACTTTACCACTGCTGTAATTAACTTTACCACGCTCAAACACTTACACGTGCACACACACACACTTTCCAGTACCTTTGAGTGGGAAAATTAACTTTATGTGCTACACGCTCAGATGTTTATGGCATGTTTCTACACAGACGAGATCGTTAGTGAATTGGTGTAATTAGCTTTACATACTGCTGTATCCTGGAACTGGTCTTTCTGTGTCGCTGAGGTGTGATTACTACATATGAACAATCAAATATGAACAACTGTCAACAAAAAATATAATTTCAAACATCGAGGCGATTCTTTTCTTCCTGGTTGTTCTCTCCCTTTTGTTAAATAATGAACAAAGATTCCCCAATGTTCAGGATTTGATCTCCAAATGTGGTGCTTTATATTCATTTATATTCTTGTCTCATTTATGGGTATATAATCAAGTATAAGCCGAGATTTTATTATTAAATTTCACAAAGTAAATCGAGTGGTCGGCTTACATACGAGAAATTCAAATTTCATCCCAGAGAAGGAAATTTCCAGGGGTGAAAATACTACCCATTACCACTATCCATGGAATATAGTTTAAATCATACCTGACAATGAGATATTTCCTGACTAAACATATTATCAAGCACATTTTGCGGCGGCTAATAAGCACTGTTGTGATTGGTCAGTTACGGTAATCAGCTGCTGAAATAAATATCATCTTTACTGGTGTTAGAGCCATTTCTTGGTTAATTATCAAATGTTTAAAATATTTAATTTGGGAAAAGNTACTGGTGTTAGAGCCATTTCTTGGTTAATTATCAAATGTTTAAAATATTTAATTTGGGAAAAGTGCAGTCAAATAAGTTATTGTTGAATATTTATATCTTATCTGATTGATTAAGTGATCATCGCCTGCTGTTTCACGGAGGAGGAGTATTTTATAGATGTTCATCTGGAGGCTGATCAGCGTTTATGTGGAACGGGGCAGCGGTTTAGTTTTTGACCTCACCTCACGTCATGTTTTGTCATTTTGATTTTGAATTAAAAAAAATAAGTTAAGAGCGCGATGTTATCATTCTGGTGTGAGTCAGGAAGAGAAGCCCTGTTAAAGCGGTGAAGTTTTAAAATAGNGATGTTATCATTCTGGTGTGAGTCAGGAAGAGAAGCCCTGTTAAAGCGGTGAAGTTTTAAAATAGCTGCCGAAATCACAGGAATACTATGACAATACCCAAAAAAACCTAATTTGCTAAACCAATAAATTGATGGAACAACATCAGGGGGTCGGCTTATATGCGGGTTTCTTTAAAAATCTAAATTTGCNTAAATTGATGGAACAACATCAGGGGGTCGGCTTATATGCGGGTTTCTTTAAAAATCTAAATTTGCAAGTCAAAATCAGGGGGTCGGCTTATAGTCGAGTATATACGGTATGTCTGACTTGGCCTGAGCTGGTTTCAGTCATTTACTTTTGCTGCCATTCCACGTCTCTGCTCCTTCCATTTCTCCTCCTTCTAACCCTAATCACCAGGGAATTGGAGTCACTTCGGCATTTTACCTCTAAATGCATCCTTACAGAGCAATCACTCCCTTGCAGTCTGTCTTTTTTTCGTGTCTCTGGCTGTCTCTCTCTCTTTCTCTTCTTCTCACTCCCTTCTTCCCCTTTGATTCTTTCTGATTCTCACAGAGATGCTCCTTGGAGGTATTCAGCGAAGACGTCTCATCTGAATAAATGTTTGCGATTAGAGCCAGTGTTGTCTTGTGGTTTGGGCTGCTGAAGTTTCTAGCACTCCATCGCGCCGCGGCCCTTAAATGAGCCTTTGTCAACTCCGTCTTTGTCTGTCACTCTCAGTTTGTGGCATCTATTTTTAATGGCCTTGGAGACATGGAAAGCCCCAGACTCCAGCGAGACAAGCAGAATAGTTGAGATTGGGTACTTTTTCCTATTGCGGTGGGTTTTATTTGGATGCAGATTTGATGTGAGAGTTTAGGTTATTGTGCAGTGTGTCATACATGTCATTGCTGTTTGCTGAAAACTTGAAATCTAATTCCCTTGAATTTATAGAACCCTTGAAAACAAGCTGAGTAACAAAAGAAAATACTTGAAAAATACATGCAAGCAAATTAATGAGAATTCTTAGTTTTAGAAAAGATTGAATTTTGCTTTTTTTGTTTAATTGAAAATAATTTTTCAAAAGTAAAGCTCAAAACAAAAAAGCCTAAAGGCGAACTTCTCAATTTACCAGCTGATATGTTCCAATCCTCACCTCAGTAGCTGAAATCCTCAGTGAAATCCTCAGTGGCTGAAAGAATGAGATTGTGGATACAAAATGAGTTTCATCCGGAGGGCGTCTGGACACATCCTTTGAGCTTGGACATCAGGAGAAACTTTATTTTGAAAAGATGCTGCTGAAGTACCTGGGAAGGTTTTCTGGGCATGTTGAACTGGGAGGAGACCATGGCGTAGACCCAGAATATGCTGGAGGAATTATATGTCCCATCTGGTGTGGAGATGCCTTGAAAACACAAAGGAAGAGCTATAGGTCACAGCTAGGGAGAGGGATATCTGAGCTACTTTGCTGAGGCTGCTACCTCCATGACTGGACCTGGATAAATGGAAAATGGATAATGTTTAAAATCTTTTAATAATGATATACTGGCACCTGTCCAGTATGAGGCTTTCTCTCCATAAATCCTATTTTTACATCACATCTTTTGAAAACTCAGCACTTCATAAAAGAGTGCAAACTTCCTCTCTTCTTCAAAGGTGGACCACAGGGGCTCCTTTTACTTGCAGATGTGTTTGGGATGTGCTCTAGTTGACCTCTTGGAGGTGTGTGGTGATGGTGATGCTGCAGCATAAAGCTGACTGGCAGTTGTTGGCCAGAGTTTGAGCTTCCTCCTTTAATGTAGATGCTGTTACCACCCGCAGTGTTTTCTCCAAGCCTCCTGCTGAGACCACCAATCTGCCTTTAGTTCCAGCTTCAAAGTGGATGCTAACAAGTTGGTGCTGGACATTACAAAATGGAAATGATTCTTTGATCATCTTTTTATTCATGAAGTCATCTGCACAGTCACATACTCCGAGTTTTACTGTACATTGAGTACATCTTACATATAGGATGCAAGTGTACAGTAGAAGCTTGATAACATTAGCAGTAGCATTTTGAGCTTGCACATCTTGCTAACCAATGTATTCATTTGAAGAATTGTTAAGCAAGATTGACCTTGTCACACATCAGTTAGATTTGCTAATCAAAGTCGTAGTTTTAGAAGCCGTCCCTTTGTGTTGTGAGGCAACAGCGCTAACCACTAAGCCACCTGTGAAATGAACTCCAATACACAAAATAATTTTCATAAACAACTTGCTTATTTTTGCCTTTTCTCCTTTCCAGTCCTTCAAATAGTTGAATTAAAACATTATGAAAGAAGATATGTGAAAATTTTGAAAACCCATTCATAAATCTGAATACAGAATGGAGTCAAAATAAGTACTTTAGCCTAAAATGGGGAGTTGTCGAGCCAATAGAAATAACACTGCTATGAACACTATTAAGGTGCTTCCGAAAACCTGCATATGTTAGGAACAGATGCCGTTTACATTCTGAACAATACTGTTTTAGTTGCATAAGATGAGGATAATGGTGGCGACTTTTCTAACCGAAGAACTGAAATGGGCGGAGTTTCATTCCATCTCTATGGAGTTGAGCTAACACTGATGTGATCAACTCTGTCAAATAACTCCAACACTGAACAACATTTAACTCTGAATGTGTTAAAATTACTCTTTGGGAGTTGAAATTAACTCAGAAGTGTTTAACCATGAAATTTCAACACTCCAATCTTCAGCCAGTACAAAAGACTTGCTGACGTCACGATGTCCTTCTAATCGCCGATGTCTGTCACACATCGTCCATTTACAACGTCAGCCAGCCCTAAGCAAGCGAGGGTCTGAAGATAAATAATGCAGGAAGTGAATCTCATAGTCAAAAGACACTATAAAGTACATCAAAGTAAATGTGACTTTAAACGTTTCGTGAAATAACAGGAAAGTAAACCTTAAATACTTTCCAACAAGGACAGCGAGCAGAACATCCACCTGCAGCTCACCTCCACCACTGCATGAGTTTACACAATTAAAGGATAATGGCTGTCTTGGCATTCTACATTTCAGAATTAACTAGAAGCTGTTCAGCATTCACTGTGCATCTCAGCGTGAACATAAAGTGAGTGTGTGTTTTGACTTGCAGCTTGTTTGCTTCAGTCATGTTAGATTTGTGCTGCTGTCAGTACAGGAGTTTCCTGTTCCTTAGAGATAAAGGGAATGGTAAATAATGATGTATGAGCCACTTCAGCTCTTTAGAGCAGCTGTAAACCAGCAGAACCAGCAGCTGGGCACGGTTTCATACTCTGCCCAGTCTGAATCTGTGTGTGTGTGTGTGTGTGTGTTTGTGTGTGTGTGTTTCCTGGTGAATAATAAACTCAGCTTATACAAAGGGTGATACTGCTAACTTCTCTTAACCTGGGACCAAATTGCGACATTTAGGTTTAAACCTCACATTAGTACTTTGTGGCAACCTGGACACCCACCTCTGTGTGTGTGTGTGTGTGTGTGTGTGTGTGTGTGTGTGTGTGTGTGTATGTGTGTGTGTGTGTGTGTGATACCAGACACCACAGATGAGTACTTTATTTGGAGAATTACCATTCTTCCACAATTACTGTACTTCTAATCTGCGTACTGTGTCCTCCACCTTCATCCTGAGTTTGTGTGTGAGAGAGAAAGAGAGGGAGAAGGAGAGCGAGCGAGGGAGAGACAAGTGTGTCTTCCTCAGCACATATCTTGTAGTACTCAACTATAAAGTACATTAACTTCTTGTGTATTAAGTGTTATAGTTTACTTTACAGTATTAGCATGCAGTAAAGAATTGGGGACAGCTTTATAACACCTGCAGAGGTACGCAGCAACCAAAAAGCCTTGAGTCGGACAGGAGGATTTAAAATTTTTGCGATTTATCTGTCATAGCATCTGCTGTTGTGTTTTAGTGCATCGGGAAATTTAGAAGCAGAGAAGAGTTGATATGATGTCGTAAAGCAACTTTACTGACTGCTGTGTTTTATAGCACGGGAGACGATTCTCCCTTTACAGCTCGTGATCTCTTGCTTCTGAGTTTGAGTTGTAAATGCAGCTTTTCTTGAATGTAAACTGCCTGTAGATGAGTGTGTGAATGAGCAAATATGTCTGGATAACTTGGTTCTCAGACTTTCTTCTTGCAGCCATATGAATATATTGTTCAGCTGTTTTTGGTGCACTCCATGCTGATTTGATGTCTCAAACACTTCAAACACATCCTGAAAACGGCATTCAGCCTTGTAGCACCTCAAAACTGAACTGACAGATCAAACATCTTTCCAAATCTCACGCACAATGAAGAGGAGAAGCAGCTGAGTAACATGAAACTGTACAGTCGTGTGTGTGTGTGTGTGTGTGCAGGCATCTCTCATGTGAAGAAAGTATGAAGAAAGGAGCTCACATTTAGCCAAAACCAGAGTTCTGTTGAGCGAGCGTCATAGGTTGTAGCTAGAGTTGTGTGTGTGTGTGTGTGTGTGTGTGTGTGTGTGTGTGAGTACTTCAATTTGTATTTGAGCAGTTCTTTCAAGTTAATTTCCCCCGACAGGTGCCTGCTAGTATTCTCTGCACGCTTTCTGATAGAGAGGGATGAGTGCTCACCAGTCCACAGCCACTGGCACATGACTGACTGATGGACAGTGGAAATTGACTGTCTACTCTAGTTCAGACTATTTGGCTAGGGAACTTGGATTTCTTGAGGATTTTGCGTTTAGGTACTGAATATACATTCTGTTTATAGTAAAGGAAAATGGACTGTAACAACTAGTCAAATCCCCTAACTTTAAAAAAATCAAATGTTCTGGTGATTCACCCATCCTTAAAATTCAAGGTTTCACCTGCTAACAGGTACATCTGAATATAGAAGGCATGGTCGTTTTTAATTTCTCAGTAAAAGCTGTCTCCTCCTGGGACTATATTCCCAGGTGGAGGCGTATATTTTCTTCCATGCAGCTCCATGTTGGACCAGTTAAATAAAGTTACCTCAAGTTATCTTGAGGCAGGGCTGGGCGATAAATCGATTTAATCGATTAATTTGAGTTTACGTTTTGGCACGATGTGTAAAATGGCTGAATCGGAAAATCGAGTTGTTTTTTTTTTTTAAACTACTATCTTTTTTTTCTTTTCTTTTTTTTTCTGTCTGCATATATACTTGTGATATATGCCAAGATTGGCATAACCATTTTTTATATATATGCAATTTAATCTAGCAACAGACAGATAATACTGTATATAGTGCATAGGTGAGTGTGTGTGAGTGTGTGACCTTCACCAGCCCTCCTTGACCAACCTATTACACTTTATTTAAAACTAACAAACAATTTTGATCAAGGAGGGCTAAACACCTGAACAATAACACAAAGACAAAAACACACAGACGAGTAGTGACAGTAATAACCAGTAATAACCAGTAATAACCAGTGTAGTGGTTTAATCTGTGAAACACCAAAGAGGCTAAAACCCCACGACACAACAGACCAGGACAAAAAGACAACACATAAGCAAACAGTGACAGCAATAAACAGTCTACTTATTTAGATTGTGAAGTTCCATGCACAAAATCCAGATCCCCAGAATCCTGATCCCCCTGAGAACACCCAATACTAAGTGGTGGTGACGGCCTCAAACACTGGCCCAGCAACCTCAGAGACCCAGATCACGGCTTAGGATCGGATCGCAATTGTAGCTGATGTGT
>VXCM01000956.1:10886-153608 GCA_014773175.1 Lucifuga dentata
CCCCAGCCCCACACCACACGGGCCACAACACCACAGGGGTAGAATGCCAGCAGCAGAGCATGAGGGACCAAGGGCCAACATACCCATGCCCTGCATATGAGCACAGCCCGCCAAGCCGGCGAGGGCGAGACCCGGCGTCCAGGCAAGGGGCGGAACCCAGACACTCGAAGCCAGACACATACAGCAGACCCCCCAACTTAGACTCCCCCACACAGCCAGCAGGACCCAACAACCCCCAGACCCCCAGCCGCCCTGTCCACACCCGGACCCCCCACACTCCCAAGCCCAATGCAAGGCATTTAAACTACTATCTAACTGTTTTTAACGAGGAAAATGCGGCAGTAGGTCACTCTCCGTGAATCAAGCCCGTTCCTGTTTCGTGCGCGTTAAACCTACAAGCCTTAATATTTTCGCGTGTCCATGAGGGTCCACAGCTCTGCCTGCAGCAGATACAGTCTCCAACCTTACCAATCAACAGTCCGTCATGTTCGTTGATGTCACACCCACGAAGCTTTCAGCAGGTCAGACATGTTAGCAAGATGGCAACAAACACTTCGACTGAAGATGAGCTCGTTTCTAAAAAAANAGGTCAGACATGTTAGCAAGATGGCAACAAACACTTCGACTGAAGATGAGCTCGTTTCTAAAAAAAGGTAACGTCACTTCATCGTTTGGAAGTTGTTCGGTTTTGCGTTTCATGGCATGGAACTCCTACAACCTTCACAGACCCGTTTGCTCCACACTTCACTTCACACTTCACATGTTACAACTGTAACATGTCAGAGCATCAAGAGGCAGCAGACAGGAAGCTGGACATCCTGCTAAAACCATTTAGTTTAAAAGGTTTTGTTTAGAAAGCCCAACAATTTTATTATTTTAATAAAGAAAATACTCATTTGAATTAGGTTTTTTTAAATAGTTTAGAGAACCCCCCCCCCCNAAAAAAAAAAAAAAAAAAAAAAAAAAAAAAAAAAAAAAAAAATCAATTAAAATTGCAAATCGGCCACGTGAAAAAAAATTGAGATTTTATTTTTAGGCCATATGGCCCAGTCCTGTCTTGAGGGAATGGAAATCACCCTTTCCCCTTGCTTTAAGAAATGGCTTAATGATATGGTTTTCTGTTTATATTTGGAAGAGATAAGACATTCTGTATCCAGTACCCACTCAAAGTTTGTAAAGATTTGGGGATCCTTCATAGATCATGTTGGGAAAATGAAGGATATGGATGTAAGCTAGCCACGTTCACTAAAAGGCTGTGCCAATGAATGTTCACACAGAAATTGCAATTTGTACTCTGGCTTTTTTTTTTTTTTTTTTCNTTTTTTTTTTTTTTTTTCCCCATGCTTTTTGCTGTGTCTTATTTGGGGTTGTGTGTGTGTGTGTTGGGGTGAGGTGGGATGGTGATCGGAAGTGTTGTATATTGTGTTTTCTGTGATGTTCTGAAAGTTCAAAATAAAATATTCAAAAAATAAATAAAGTTACCTCAACAAAAAAAATTTAATAGGTGTCGTATTTGCTGGGATGTACTGAAATGAACTGAAACCAATGGCAGTCTGGAAGGTAGGAAGAACAATTCTAAAATTTACCGCTACAGTAGTACATTTTGAAACATTGTTAGCAGTTAAGTAAAAGTAACATGTATGCAGGGAGTACTTATTGGGTTCAAACATACAAAATCACCGATATGGTCCTTTAAGTGAGTGCTATGCTAGGCTGAGCTGAAAATTCTCCAGCTCATTTTTAATCACGCAGTTCTAAGCTCTGTTAATGAAGTTTTCCTCTGAGTTCCTGTGAGGTCAGCGAGTTCTTTGTGCAGCGTTTGACAGACTCTGATGGCGTCTGTACTTTGTGACGGTCTGTTTTTCAGCCCTCCTGTCATTCTTCATCTCTGATCAGCTCCACTCCCGCCTGCCTCAGAAGACTCGACAAGTCAAGTCCGTGTCTCTCCCTCAGTCGGCTTTGCTTTCTAGATTTTGTCAGCTTGGCTGTCCTGCTCCCAGCTTTCTGTTCATTGTTTCATCTGTCTTCCTACTGAGACTCTCACTTTGTTGTCTTAGTCTTCATCTCGGTGTCTCTCCTCTGCTTGTCCAACCTCTGCTGCCTTTTATTTTGCTCTAATGTCATTTTCTCAGTCTTTCTCTACATCTCCAGCTTTTATCATTCATCCTTCCTTGATTCTTAAGATAAGATGAGATAAGACAAGACAAGACAAGATATAATAAGATAAGATAAGATAAGATAAGATAAGATAAGATAAGATAAACCTTTATTTATCCTGAGGGAAATTATTGTGCCAAGCTTTGCTCGGTAGTACAAGTCACGTAAGGTGCAATAAAAACAATAAAGTGAAGTATTGCAAATGCAAAAATTAACTTAAAAAACATTATATACTTACAAAAAATTATACTAAAAATAAACTACTGTATATACAATATATGAAAATCCAAATAGATACATAAAGATGAGGTAAGATTCTTCCTTCCCTCTCTCCAGCATTCCTCACTTCTTTCAGCTCAGCATCTCCTCTCAGTTACTCGCAGTATTGATGATCTTTTTCGTGCTAAATGTATATTCATCATCCTGCCGCAGATGCTGTGCTGCACTTCTAGCAGATCATCCAGATGGCCAGTTTCAGTGCTGAATATTCCCTACTGTACAGAAGGAATCTGCACATTTAGCTACTATAGAGGTTTTAACTGCATGAGAGTGAATTTCTGCTGCACTTTCACTGTACGCTCAAAGAAGTCAGGATTTTTTTCCCCTGAAAGACGATACAGATCTTGTATTTGTTCAAGAAACACGACTCAGCATCAAAATCAATATTCATCACTTCTTCCCACCTTCCCTTTTCTCCTGTCCTGCTCATGACAAGAGTTTCCCAGCTAAGATAAAATTATATATATATATATACAGTCAGTTAGAGGGGTCAGAATGGTATAGTTGAAACAGGTTTCCTCTAAAGGTCATTGAATATTTAAAGAAAGCATTCTGTTTTGCGAGCTGATGTGGAAATAGGTTGAAAAAAGACTGCAGTAGCATTAAATGCTAAAAGGATATTTTGGAGATTCTAATTTTGCAATATTTCTTTTGAAGGCTATTAAAACTGTGACATTAAAAATATCAATGTGTGCTGAAGTTGTACATGATAAAAAAAAAGATTCAACATCAAATTGACATCATCATCATCATTGCTAGTTCTAAGTGATCTTTAGTTGTAATCAGGGTGAGAATCAACAGCTTTTATCAGTTTGTCAGCGTTGGAAGCAGATTTTTCCTACATGAACAGACCTGTGTGTCCTTAATTATATTAATTTCTCCTATTACCATTATAATCTCTCAATAAAGAATCTGTGGTTAATATCAATGCATGTGCACAAGATGAAATATCATATAAATATTCCATGCAAGTAGAAGCGGTTTGTTTACAGATGTGAGAAATGAAAAACTGTAGAATGACATGATGATGGCTAACAAATCTCAGGTGATGATACTGTGGTTCTGGAAATCACTTAGAAATTAAGATATGCTCATAAAATTGCATTTGTGATGCAACAGTAATTGTCAGAGAAAATTAGAGTAAGATTTACTAAAAGCTTCCTGTCTATGAACAGGAAGTGCATCATCCCAGCAACAGCAAACAGGGACAAGGATGATACAAAACTGGTGACTGGTAATTTTAATCTCTCTCTCTCTCTCTCTCTCTCTCTCTCTCTCAGGTCTTCTCTGACGTGTCCTCATTGCCACAAACAGAGTAACACCTTTGACCCGTTCATGTGTATCTCCCTGCCGATCCCTCTACGACAAACCAGGTGATGTACGCCAACACACAACATATGATCCGGTCAAAACCATGCATATTACAACAGCTTTCCTATGCTTACTTATCAACCATTAGATCAAAGATGAGTTCGTTTGCTCATATCAAACCTTATCAAACTACATTAAGATAATAACTCAAATAATTGACATGGCTTTTTTTTTTTTTTTTTTTTTTTNTTTTTTTCCACACTTCCTGACCTATTTGTGCCTTTATGTGTTCAACTCGAGCGACACACTAACGTAGTATTTCCGACTTCGTTAGTGGAAATTTTTGGCACTCCGTGATAATTGTGGCTTACATTTTTATTAGTTATTTTTGTTGTTTGCACTTTTTGTTGTTCTTTTGCGCGATGTTGAACTGCAGAAAACAGAACATCCTGCACAATTTTTGTAACATGTTGAGAAAAGTTTCTTAAGCTCAGGTTATATACAGTTAAAATTCTTCATTTTCCAGCAGATATTAGAAAAATGGAAACAGTAGGTAAGAGTTAAAATCAGTTAAAGGACCATACCAGTGGTTTTGCATGTTTAAGCTCAATAAATATTACTCACATATTACATTACTGACAACCTTTTTTACAAAACATAAAACTGTATTTTAGATTTCCTGTAATTTTGCCAAATCCCCTGATTGTTTAAAATTAAATGTTTAGGTGATACACCCTCCTTAAAATGCAATGTTTTGTCTGCTAACATGCACATTTGAATGTAGAAGGTGTTTTAATTTCTCGGTAAAAGCCGTCTTCTACTGGGACTTGGTTCTCAGTATTACAGTATGTGGTCTGTCCCTGCAGTTTGAGTTTGACTCGCACAAAGGAAAATACAAAAAGGTTCAGCGTGGACTCTGCTGGACTAACGTGACACACACACACACACACACACACACACACACACACACACACACACACGCACGCACGCACGCACACACACACACACTGCCCTCATTGCAGAATCCTGCTGCAGCAGTATCCCAGCAGAATGCCTGATAAGTGTGAGGCCCCCAGAGACACGGCAGAGTTTGGCCGGCAGCTTGGCATCAAGGCCTGGGTGCAGGAGATAATACTAATACATCTCTTTGCATCATGTGTTTTAAAGGGGACATGTTTTTCACATTTTTCTGTTCTTATTTTCATTTCAGGGTCTAATCTGAAGCCTCTTCAATGCTTTAAAATGCAAAAAAACACATTGATCTTCTCCTTTACCTTGCTGCAGCATTACTATGCACAGTGAGTGAAAACAGGCTGTTACTCTATAAGGCAGTCATCTTCAAAGTCCAGACCTGGTCTGGATCCGGACCGAACCACAACTGTCTCCAGACTCTGAGCAAATTAGCAAATTATACTTTTCACGTGTATTATTTATATTATCTGCGAGACATTGCTGCAACACAATGACTCAAAATTTTCCGCTTTGTCTGCAGCTGAGAAAGTGGAGAAAGGCTTAAATTCACCTTAAATAAACCTTAAATTCTTGGTAAGAATTAGGATTCCAATCCAACCCTGGCTTGACTTACTCTACTAAATGGGCCTTTGTCTTATTGAAAATTTTCTTTGTGGACCTTTAAGATTTGTATTTCAGTACCCTGCTGTAAGGCCCCTTCCCAAAAAGCCATCTATGCTCCAATTGGCCAGTTTCATAAAGCTTGAGATGGCAACACCCACAGACTGTGAAACACGGATTGTAGACAAACACCCACTCACTAGCCTTGTACTTCATGGGTATGTCTTAACAAGGTGTGTGTGTAATTTCATTTGACAAAACTATTAAATGAATCCAGTAACTGAATAATACATAGAACATTTTCTTGGCTGTGGTTGAGTTAAGGCATTTATGAAATCTTTGTAAACTTTAGCACTGAGTCATCATTCAACATGATCTCTGGTTGGCACAGAACGATTCTGATGATATGATACTTTCAAGTGTTTGCAAACTCATTTTCATACTATACAGGCATGAATCCAAACAAACGGCTGTTGCCTGTGGAAAAATGTTTGCAGAAATGTGAGTTTTAATGGGCCAACACATGCAAAAATACTGGTACTGTAGGGTTGCTAAAGGACCATACAGGTGGTTTTGCATGTGTGAGCCCAATATGTACAACCTGCACACACGTTACAAATTTTAGAATTGTTTTTCCTACTTTCCAGACTGCCATTGGTTTCAGTTCATTCCAGTATGTGATAAAAAANTTAGAATTGTTTTTCCTACTTTCCAGACTGCCATTGGTTTCAGTTCATTCCAGTATGTGATAAAAAATCAAGTTGTAGAGACTTGAAACATGCTTGAGATAACAGCAAACACATTGTCTATTTAATTTTTTGTTGAAGTTACTTTATTTAACTGGTCCGTCCAAAGCAGAGCTGTACAGAAGAAAATGTGTCTCCACCATGGATTATAGTCCCAGGAGAAGACGGCTTTTATTGAGAAATTAAAATCGGGGGTCCTTTCTACATTCAGATGCACATGTTAGAAGGCGAAACATTGAATTTTAAGGTGGGTGTATCACCTGAATGTTTGATTTTGAAAGATTAGTGGGTCCTGGCACTTTTTTTTTCCCTCACAATTTTTATTCAAGCAATACACAACATGCAATACATATATAACATACAACCAACTTAAATATGGAAAATCACCAATATGGTTCTTTAATGTTGCAAACAACGTGGACAGCACTCTGGCTTTAATGTGATGTGTCAGGAACGGTTTCTGTGTTTTGCTTTTTGCAGCCGTTATAGAGCATATTTTCATCTGGGAACACATGAGGAGGGGGTTATCTCGTGCTGCCTGTTTAGCAGAGACTATCAGCCGAAAACCAGCGAAATGCAGGCAGATTACAAAGAGCCTGCGTTTAAAGATGACATCTCTGTTCCGTCTCTGTTTCCACTGTCATCTCACACCTCTCATCTCGTTTCATTTCCCATCTTGGCGTCTCATCTCGATGCGTCTAACAACACAAACAAAAAAGCTGCTCAGATTCTCTGCCTGCCCTGTCAGCCTAACACATTACTCACCTGAATAATGCATGATGGGAAACAGGAAGTGGAGGTGTCAGTGATTACTTTGTCTTCAACCCAAAGAGAAGAAGTGACCTTACCGTCTCCTCGCTTTCACCTGTCTTTTTCCTCTCGACTCCTTGTTTTCTCCTTCCTCATTTTTTCTTATCGAACTCTGCATTACAGATCCAATCATCTTCCTGTCATGCCTCAGTCATTTCTCATTCTGTCTCGCCGTCTTTCTCCTCCTGTGTGTTCATATTCACTCAGACGCGCCTCTCAACACTGCAGCTTTTTGTGCGACCATCACCAGCGTAATGGCGTGTTTAGCCATGCGCAAATTTACACATACACACGAGAGAGAAATTAAACGGTACAAAATGACATCTGAAGAAGGTTAATTCATGTCAGGTACAGTATAATGTTAAACATAGACATATTGAGACATATGCTCATAAAATTGAATGTTATGCATGTAATACAGTATTTTCATGGGATATTTCCTGAATCAGAATTGCAAAACAATTTGGCACTTTGCTGTAGCATGTCATCTGTTTCCTTCTGTTTGTCTTCCAGTCCCTCCCCAGTATCATGCACAGATGTGTGAACATACACACTCACACTTCCTCTTCCTCGCTTTGCTCCACAGGCCAATGTGTGTGACGCTGGTGTTCAATGTGAAAGGTCAGAGGTACCTGCGGGTGGGGCTGGCTGTTCCTCTCATCGGATCCGTAGCCTGTTTGAGAGCCATGGTGGCAGAAGAGGGCAACATCTCCCCAGAGCAGGTATACTGTATATATATATACACACACACACACACACACACGAACNCATCTCCCCAGAGCAGGTATACTGTATATATATATACACACACACACACACACACACGAACGGACACATATACAGGAGGGATACACTTTGATGCATTCAGACACACTTTGCTGAAATGTCAGCACCTGGATAAAGGGTAAAGCAAAGGTTTTCTCAGTACGTGTTCATCAATCTTGCATCTATCCTACAATAGACAGATGAATAGAATGCTGCCAGGAATTTACAAAACTCTCCTTTTGGTCCACAGCAGCAGGAGAGGAAGATAAGCAGGGCGACCCAGTTTGGGCACTTAACTTGTATTTACAGGTGAATTCTTTCTCTGTTATAAAAAGAAATAGAGGAAGAATGCACCCATAGATACAATTCTCTTCATCCTAATTACCTCTGCCAGAGAGGTATTGTTTTCACCAGTGTCTGTCAGTCAGTAAGCAGGATATCTGAAAAAGTAACAGACTTCAATGAAGTTTTGTAGACAGGTGAGACTTGGATCAAAGAATTTTTTTTCACTTTCTTTAACATTGCAAGATGGGGCATATGTTGACATTTTGGCGTATTTCTCAAAACCTGAGACAGCAATTAGGCATGTGTATCCTGTGATGATGAACTATGAACAGGCGAAATTTGCCCAGATAGGATTGGACAATATAGATGATATAAAGTCTTATTGTGAGATAAAAAAATCTTCGATATAAAAATGAGGAAGTCAGTACAATATCAATAGAAAATTGTGCTTGAATACAGGAAGTTAATGATAGGTCAAATAGCCAATAGTGTGTCAGAACTGGAACAAACTAGCCAATCAGGTGGCAGTGTCATAATAACAGCCCGCCCACTTCCTCAAAGCAGCATCTTGCTAAACGCTGGTGAACATAGCAGTGGTGATATCTGAGCGAAAGTCAGACAAAGATGTCAGAAAGCGATGAAACTCCAGAGGACAAAAAAAAATCTAATGATGACTAAGACAGGAAACCAGCGCTGATGAAGCATGGCTGTACAACAAACTTATTTTACATCTGAAGCGCTGCCATCTAGTAGAACACACAGAGTGCAGCCACTTTATGGGGTCACACAGCAGCTACTTCAAACCCAGGACATGCAGCAAAGCCCTCACAGGTAACGCTCTTTTTTCGTTTTCTGTTTTTCGAATCCAAAACGAAAATAGAAAAATAATTCTTTTTTCGTTTTCCATTTCCCCATTCCAAAAGGAAACTCAATTGGCTGTTATATACACAACCCTAACTACCATACACTCTGCTTTTTCTGCTGTGGAATCACACAAACAAAAATCAAAAAAACACGAGGACATCGCACGTGCTTCAGCTTTCTTTATTGGAAAAGATATGATGCTGTTGAAAAAGAGGGATTTTTCAGTTCATTTTCAGTTGGTTACTTTTTATGTTCAGAACATGCATAAAGAACTTGTTAAAATAAATTTTAAATTCAAGTCACTTGAAATGCAGCAGAATCTTTGCCATATCGCGATATATATTGATATCAATCAATAATAAAAAAAAAAATACTGTGATAAAAAAAATTTAATATCATCCAGCCATGCGCCCAGATCCAGATATTGAATCAGAAGATTAAGTCTGTAATATCTCTGTACAATCTCTTTGCATGATAAATCTTTTTTACACATCTAATTTCAAGTAATGATTGTAAAAGTCTTCTGGCTTTATATTTGCAAAAAAGTGGAAGACCGTTGGGTCTTGGTGGAGGTTTGTGCTCTCTGAGTGCCTGCTAGTTGTAATTTTAAAGCTAATGTCTCTTGTGGTCAGGAGGATACACAAAAACATCATTCATTTAAATGTGATCATCAATATAAATCTTATGAAACCTATATTTAAACACATGCAAAATGTGTAATGTTAAACAGGAGCTAAAAATTTTGGTGTAGTTTTCATCTTCCATACCAGGCTAAAGTTTAACCACCATGGAACTAAACTTGGTCTGTCTCAAAGCAAAGATTCAGTTTATGTTTTGCTTTGAGGGCACTGAAACTATGAAATAACATTCTTTCATTTTGTCTCGCTTGAACTATTGCAATGCTTTCTTCACCTGCCTGAATCAAAAAGATTTAGACAGGCATCAGACAGTATGAAACTCTGCTGCAAGGTTTCTAACTAGAACTAAGACATGTGAACATATTACAGCTGTTGTAGCTGTTCGTTCATTTTAGAATTGAGTTTAAAATGTTATTAAATTAAAGCACTTCGTGGCCTTGCACCTAGTTACATCACGGAGTTAATGTCCCTATGGGCTGACACGTAGCCTAAAGGCTTCATCGGACCCCACCCATCCAGCTTGGTTGAAGAGCTCATCAGGGCACAACCTTGTTATATAACACGTTAAATATTGCATTTGCAGTGTGAAAGCAGATCATGTGAATCTGTTAAATATGAGAGGTGATACAGGAGACTTAAAGGACCATACCAGCTATTTTGCATGTTTGAGCCTAATATATTCAATTTTCATACAGGTAAGGTTACTGACAATCATTTCCCAAAGCATACTACTGGAAAGTGAATTAAAAGATTTTTTTCCTACCAGACCGCCATTGGTTTCAGTTCATTCTGGTACGCTATTAAAATCAACTTGTTGATACTTGAAACGTTCTTGGGGTAATCCATTTACACGAAAAATTTAAATGACTGTGACTTCATAAGGCTGCGTAACTGTTAGCAGGTGAAACATTGATTTTTAAGGTGGGTGTATCGCTTGAATAATTGATTTTGAACAATTAAGAGAGATTGCAAAATATCAGGAAAGCTGAAATATGGTTTTACCGGTTGGGAAATGATTGTCAGTAATGTAACATGTATGAAATTGAATATATTAGGCTCAAACATGCAAAATNAAATGATTGTCAGTAATGTAACATGTATGAAATTGAATATATTAGGCTCAAACATGCAAAATGGCCAGTATGGTCCTTAAACTCAGATAAAAATGTTGTTTTTCATTAACCTTATTCAGTAGCTAAGTTGCGAAGTTGCGATCTCTGATTATTTGGTTATGTTGTTTTTTAATATATACACATATATAAAGCAGCTTTCTTGAAGGTTTACTTTCATGTCTTTGGAATTATCTTTGTCAGCAGAAATAAATCATATTTTAGAAATTATAATCAAAATTGACAAGATCTCAGGTCAGGATCTGTAAATTCTATAAGATACTTTGAAAAGTTTCTGCATATGAGCAGGAGGTGCATCAGCCAGGAACGGCAAGCAAGAACAAGGATCATACAAAACTGGTGACCAGCATGGCCAGCATGGCCTGGATTTTTATTATGTAGAATATCTTAGTAACTGTAATCTCTCTCTCTCTTTCTGTCTCTCTCTCTCTCTCTCTCTCTCTCTCTCTCTCTCTCTCTNCTCTCTCTCTCTCTCTCCAGGTCATCCTATCAGAGTTGTACTCGACGGGGTTCCAGCGTTCCTTCTCCAATGAAGATGACCTCACATCCATTGCTGATAGTGATGTTGTCTACGCCTTTGAAGCACTGCCCCTTTACAGCCATGGAGCCTCCGCACCACTCTCAGGTAACCATGACAACCTGCTGTCCATAAAACCCTGTGGCACATCATTTTGCCAGCTTTACTCATTCTTCATTTCCCACTTTCACTTGTGCAGTCGCTCTCTATCCTCTGGGTTTTCTCTTTCTGATTCGCACATTCAGAAGCAGCATGTCTCTGTCAACACCTGTGAGGGAAAAACAAGGTGTGAAGAAAATCCATTCTAAATCTATTTGTTGGATGTAAACATACACGGAGTAGCTGTTCAAAGTCTTCTCAGGGATGTTCACACAAAACATTCTCTGGTTTAGAAACCATAATTTATGTTTAATTAGGAATTTAAGTGTTGTGTTTTCTTGGTGTGCTTCACCAGTCGCTCGTAGTATCCCTGGCCAGCTCAGTGCAATTTACTTTAGAAATATATGGTTTGTTTTAAATGTCATCTCTCCTGTGTTATCACATATTGACATCAGCATAGAGACAAAATGTTTGTATTAAGCAAACCTGCAAAAGGCAGGTTGGAGAAGCAGATGCTTTGCAGATCCTCAGTGTCCTTAAAGCGTTCATGCCAATTATCAGTGTCATCTGCAACGGTGAAAAGACAACTCCAGGATGCTGGTCAACGCTGGATATCTGAAATTGGCAAATAAAATGAAAATGTTAACATGGGCAAAAGAACACAGACAATGACGCGTGGATGATTTTTCTTTTTATTTGCCAGTTTCAGATCTGACTTTTGCTTTGAACCATCCTGGAGTATCAGTGCCAGAAATTTAGAACAAAAAGAAATAATAATTTTTCTGCTACGAAGACCCACCTGCTGCACATAAACCAACCAGATGGATGAGAAGCTGATGACTTGTTTCTGCCTGCTAGTTTTCCTGCTTGTCATAGTGACACGATTTACAATAAACAGGCATCAGACTTCATAGTGCACAGTCTCACACAGATACCCGGTGTGACATGCAATAAATAAGACTGCTTTAAGAGTTTTATTCCATGCAAGATACTGTCACCAAACATTCTGCTGACATGAGGAATGAGGGCAGAAACACACACACACACACACACACACACACACACACACACACACACACACACACACACACACTTGGTGCTGCTTTGTAAGGCTAACTGGTGACTGAATGCCTTCTAACTGAGTCATGTTACAACTCTACCTGTGTGGTCGTTAATAGCGCTCCCTGTAGGTTGTGGTGGGCATGTCCACCAGTCTGCTGCTGAATGAAACCTTAACAAGGTTTTCTGTTACCCATGAAGAAGAAGGACATCAATAATTCAGTCATGTGCTCAAAGCGTTCATACAAAATTAAGACTCTTCACTTTCTCAACAGTAGCCATTTGTTTTGCCACTTCACAGAATGAAAACAGTGTCAGCGTGCTAACGGGGAGCAGACTCATATGCATTCAGTCACACACACACACACACACACACACACACACACACACGCTAATGCATGCAAGCATGAACAGAAACACACACATGCACACATCCAGTGTGTAAGTCAAGTCAGTAATGAATCCATTAGTATCACACTGGGGAGTTTAATAAATACATTGCCCTTAAGGGAAGACATTGCACAGAACACACACTTACTCACGCACTCATATACACAGAGTTTTGAATCACATTCAAGTGCTCACTGGCAAACCGACCTGATGAAAACAATGAAAATGATAAATGGTCTTTGCCAAGAATAATTCGTAAGATCACAGCAGCACAGATTCCAGAATGTCATCACACACACACACACACACACACACACACACACACACACACACACACACACATACACACACACACTCACACTCTTTTAGATGGCAGTGAGGCATTATGAAGCCAAAAGATGATGTATGGCAGAATTTTCTGCATAATTTCCTTCTTGATGCACCGGGCAGTCCTTTGAAACAGCATTTAGACTATAAAACACAAAAGGTGTTTATACATAATATAATCACCAAATAAGACGGTCATTGAAACAATACAGATATATTCAAAGTTTTCTATATCTAATTTGCAAAAACTATATAGTGACGTGAAAATATTAGTTTTACATGAGTTTAATCAGTGTGAACAACTTTTATCACTTTGGAAGCAGATTTTTCAAATATCAGCAGTGATTGCTGATTGTTTAGGAACTGGCCTGAGTGTCCTTATTATAATTATATTAATTATAATTTCTCAGAATCTGTTAGATATTAATACATGTGCACAAGATGGAACATCATCTCAGAGCTATTCCATCCAAATAGTAGCAAATAGAAGGGGTTGGATTTACAAATGTGAGAAATGAAGCGTGATGATGTAAAGATGGCTAATGCATCTCAGGTAATGAATGATACTGTGGTTCAGAAAACCATTTAGAAATTGAGTTATGCTCATAAAATTGGATTTGTGCTGCAACAGTAATTATCAAAGGAATAAATTTCAATTTTTTTTCTCACAACCAAAATTGTCACAATCTCAGGGTCTGTAGATTCTGTAAGATATTTTGAAAACTTTATTCCTATGAGTAGGAACATACAAAACCGGTGACAAGCATGGCCTGGATTTATATTATTTATGATATCTGAGTAACTGTAATCTCTCTCGTGCTCGCTCTTTCTCTCTCTCTCTCTCTCTCTCTCTCTCTCTCTCTCTCTCTGCTTTTATTCTGTAATTGTAGGAGTTTCAGATGAACATCATGCTAGGTTCGGAGGCTACGTTTCTGTGAGCTTGTGCTGCTTTTTGTTCCATTATCGCTCTATTTAGGTGCGTCTTGTCTTTTTTAGACAAAAGAGGACCTCTAGGGTGACGCTGAAAAAAGAGACATCTCAGTGGAGATAAATGATCTGTCAGGAGTAGAGTCAATGCCCCAACACACACACACACACACACACACACACACACACACACACTGTCATTGAGAGAAAGGATTATCCCGCCATCTTTCTCTCTCCCTCTCTCTCTGACACTATCTTCCCCTTTTTCCATTCTTACAACCTGCAAACACACACACACACACAAACATACAAACAGCTCTCTTCAGCAGCTTATTGAGTGCTCAGCTCCTGTCACGGTGGATCTGTGGGTAAGCCACTGTGGACGGAGTGAGAGGCAGGGATTTCATCATCAATCTGGGGTGTTTATCTCTTCAATCAGCCTCTATACTGACGGTGTTATTCAACTTGAGTGAACACACACACTATCCTTTTTTTTACTGGCCAGTGCAGTATCCAAACCAATACCCCTCCTCCCCCCTCCCCTAAAATTCTACTACATAACTTCTGGAAGTTGGCAAGATCATAAAATTCTAATGTACTAAATACTGGAAAGAGATTTGTGCAGCGTTACGTACTGAAAAAAAGACAAACCCCATGAGTTACACAACCTGCACAATTCCCAACGTCAATGAAGGAAAGCAAAAGTATTAGGAGGAGTAGGATTGTTTAAAAGTTATGAGTAAAGGCAGGAGGATGCAGTTGAAAGGAGCTGAGAGAAGGAGGAAATGGAGCAGGGCAGCATCAGGTGTAGCTGGTTTCTTCCCTCTGTGTATCTAATTTGTCATCGGCAGAAAGCTCAGGTGTTTTTCTGTCATCAGGGGGAATTGTGGTCATGCGGCTGGTTGCTGCCAGGACCTCTGATTCATTCAGGGCTGAGCCAGAGCCCCCTGGATATTTTTAGACGTGTGGATTGCGCTGACAGGTGTCACTCATTGGGGTCATTCTTGAGAGGGGTCATTCAGAGGTGTGATTCTAGTCTGTATGTGGACAGAACTTCTCAGCTCTATTTGTCTGACATTTTTATTTATTTTTTTTTTTTGCTTTGCAGCTCTCACACTATTTGGAAAAATGTTAACAGACATGCANATTTATTTTTTTTTTTTGCTTTGCAGCTCTCACACTATTTGGAAAAATGTTAACAGACATGCACCTGTGGTGCAACAGAATATGTTCATCTTGCTAAACCAAAGCTTTTCTCTATCAGAGAGATTTCTTACTTTTTAACACTGTTATCGCAAAGATGTTTTGTTAAATAGCTGCTGGTCACACTGAGCCACTGCTGCATTACCAACATCTAGTGAATATTTTCTTCAGCTTCTCAGACAAATACAGTTGTTATTCAGTGTGGAGTTTGTTGTTCAAAGACTCCATCCTAAATCTCTGTCCTGAAAACCCTTATTCTGTTATGTTGACTAGGGCTGCCATAATCATATCATTTAGAATAATACTGGCATAATTTTTACTATAATAACATTTGTCATATTAAAATATTAATGATATTGCAATGTAATTGACCTGCTGGTGCATTTTCATAGCATCCGCAACAAGAAACTAAACGAGCACAAATGAAAGTAGTAAGTCATCTTCTGACAAATTGGTTCATAATAGGGAGCTACCTCTGTTGTTTGGAAATGGTTTGCTACAAGGCTAACTTGCTAACAAAAGGTGGAAACATAAGAAACAACAACAAGCAGAAACACCCGGGTNACAAGGCTAACTTGCTAACAAAAGGTGGAAACATAAGAAACAACAACAAGCAGAAACACCCGGGTAGAGATGAGAGAGAGAGAGAGGTTCATGAATCATTGATCAAACAGAATCGATTTTTGTGGTTCAGTCGTAACTGAACCACATACTTTCAGTCCATTCCGGTTCGTGATATAAATGAACGAGATTCAATATATTTATATACGGGCAGCACGGTGGCTCAGTGATTAGCACTTGCGCCTCACAGCAAGAAGAGTTCGAATCCGACCTGGCCCTTTCTGTGTGGAGTTTGCATGTTCTCCTCGTGTCTGTGTCAGTTCCCTCCAGGTGCTCCAGCCTCCTTCCACCTAGCACAGTCATGCAAGTCAGGTGAATTGGAAACTCTAAATTGACTGTAGGTGTGAATGAGTTTGTCAGTCTCTATGTATCAGCCCCGTGATAGACTGGCGACCTGTCCAGGTAAACCCCGCCTGTCGCCCAATGACCTCTGGGATAGGCTCCAGCCCCCCTGTGATCCTTAAGGACAAACGGGTATAGAAGATGGATGGATGGATGGATGGATATTTGTATACTTTTTCTTTCACAACATCCCGTCTTTGAGATTAATCAACACATTCTAACTCCAACCATAAAACTAATGTCTGTTTGGCTCAGGCAATCTAGTTTGTGTGGCACAAACATCGCTTAAGTGGCATTTGATGTAGTGTAGGTGAGCGTCCACTAGGGGGCGTTCACACTCATAGACAGGGTCACTGAATCAAGACACAGACACAGAGGTCAGAGCCAACAGAGCTGCGAGAGCTGTGAGCATCGCAAGAGCCGTGAGACTGGCGAAAGCTGAGTGAACCACGAGAGCCGCAAGATCTGCGAGAGCCGCGAGAAATCGCCGTTGTTTGAGTGGGTACTTTATTCAGCTGTTAGCTGATCATTTACATTCACAAAGCTCGCTTTCACAGGCGTCGCCATGTTGAGTGGCGTCATACTCATGAAGTCAGGGTAGATAACTGGTTTGAGTTTCCCAGTCAGAGATCTGATTTCAAATGCCGTTCCAACGCATTTTTCCAAGTAGGAAGTCGGAAAAATCTGAGTTCTGAGGTCTGTCGAATGCAGCATTAGTTCTTTGAACTTTGTACTTCCAACCATATACTTGTGGTCAATTATGACGTATTCTCTCTCCCTCTCTCTCTCTCTCTCTCTCTCTCTCTCTCTCTCTCTCTCTCTCTATCATCTGTGTGTGTGTGTGTGTGTGTGTGTCTTTGTGATTACACTTGTCCTGATTCCTCATGTCAGTGGTACATGTGTGTGAAGTTCATTTTGTTACAGAAAACTGAATGTAATTTTATTTAGAAGTTGTAATAGTATACTAGTATTTTACACTTTTTTTTTTTTTTTTTTTTTNTTTTTTTTTTTTTTTTTTTAGGGTTTTACGTGTTTTGGATTGCTGTTCATTGCAGATAGGCTCTCTATTGCTGCAAATATCGATTTTGGTTCGTTTTCTGAAGATTGCCAAGAATTTAAGGACTGAAGATTCCTCCCAAAAACAGTCTGACAGTGGCGAATGTGGAAGAAAGGAAAAGAGAAAACAGCTTCTTCTTCTTTTCCTTTTGGCTTTCCCTTCAGGGGTCACCACAGCGAATCATCTGCCTCCATCTAACCCTATCCTCTGCCTCCTCTTCTCTCACACCAACTAACTTCATGTCCTCTTTCACTACATCCATAAATCTCCTCTTTGGTCTTCCTCTAGGCCTCCTGCCTGGCAGTTCCAACCTCAGCATCCTTCTACCGATATGTTCACTATCCCTCCTCTGTACATGTCCAAACCATCTCAGTCTGGCCTCTCTGACTTTATCTCCAAAACATCTAACATGCGCTGTCCCTCTGATGTACTCGTTCCTGATCCTATCCATCCTCGTCACTCCCAAAGAGAACCTCAGCATTTTAGTCTCTGCTACCTCTAGCTCTGCCTCCTGTCTTTTCCTCAGTGCCACTGTCTCTAAGCCATACAACATCGCTGGTCTCACCACCGTTTTGTACACCTTTCCTTTCATTCTTGCCGAGACTCTTTTGTCACACATCACACCTGACACTTTTCTCCACCCATTCCAACCTGCTTGCACACGTTTCTTCACCTCTTTTCCACACTCTCCATTGCTCTGGACTGTGGACCCTAAGTACTTAAAATCCTCCACCTTCTTTATCTCTATTCCCTGTAACCTCACCATTCCACTTGAGTCCCTCTCATTCACAGCCATGTATTCTGTCTTGCTGCGGCTAACCTTCATTCCTCTCCTTTCCAGGGCATATCTCCACCTCTCTAGGTTTTCCTCCACCTGCTCCCTGCTCTCACTACAGATCACAATGTCATCTGCAAACATCATAGTCCAAGGGGATTCTTGTCTAACCTCATCTGTCAGCCTGTCCATCACTACAGCAAACAAGAAGGGGCTCAGAGCTGATCCTTGGTGTAGTCCCACTTCCACCTTGAACTCCTCTGTCACACCTACGGCACACCTCACCACTGTCTTACAGCTCTCATACATGTCCTGCACCACTCTAACATACTTCTCTGCCACTCCAGACTTCCTCATACAACACCACAGTTCCTCTCTCGGCACCCTGTCATATGCTTTCTCTAGATCTACAAAGGCACAATGCAGCTCCCTCTGACCTTCTCTGTACTTCTCTATCAACATCCTCAAAGCAAATACTGCATCTGTAGTACTCTTCCTTGGCATGAAACCATACTGCTGCTCAGAAATGCTGACTTCTGCCCTTAGTCTAGCTTCCACTACTCTTTCCCATAACTTCATTGTGTGGCTCATCAACTTTATTCCTCTGTAGTTGCCACAGCTCTGCACGTCTCCCTTGTTCTTAAAAATCGGCACCAGCACACTTCTCCTCCATTCCTCAGGCATCCTCTCACTCTCTAAGATCTCGTTGAACAACCTAGTTGAGAGAAAACAGCAGCGGTGGTAAATTGAGCACTAGGGTGAGAGGGAGTGAAAGATAATACAGAGAGAAGAAGAAATGAGGAGGAAAGGAAAGGAGAATCTGTTAGAGGAGGTGAAGGGTCCTCTTCAGGACTGAGCTGTTTAATTAACACCGTACTCCAAACCTCAAGCGTAATTTCTTTTTCTCTCATTCAAATCTTTCACCAAAACCCACTTGTCTTTGTCTTTCACTTTCTTTCTCCCTCAGTTCACTAACATTCACTTTAATTAAACTGTTTATCTTGTCTGTTAATTACAAAACTAGAATACTACCAAAACAAAAGTACCAATTAGATTATAGCAACCAGGAGAATTGTGAGATTATCACAGCAATACCAATAAATAGTACAACATTAATAAGTGATTGTTACTTCAGTAGACAGACTTTTTTTTTTCTCTCCCTCCCTCCCTCCCTCTCTGTCTCTCGTTGTCCTTCTCCACCCCACTCACACTCCATCCATCTGTAGCTCTCCTCTGTCCATCTCAGGGAGTGAGGGAAGAGGAGGTGAGAATGAGAGTCTGGCAGGAAGTTCTCCCGATTCACCCGGGAGATGTGGGTGAAATCACGCTGCTCGCCATGCATGAAATTTCAGTTTCAGGATTTGAATTGACTAAATGAAACATTTGTGTTGTTATAGTTGTGAGTTATTGATCTATTGCATTTTTCCCCCAACTCTTGATTGTAACATGGCTGGTTACAAGAATATTAAGGATACTAGCGACATGATTTGCTATAGGTTTCATGTAATTTTACAATTTCTGTTTGTATTGTTGTGGCATTCAAGTGTCCCTGTGTCTTTGTGCTCCAATTATAGTCCAAAACATGCATGAAATGTCTCTATGTGCCAGTCTTGTGTGACTTGTGATCTGTCCAGGATGTGTCCTGCCTGTCACCCAGTAAATGCTGGGATAGGCTCATAGAGATGTATGGACGGACAAACTGTTTTTAAAAACTGTTTTTAATTAATTTAGCTAAAATATCCCTAAAATATCAAATTTATAGGTGCAAGCACAAATGCTATATTAATAAAAGTGACCCATTTAGCTTGCATGTGGCATATATCTGATATGCATTATGAATATGTAAACAGTTTAAAAAAAAAAAAAAGCACATGGAATTGGATATTCTCAGATCTGTTTTGGGCCACATTTATACAGGCATGTGGAATTAAATCTGACATGTATCAGATATCTGTGCCAAAGCGACTGTCTTCTAAACACACAGATCGGCTTTCCATTGCTGATCCGACTCGCACGCGATAAAGAGCGACACTCTTCTACTTCTACTTTGAACACATAAATGATGTAGCAGTGATTACGCCCAAGCTGCACCAAGTGCTCTAATCCTTCTTCTCCACCTTAAAATATAATTTAGCTGCTGCAGACATTTAAAGATGTTTCAGAAAGAAAAGGCCTGTATAATTATTTCTGTCTCATTTGCATCCAGGGGCGGCACTAGGGGTGGGGCTTATGGGGCTTAAGCCCCTGATGTTTTCCATAAAGCCCCGAATCGTTTTTGTAATAGTGTGTTTTGAATTTTCTGTAGCATTTTTGCAGTTACCCAAATTCATCACCAAGGTGGAGCCACACTGTTGTGAACGGATTGGTCAGACTGAATTGGTGGAAGAACAGAAACAACGCACCACTGTATATTCCACTAGGTTGTTGTAAAGGTTTTCATTTTATAAGATTAAGCTTCATATAACTTTTTAAAAGATGTAACAACATTTCTTAAGCAATTCTCAAAATTTATATTTAGCTTTGGTAGATATAAAATAGCTTTGAACTGAGCTAGGATCTGGGTTGAGCCCTGGATCTCCACTAATCCTAGATCTGTCCCTGCATCGCATCATTTTGTTTACCTCTGTCTCTGAAACTAAACTCTTATTTTGCACATCTGGGTTATTTCAGGTGTAAAATGTGTACACACATAAGATATGAGCCTCTTCTAAAAAAAAAAAAAAAAAAAACAAGGAAGGAAAAAAAAAGAAAGGTGTAAAAAGGATATTTTAAAAAATCAGATATAGGCCAAAAAAAGACTTAGAACTGGGCATCGGCCTGTAGTGTAAACATAGCATAAGAAATAAAAAGGAATGGTCTGTCTAAAGTTCAGGCAGTATGCAGAAAAGTCAGCTTAAGTTGATTCTGTATGCATAATTTAGTGGGATTAGTTTGATGTAACAATTTAATTCTTTTGTATTTGTTTTACCAGAAGGCATATTTAGTCTAAAAGGACCATACCGGCTATTTTGCATATTTGAGCCTAGTATATTCAATTATCAGTAACATAACATGTATGAATATTGAATATATTAAGCTCAAACACGCAAAATGGCCAGTATGGTCCTTTAAATCTTTCCACAAAATTGGTGTCCTTGTTCTGTCCTTTTCAATATGGTGTTTGTCTCTGAATATGCCACTTCCTGTATGTGAGCTTTGTGTGCATGTGATTAATCTGTCTATTATGCTTTGGTGATGTTTGTCTGTACACACACATTCCTTCCCGTGTGTGCGTTTGGTTCGAAGGCGGCGCAGATTAATCGCACGATGGGGATCGAACAAGTGCTGTTTAATTAAATCCTTTGATAATGTCAAAGTTTATGTTTTGTGGGAGACAAGAGGTTCGGCCTTCTGTATCCCCCCAGTTATTACTCGCTATTAATCAAAGCGTGTGTGTGTGTGTGTGCGCGCGTGTGTGCAGATGTAATTCTTTTTATAGCTCCTCAGGGTACATAAGAATCAAAGCGTAATTCTACTCTGATGGGAATTTGAAATGTTTATTTTCAGACTTGCGTAGTAAAAGTGTCACATTAGACGCTGCTCCTTGCATACTCGTTTCTTGGTTTGGCACCCGAAGCTGTTTTGTCACCCTGGTTCATTTCAGTCATGTTTCCCACCTTTTATAATACGAGTAACATTATTCTACCTTTATAGAAGTGCTGGAAAAGGTACAACATCACCTCTCTGCCAGGACTTTGGTTTGTGTTTTCTGAGTATAATGCCAGTAGATTATAAACCATAACTTTAACGCTGTAATGGCTAGAAAAAATGTTTGTACCTACCAGTAACATTTAACCCAAATTCTTCTTCCTTTTCACACCTACAAGGTTAATAGTTATACATAAGAGCCTGTACTTGTGTTATTTGATCACGTGAACTGTTTTGCCATAAAACCAACTCTGTTTTGATCTTTTCCTCTCTCCTTTTTCTGTTTTTCTCCTCACCACAGCCTCTTTTCTTCTTACACATACCATAGATTTGGAGATTCACGAACAATGGTTGAATGCGGCCGTTTTTAATGTTATTAGTTATGATGTGTTCCATGCAAAGTTGGAAGAAGAGTTTTCCAGGTCCTACTTCCAACCACCAGACATTCCACAACCCACAGCATAAACACGAAGCATGGTGAACGCGAGATGCTCATCTTCGTGTGGAAATGTATGAATACCTGAAACATCAGCAGTGTTTTATTGCAATGAAACACTGGTGGAAAACGTCATTACAGATTTTATTTTACATCAGTTTAGCATATTATACATATTATACCATGTACAATTACATGTTTTAGGTATATAATTCAATAAATAAAGTTTTCATTCAAGATTTTTTTTTTTTTTAATGTAATGCACACCATTGGAAATGACTCCATGGGCGCTGTCATGTTGAATGATGGAAGAGCAACCGCTTCTTGGTGAAGCCAGGATGGATTTGGTTTCTGATTTTTTTCTGCCATTCTCTTGTATTTTTTCAATTAGGAGTTTGGAAAATTTTGTGTTTTGAGTCATCTGGAATCAGCATAACACTTCTGCTTTTCTTTGACAAGCTAATAAAGGATTACCATATTTCAAAGTTCACAGGTACACTCAGACTTACAGTAAGTGAAGGAGTTTGCCTGACTGGGATTAAGTGGGGAAACAGCACAATTGGAATTGGAATATAGCCCGATATTCAAGGTTTAGGGTCCGAGACTAGTAAAGACTTCATTGACCAGCTTTCTCCTCTTCCTCTTTTCTCAGGGTATCACCACAGCCTCCCCTCCTCTCCATGCACATCCACTGCTGGGCCTGAAGGTCAGAGGTTATCACCATCTGGCACTCTCTCCTCTGAATTTCTCAACCAGGGTGGCTCCACCAAGGTCCTCCTTCTCATCTGCAACACAGCAGGATCTGGCCAGCAGGCCGTCAGGTGAGCTGCGGGCCAATACATGATGGATTTTTCAGGATGTTGGTTGATTTGAGGAGGGCCAGTTTGTTGGTTATCATATAAAAACTTCATTCAGCTGTAAGGTTAGGGTTTTATCTTTTAGATAGGGTTAGTCTGTTATTTCATCGTTTCGTCTTACAGCTTTTGAAGTGCAGCATACTGGGGCCTGAGAAGACATCAGATTAGAAGCATTTCAATCACAAAAGCACTTACCTTCTCAGTACTGACACCTGAGAGTCCAAATCCTGGAGTGTGGAATGTGTTGCAACAGCACAATGAGAGCAAAAGGAAACGGGTGGGGGGGNTCCTGGAGTGTGGAATGTGTTGCAACAGCACAATGAGAGCAAAAGGAAACGGGTGGGGGGGGCTATAACACCTGCAACAAAGCATGGCTACGACAAAGTTCTGAATAGTTCACAGATAGCATTTGTCAACGGGAGCTAGTTCAGATAGCTCCCGTAAGCAATCTGTCTCTGATATGAGTCTTTTGTCGGCAATATCTAAAAGCTGTGACTAAAATCATGTAGTGAAAACCAGGCTTTAGTTGATAAAAAATCTTGTATCTATAATGCTGGGTGATAAATCTTTAAATTGGCCCTGAAATCCTTCTGTGTTACGGATTTCAACACAGCCACTGCTGCTCTGGTCAGAAGGAGCACCAGCCTCAGTTTAACCGAGTGCCAGAGGACTTTATGAGGCATTTATGGGTTTATGAAATACAGACTGGGTTTTCAACTTTATTTCACACGTAATGTCAGGCTGTCAATGTTGTAGAAGACATAAAGCCCTGACAGTGTCGCCTTGATGCTTCTGTCACCTGACAGCCTGATGGATGTGGTGATGGTACAATAAGCTGCAAGGACCTTTACAGGCACATTCTCAACTTTCAGCAGGGTCAAGCTTGTCAGCTTCCAAATGACAGATTCTGTGGTGAAAAGACTGGATTAAGGGAGTTATTTGGGAAATGAATACACAGGAATTAATTAATTCGGTTTTCTAATGTGGATCACTAGAGGGCTACAAAACTGCAAAGCTTTCCTTTTGTGGTTTTTGATTGAGAAGGAACTGAATTTACTCTTGTATAACCAGGATGAAACACAGCTCAGATATTCTGTATGATTACTGTAATTGTTTCAGGACCTCAAACTTCCTCCAGCCATTTGTCGTTCTCTTTCATTGATCCCTCTCCTCTCCTCTCCTCTCCTCTCCTCTCCTCTCAGGTTTGGGCCTCCGTTTCTCATGCATGAGGACAGGAATGTCTCCTGGGATCAGTTCCAGCAAAGCATCCTCAGCAAACTCTATTACCTGATGCTGAATGGATCCCAGGCTCAGGTAAGGCTGACACCTAATAATAACTTATCCTCTTTGTATGCAGAATCCTTCAACTCAAGGGTTCCTGAACCTGTTCATGCAAGTGCACCATTAATTAAAGGACCATATCAGTGGTTTTGCATGTTTGAGCCCAATAAAGATGACCTACATACACGTTACGTTACTGCCAACCATTTTCAAAACTGTATTTTAGTTTTCCAAATCCTATAATCTTTCAAAATCCAATGTTCACCTCAAAATTTTATGTTTGACCTACTTACACTTATGCATGATTGCAGAAGGCACTGTCATTTTAATTTCTTGGTAAAAAGCCATCTTCTCCAGGGACTAGATTCCTTAGTGGAGGATTATATAACATTGACAAAAAAGTAATAAGGCATGTTGTAGAAAACTCAATCAAGTCAACTGGATTCAAGTTTTTAATTCTGAAACGTTTCACCATCCATCTAAATGGCTTCGTCAGGCAGGAAAAAAAAAAAAACCAAACTTGAATCCAGTTGACCTGACTGAGTTTTCTACAACTTATCTACTGCCTGGTGACTGAAAATCTTCATCAAAATAATAAGGCACGTGTTTTTCTGTGATGGATTACTTATCTCACGTTTCAAGTCTCTCCAAATTGATTTTTATACCACACTGGAATAAACTGAAACCAATGGCAGTCTGGAGGGTAAGAAAAACACTTCTAATATTTACTGCTCCTGTAGTATGTTTTAGAAAATGGTTGGCAGTTACTAACATGTATACTGATTGTATTTATGGACTCAAGCATGCAAAATCACTGGTATGCTTGTTTCTACACAGATTTTTCAAGTGATCTTAAGCCTCAGCAGCAGCTCAACTGCCGTACACACAGATACGTACACTCGTACACACATTCTTTTCCCATAGTTGGTCTTCAAGTTGCCATGGGCAACGCCATGGTGACAGGCAGTATTTGAGGTGGCCTTATCCGAAGCCAGCAGCCATCAGCTTTACAGGGAGAGAACCAAGTATCTGTCTGTTTACTGATTACTATCTCAGTTACTTAGTTACCTTCTCAAAGCCTCTTTGGTCAGATGTATACACTCGCTGAACCCTCATTTACCCTCTCCCTCCTCTTCCTCTCAATGAAGACATTCACCAGAGTCCACCAGTAGTAGATTGTACAAATACTTATGGCTTTTAAGATTAGTGGGGATTTGAATCTTGCTGATGCTTTGTTTTGTTATTTGTTTTATTTTTCCATATACGGTGGCAAAAACTGACACAGGACAGGCTGTAAGTGGAAAAAAGGTTTTGTTGTATAACCTGTCCATCTTCTGAAAAGACTGTTTGCAGTTTTCATTCCTTTGTCAGTGACTGTGTGTTTGCTGCCACTTATCCGGTCAGACCTGCTTTCTTATAATAAGTAATGATTTGGCGCCATCCAGAGGTTTTGCTTGCAAGACACAACTTTAGTTCAGGCTGTCAAAAAAGGAAAAAAAAGGGGGGAGGAGGATGATCTGAGTTATTAATCGGAATTTACCGGTAGGTTCTGTGAGAGGAAGTAATTAAAACTGGAAATGACACAGAGGTGATGTGTTAAATTGTATATGGCATGGTTTGGTTATTTACTGCATCAGATCAGGCAATTTTACAGGCTTAAGAAGAGTTTACGCATAATTAAAGATGGAGTGTGTTGCTGGTATCCTTGAAAATCTCCACATTCAACATGTGTACAACACATGAAAAGCCAAGTCAAGGTCACTTCAAGACTTTAATTACAGAAGTTAACATTGTCAGATTTATTTTAAATTAATCAAGGAAATAATGTTTATTACTTACTGGATCTCCATGAGCTTCTGCAAATGTAGTTGCTAGTCTTCTTGGTGATGCTCAGAAGCAACCAAAGCTAGAAATTAACAATTACACATATACGTAAGATAACAAACAGATCAAACAGGCAAATAAAATGTACAGAGTAGATAAAGTGTTAAATAACTTCCACTAATTAATGGACATCTCATTAGAATAAGTGCGTAAAATCCCTTTAAATCTAAAATGATGCAAACAGGTAGCCCAAGAGGATGATTGCAAAGGAAAGAAAATAATTTTCAAAGCTAGAAAGTTTACATTCTGTTAAGAAAAATTATGTCTGCTTCTTTGAAAAATAGTATAGACATGCAGTATATTTCATGTAATACATACCATATTTCTAGTAACGTTTACAATATTTTGTCTACCTCGTACACTTATATGGAGGAGCCAGAATATTAGAAACATGGTGCAATATAATGCAAGCCAGTAAACAGATTCCAGCTACAAAAATGAGCATTGAGTTGAATCAACATCTGTCTGACAGATTTTCAACAACAGCTAAAAACGATCAACAGCTGCAGATTATCGTCCCAGTCCATCAAATTTGCAATGCTTTAAAAAGGAAAGATTGACACGTTTCATGTAGATTTTCCAAAAAAAAAAAAAAAAANAAAAAAAAAAAAAAAATGCTTATAAATCATCAGTTGTGTTGTGAGTTAAAACAGGAGTACAACTGAAAAAGTTTGCGTTTATAATATGATGGTATAACCAATGCTGTAATGTGTATCCAAACTAATGAGATAAAATAATATGACTGTAAATTGCAAATATCTTGGGAAGTATTAAAAGTTTGGTGAGAAGAACAAAACTGATTGTGTTTGAATGGACATAGCATACAGAGTGAAATTAGGTATGTATAAAATTGTATCTAAAAATAAAGCCATAAAACATTCATTAGAGTGAAGGATCTGGTCTCCTCTTCTTCATTATGGTCAAACTAAAGATCAACCCAATAGAGTTCAAACTTCCCAGACCTTCACAACTGTAAAGAGAGCATTTTTAATTTGCTGCTTTAGGCTCCTAAATTATCTCTCTATGCTCAACTCAACTCAAGTTTCTATCCTCTGAGGATAGTTTGCCCAGAAAACTCAGCGCTCTTGTCTTTGTCTCCGAGGCAGCAGAGGAGGTATAATCCATCTTCAACTGCACGCTCTTGTTATTTGAGTGTGGAGGTGGTAAGAATAGTTACCAGCCATAAATGAGGAGGCAAGTAACGAGAGTTGTCCTAAAGGCATTCCTCACAATTCTAAATTGAGAAGTCAAAGTAAGACACTTATTTTCTGATTGGCTGGTTGCCATTAAAATCACACATGATGACGACTCAAATGGTCTCCTAGGCAACAGTTTGATTGTTCTAAAGTTTACTGAGGTCACAAAATCCATGCAGTTAATATAATCATAAAGGTTAGTTGTTCCATCCTGAACAACAAACCAATCAAAAGAGTCAGAGAGAAGTCAATCACAGTCTGTACACACCCGCACGGTCCTGAGAAGAGTCTAATTACCCAAAATAATTGAAAGCACCTGTTTGGATGCCTCATGAGCTGAAACACTTGGCATGACGCCTCGGTTTTATGTTTTCATCTTTACGTAACTCTAGATTGCTTTTTGTGTTTCACAGTGTAATCCTTTTGTCAGTTATCTTAAATTTGCATATAAATGAGATCTTAAAATGCCAAACTTTTTTTCAGTCTCTCTTCAGAATGTTGAAGTGGCATTTCAAGCTGTCTTCTTCTCAGCCCGATAAAGAAAGGGTTGCACTTCAGGATGAGTCTATCGCAGAGGCTTGCAGGTGTGATAATTACACCCACAGCATCCGTCTCCCCACAGAATCCTGCTGTGACACAGGATGTAATCATGCAGTTTTTCTTTTTTAACATGTCAAATGCTGCAGCACATTTACAGTAATGGCTAATTAACAGGTCATACTTGATAATCGTGTTTGTTGTGTAATGATGTAGACAATGATTAGGACTTCAGGCCACAGGGCAAACTTTGTTATCTGGAGGAATGCTGAAAGAGAATGAGGGTCATGTAGTCTGTTTAATCTGTTTTGGTTTGAATGCATTTAATATAATGTTGAGTTTGTGAGAAAACATGATTATTATTGATTGATAATGTCTGAAAGCATACCTGGGTGGACACACCTGCTCATCAGCAGAGTGTAACGGTAGAAAATCCAAATCTAAAACAGCTGATTTTCATTTTTTGGTCAAATTGTAAAGGCATGAAATAAAAAATCTTAATGCAGATTGTCACGTTCTTATTTTCAGTCAGGGTTCGATTTCCCAGCCTTTGCAATGTTTTAAAATACAGAAAACACATTAATGCACTGCAACTCTGCTGTGCACACTGAGTGAAAACAGGCCATGCAAAACACCAATTCTGGCCAAACATGCTTGGTTGCTTTGCACTTTTTGAATGTGTCTAGCAAGGTGTGCAGGCAGGTAAATTCAAACTTGATACATGTTGACATCACCTTGTTACAGATAAAGGATCAATTCAAAAAGAAAGCTTAAAGGACAGTCCAATGATTTAGTCTTACTGGATGCATTTCTGTCGACTTATCTGCAGCTTTGCAACGCTGTGAAAAAGAAGTAAAACGTCTAGAAGCCTTTAAGGCCATGCACAATGAAAGTTTCCACTGACACCCATGCTAGTGGTGTTGTTTTAAGTGGGAAAGGAGCTTTTTAAAGGACAATACTGGCCATTTTGCATGTTTGAGCCCAATAAGTGCAGCCTGCATACACGTTACATTGCTGACATTTTCCAAAACATACAGCACTGCTGAAATGGTAAATTTTAGATTTTTTTTCTTCCCTTCCAGACTGCCATTGGTTTCAGATCATTCTAGTACGCTATAAAAATCAGCTTGTAGAGACTTGAAACATGCTTGAGATAAGTAATCTATCACAGCAAACACGATATCGATTTAGTTTTTTTTTTTTTTTTTTNTTTTTTTTTTTTTTTTTATCACAGTAACTTTATTTAACTGGTCCAACATAGAGCTGGAAGACAAAGTATGTCTCCACCAGGAAATATAATTCCAGGAGAAGATGGCTTTTACTGTGAAATAAAAAAAATGGCCATGCCTTCTACAATTGTGCAAAAGTGTTAGCAGGTGAAATAATGAATTTTAAGGTGCATTACCTGAACATTTGATTTTGAAAGATGAGGGGATTTGGCAAAAATAACAGGAAAAATAAAATGCGGTTTTATGTTTTGGAAATTGTCAGTTAGGTAACATGTATGTGGATAATATGTATAAGGTTTCGACATACAAAATCGGCGGGATGGTCCTTTGAGGTGTGTACAGCTGTATGTTTCTCTGCCTGCAGAATGCTGGAGTGCTGTTTAAGATCAGGGTGGTGGGAGGATCAGCAGCCTACAGCTACCTGTCCCCACAGGACAGCAGGCCTCTGTACCACTCCGCTGTGGACAGGTAGAACACACACACACACACACACACACACACACACACACACACACACACACACAGAGACATGCTCAGAGGGAGAGCGAGAATAGATGAAAATATAACCTTTAAACAGCATGAAACAAATCCGTAAAATGTTTTCAGTCGTAATTGTGGATTGTGGATCCTGACAACAGGTTCACACTCAGTATAAAGGAACAAGAGATTATATAAGCCTAATTAATTGCCACAGGGAAAAAAAATAAATGTTAAAACTGAAACTACCAGATGAATTCACAGCCAGAAGCATGGCACATATGCTGCTTTGCCATAAACAAAAAAAACTGCAAAGCTTCTCAGAAATCAATGAACCATAAGAGGATTATAGAGAATAATGACGCCAGTTTGATTTGATATAAAGTCTTATTTTCTGTGTGATAAAGAGCATCGAGGTGCTGCCATAAAGCTGCAGAGCTTAGCATAAATCTCTGCTGTTGTGCCTCTGAGCAACAGTGAAGGTCAGGCCTTCCACAAAAGAGTCAGATAATGAGGTCATCGGTTTGACTGCTTTCAGAAGGTGTGTGTGTGTGTATTCATTCATCTATCAGCAATACCACAAACTGTGTAAATGTCACGTATATCAGTTTCAGTTTATTTTGTTATTCATAGTTAGTTTTGTAAGAAAAATTAAATTAATAGAATAAAAGCTGTGTAAATCCCTAAATTATTGCTGCTTTTGTCTTCATGGAGTGTCCTCACATGTTATGCCATCCTGACATCTAGTGGTAACAGGAAGTATGTACATATTTGTGCATTAAAGGACCATACTGGTGGTTTTGCATGTGTGAGCCCAATATACTGTATACAACCTGCATTTACATAATGTTACTGACCACTATTTTCTAAAATATACTACTGGAGCAGTAAATATTAGAATTGTTTTTCCTACCTTCCAGACAGCAATTGGTTTCAGTTCATTCCAGTATGCTATAAAAATCAACTTGTAGAGACTTGAAATGTGTGTCAGATGATAATTCATCACAGTGAACACGTCTTTTAAATTTTTTTTGTCAAAGTAACTTTATCTAACCGATCCAACACAGAGCTGCACGGAATAAAATATATGTCTCTGCCAGGGAATGTAGTCCCAGAAGACGGCTTTTACAGAGAAATTAAAAACAACTGTCCTTTCTACATCTGGACATACATACATGTTAGTAGGCAAAACATGAATTTTAAAGTGGGTGTATCACCTGATCATTCGATGTTGAAAACTTAAGGGATTTGACAAAATAATAGGAAAACTAAAATACAGTTTTCTGTTTAGGAAAATGGTTGTCAGTCACATACTGCGTATGCAGGTTGTGTTCATTGGACTTAATCCTCAGGAGTCTGAAGTCAATTTTGACACACAGTTTGCTGATTTTGAGACTTTATTTTCTAGAATCTTATAGAATGAAGTAGAAAATTGACAACTTTTTTTCTGATTTATTTTAGATTATTTTGATAAATTCTTTTAGATTGATTTTTTTTTTCCTTGAATAAAGAATTTTCTTGAAAAATTAATTTGAGACTCCAGATGGTTAAACATACAAAAACACTGATATGGTCCTTTAAGCATTTTCACAGACACCAACATAACTTTCTCTTTGAAAATTGAATGAAAGTGCTTGTGTTGAGTTTCAGTCAGTTTGTAGTTTCAGTAAACTCTCCGTCCAGAATACAGATGCATGCAGAATTGCAGTTGGGCATGACTTCAAATCAGAAATCTGCCTCTGGTCGTCGGCCATCTGTCAACTTTTCTCCTCAGAACTCCAACACCTGTCCTCAGTGGTGTTTGGCTGTGGAATAATCATGCTGTTTTATATATTTTTCCTACGATAAAAGCAGTGAAAACAACCAGGCACGTCAACATAAATATATAATTTAAACTAAATCTCACTTGTGCTTAGTGGTACTGCCAGATGTCAGTCTCTCATCGTGTATGTGTGTGTGTATGTGTGTATAAATGTGACATGAAATTAAATAACTTTGTACACAGAAAATAGACATCGTTCCTGAAGCAGAGTCAGATTTCAGCCTCTGTTTATTCTCAGTATTCTGTTTCCTCTAATACTGACTGAAATCAAATCAATGGAATCAAGAGGAAAAAAATGAGCTGTTTGTTCTGTTTTAGAATGCGTTTTTTGTTTTACTCCTTTTTTTCCCTTGGTGAATTGAAGAGCTCTGAAGTTCAGTGGCCCAGGCGGACCCCCTCATGTGAAGCTCATCATTGAGTGGGAGCACAAGATTAAAGAATGGTAAACCTGTGCACAAACACTTCAAAGTTTTCTGGAACATGCACACATGGACAAATATAGCACATATTTTGACAAATCTCTAGTCTTTCAAAATCAAATGTTTAAGTCATACACCCACCTTAAAGGACCATACCATCTATTTTGCATGTTTGAGCCCAATATATTCAATTTTCATACACGTAACGATATGACTGACAATCATTTCCCAAAGCATACTACTGGAACGGTGAGTTAAAAAAAATTTTTCCTGCCTTCCAGGCCGTCATTGGTTTCAGTTCATTCTGGTACGCTATTCAAACCACCTTGTTGATACTTGAAACGTTCTTGGGATAGGTAATCCATTATCATGAACAAGGCATGTATTCAGGTTTTTTTTTTTAAGTTTTGTTAATTTCTCAGTAAAAACCATGCTCCATATCAAATCCATGTTAAAACATTAAATTATGTCACTTTGACAAAAATAATGTAACAAACGTTGTATTCATTGTGATGGATTATTTATCTCAAGAACGTTTGAAGTCTCTACAAGTTGATTTTATAGCATACTGGAACAAACTAAAACCAATGGCTGCCTGGAAGATAGGAAAAGAAATCTAAAATGTACCACTCCAGTAGCATATTTTGGAAAAATACTTGGCAGCACTGTAATGCGGTGTATTTATTGGGCTCAAACATGCAAAATCACCGATATGATCCTTTAAGTGAAGCAAAAAATAAATGAGTTATCCAGCGCCACCTACACTTATGGTTTTTTCACATGACTCTGCAGCTGAAATGGAACAATAAACCATGTGTGTACTATGTATGTGTGCGTGTACATGTGTGTGCATGTTCCAGTCTGTTTGGCACCATCCAGGAGGAGGTGGTAAAGGATGCAGAAAGCGTGAGGAACCAACAGCAGCAGCACCTTCAGCAGCACAGCTGCACGCTGGATGAATGCTTCCAGCTCTACACCAAAGAAGAACAGGTGAGGCTGAAGTAAAAATAATCCTTTAGTTTCACATCAGAATTCCAGCTATCTGCCTGCAGTCCATTTCAAATCAAATTCCCTTTTTCCTAACTTACATGTGTTTTGTTATCTTCACCAATGAGGTTATGTTTTTGCCCGTTTACATCTGTTAGTTTGCTTTGTTTAGTAGCAGAATGACTCAGAAAGTTTGGTTTGATAAAACATGGAAGGGAAGAACAATGTAAATTTTGGTATTGATGCAGATCCAGGGGCAGAACCAGGAATTTTGATTTCTTAACGTTGCGAGATGTGGCATTTTTTCAGTATTTTTTGTCAATTTCTTCAAAAGTAATACAGCAATCTTAATGAAAAACATCAGTCATATTTATCACATAACAGACTATCAGTATTTGTGATTTGGTCTAAAAACTGCTGTTCCTTATGAAAAATAAAGCAGTTAAGTCCTATCATTGTTCTAGCCATTTTTCTTTTAATTTCGGCACACTGTTGCCTCACAGCAGCAAAGTCCTGGTGTGAAGCCCCATGCCGGCCCTGATCCTGTCATGTGGCGTTGCCATGTTCTCCCCCATGTTTGCGTGGGTTTCCTGTGGGTACTCCGGTTTCCCCCACAATCATAAAACATTCATGTTTACCTAACTCAATCTTTACGCAGGCAGTCGACGGTTTGCATTTTCAGCTGAAAATAATAAAGTACCACTGATGTAGGAGTAATCATATACAATAATGCCTATCTGCACCATTTAATTTGAGTTAATAACATGAATGCCCTTGAGTCTGGCTCATTTCTCCAGCACAACCTCCACCATCAGCTGTGACAAATGCACCCTGCAGGCAGTATTTTTGTAAAACCAGCAAATGAATCCCCTCCATGTTTATGCTAGTACAACTTTTCATTCAGTGTCGACTGTGATGGATTTTGGCAGATGCTGACATCTCAACCCTGCACTCATTAACTTCCACTTGCTGTCGTTCTGATTCAGTGACATTTGTATGCGTCTACAAACTGAGTACTTCTTGGCCTTAACAGCAGGAAATGTTACACACACATCCATACCAGCATTGAAATCTTCCTGAGACCCTGGGGCAAGGGAAAGAAATGGCACTAGACGTACAGAAATAACCGGAAGGTTGAGGAAGCAATGACTGAAACTGCCTATTTGTAGAAGTGAACGTATGGAGGTGTGGGTGAATACTGTTTGCATTCATTCTTTGCAGGTAAACCCTTGGCTGTAAGACTCCAGTTCCTAATGGAACTCTATAAGTGTAGGGCTGCTAGTAAAGTTAGTAAAGTCTCTCATTATAAGAGACCCTGCTCACATACTGAATAATTATTATGACTTGCTGCCATCCGACCGACCTTTCCGTATGTCCAAATTCTCCACAGTTAGAACCAAATCTAGTTTTATTCCTAAATCTATTCATTTGTTAAACAGACATTCACCCATATAGTGCAATAAGGAAGTTGCTATTGTGTGTGTTTTACTGGTAAATTTTATTCAAGTGATCTGTATTTGTTTTCAGTCATGCATTCTTACAGAGCAGATAATCTTATATGAAAGATCGGTCATTGTATATCAACTAAGTGTTCCTTATATTAGCAGCTTAGATTGGGTTATTTTGCACAATAAGAGTAATAATGTTGTTTTGTACTAGTGCAATGCCTGTTCAAAACATGCCTCTTTGGAACGGGCCAGATTTTATAGTGTGCACCGCAGCCTGCCATAATTTAGTTCTGCACGTCCTCGTGAGCTAGCTTTGTTTGCGGTCCGGGGTCGGGTNCCTGCCATAATTTAGTTCTGCACGTCCTCGTGAGCTAGCTTTGTTTGCGGTCCGGGGTCGGGTGTCTTTCTTATTTTTTTGTCCAGTTAAATTAAGTTTAACTGGATCAGTTAAACTTAATTTAACTGATCCAACACGGAGCTACATGGAAGAAAATGTTTGTCACCACCAGGGAATGTATCCATAGGAAAATATGACTTTTACCGAGAAATTAAAACAACCATGCCTTTTACAGTCATGCTTAAGTATTAGCAGGTGAAACATTAAATTTTAATGTGGGCATATCACCTGAGTATTTGATTTTGAAAGATTAGGGGATTTGGCAAAATGAAATGAAAATTAAATACAGTTTTATTTTTATTTAAAACATCACGTAAACATCACACTTAGAAATCGACGTGTATCTTATTCCAAGTAACAGACCGAGATTGTGTATGCTACAAAATACACTCATATTTTCGTGTATTTTGTAGTTACATACACGTTACACCAAATAGTAAAAATAAATTCACCAGTTCAGTTCACTAACTGACTGATTGATTCCAGCTTGCCCCAGATGATGCCTGGAAGTGTCCCCACTGTAAGCAGCTCCAGCAGGGCATGGTGAAGATGAGCCTGTGGACGCTCCCTGATATCCTCATCCTCCATCTCAAGCGCTTCCGGCAGGTAGGCGAGCTGCTTAGGAAACGTGCTCGAGTTTTTGTTGTGTTGGAACTCAGCTTACATTAAAACAGATCCCTCCAGTTATAACTCTTATTATTTATTTCTAAATAACCATCGATGCATTTTTCTCTTTATTACTGTGATTTTGTTGCACTTTTGATTTGCAAATGAAAAACAATGAATACATATGTAGCTTTCAACTAATTTAAAAAAAATACTGATATGTTGCTTCATATAGAAATACAGAAAATGTAATGTTCAAATAAACACGAAAACTGGTAAAACTACTACAAAATGTTGCTAGGAGGGTAAACTCTCATGACCCTTTAGTCCATGTGATGGTAAAAAATTTGTAACTAGGACAGAAGTCGCATTGCTCACGTTTCCCCACATGGATTTTCTGCATGCCAGCAGTTACGTACGTGGCATAACTTAAATGAATACAGCTGAAAACACTTGAAATGAATGAGAAAGCACATGCTTGATGACCTTCTCGTCAGGTGGGTTTGAGATGTTGGGATGAAGGAGAGAAAGAAGCGTCGCAACGAATAAACAAAAACCTTCAGCTGTGTGTGTTCAGCATTATGTAAGCCACTGCTGCTTTCAGCCGAAACTGAAACCGAACTGAAACTCAATTTCAGCCACAGACAGGACAGTCTGGCTACTTTAGACATTTGGTTTTGCTCTATGCTCGCCAGTTTCCTCCAGTCTTTCCAGAGACCAGTTAAAATAGCCTCTGCAAAAGCCTGCAGTGTCTCTTTTTCACATTTTATCTGAGATTCTCTGGTTCTCTGTTTGAGGCCAACAAAAAGTCTTACCAACATTTGTGCAATACCTGAGCTGATTGGTCCTTTAACGATCTGGCACTAATGCTGCGTTCACAGACCTTGAAAGTCGAATTTTTCCCAGTTGGAAGTTCCAACTTCCAATCTCAAACCATTCCAGCCAAATGTGTAATCAAAAAAGCATGGCTGAATACCAATAAATACTGTAAAATTAATTAAACTTCATAATAAATGCTAACTAGAGTAAAGTTAGACTACANACCAATAAATACTGTAAAATTAATTAAACTTCATAATAAATGCTAACTAGAGTAAAGTTAGACTACAGGACTGTTTGGTTGTGTTGTTTTACAATAATATTAATCATAGTAGGTATTAAACTTTGTGCAGAGAAGTAATATTATGAAATTATTTACACTTATGTATCAGTGGCAAACAGTTATTACAATATACATAGTTAACTATAGATAGTTAACTTGGCGGTGTATTCTGACCTTTTTCTTTCAATTTCACGCAAGAAAAAATACTTTATTCGCCTTTTAGCTGATCATTTCCATTCACTAAGCTCGTTTCCACGGCGCTGCCATGTTGAGTGACGTTGTACTCGTTAAGTCCGGATAGATAATTTTGGTCTGAGTTTCCCAGCTGAAGCTCCGACTTCAAGTGCCGTCCCAAAGCATTTTTCCAAGTAAGAAGTCAGAAAAATCTGAGTTCCGATGTCTGTCGAACGCAGCATTAAACTAGCACCTGAACTCAACCTGGGTATATTTTGTCAAACTGAGATCATTCTGGCTTTCAGCGTCTCATACAATATATTGTTGTTTGTTTGTTTTTTGGAAGAACTGGGGGGCTTCAATGTTTCGCATATTTTCTCATTGAGCAAAACAAAAAATTGTTCAGACTTAAACAGGGAATTTGTTTTTTATTTTTCACCTCGCGAAGGTCCCTTCAGGTGCAATGGAGAAGACAGATAGAGAGGCAGAGTTCATCTTTAGGCAGATCTCGTTTATTGATGCATCAGTACTGAGGAGAGTGCTTGCATGCGATGTGAAAGAGTCTCAAAGATATGTGTGATATTATAGATGAGTGAGAATAGAGTGTGTCTGTATGTGCATGTGAGAAATGCATGTATGAAAGATGAGCAGACTGTGAATATGTTAGCATAAGATATGGTAGCAACAGTTTGGAGAAACGCCAAAACAGACGATTGTGAAAAACAGTACAAACTGATTCTAACTACCTCCACAGGAGCTTGCAGGTGTGTGTGTGTGTGTGTGTGTGTGTGTTTGATTGTGTTTGACCTTACCCAACATTTCCAATGCTTCACGCTAAGTTTACAAAAAGGTACAAACTAGTAATTTTCCATTTCAAGATGTTTTGCGCCTTAGTGTCAATTTCTATGCAAATCAAACCTTTCTTTTTAAAGCGTCCAAACTGATAACCATGCTCGCTCTGTTCATGTCGGTTCCAAACACTTTATCAGGGCTTTGGACACTTCCTCATATTCTTATCACCTCCTCTGTCCTATAGTGCCACAGAGTCACCAATCCAGGTAGTTCTATAGTTTTCTGGAAACTGGATTTCTCCTGAGTTTGATGATCTTTACCACTCTCCTATCAGACAAACATCAAAAAGTAGTTCTACATTTTTAAACAAAGGAATAATATTGTGGTGGTATTCTCTGTGACCTCTGAGGGTTAAACACAGATACACTCAGCTTATGCTCAAATGTCGTGTTACGCACAACTTATGATGAGTTCAGAAGTCCAGTAACAAAGCACCCTCTGGGTCAGACTTGATAGAGGGTCTCTAAGTTCCCTGTCTCCTTTGCAGACATGAACACTGAAGACTCCATTAGTAATATTTAGTCTGGAGGTGTAGCCTTCTTTAAGACCTTACACCCAAGACTTCCAACACTTCGCGCTGAGTACCTCCAAAAAAACAAATCAGGACGAAGTTCAACAAGTTGGCAGGACTCTAACTCTGACCAAAAAATATTACTACTCATCCCAGTAAGAAATGAGAGCTAATTTTCAATGTCCACTCCTCCTAGCCCTTCACCTTTTACTGATGACTAATTGGAATCACAGCTAATCAGTATGCTTCTTCATGCTTGTGGTGGGCCCACAGGCGGCTGCTGGCTTTGAGCCCAGTCAGGCCTCATGGGTCAGAACACTTGGCTGGGATCAGTCAAACACACACCTACAAGCTCCTGTGGAGGTCTCACTTGAGGATAGGGTACTGGTTTACCTCCTGTGGATAAGATCACTTTTCTCCCATTAGGACATTACATGAGGGGTCAGTGAATCTGTTTAGCGTTCTGCCTACGGCCAGGTTTAGTAGACCCAACCAGAAGTCACACTTCCTAAAAGCCTTCCATTCCAGGAAGTGCAATGACTGATCAACAGTTAAAGAGTAAATCTGTAATCAGTCACGAGGAGCAGAAAATTGCTGCAGCTCTTTTCTCAATGGGGTGAAATTTTCTAACACTTTTTACTTCTGGACAGACCAAGAAGTGCAATGTGCTGTCACAAGCAGGTCACGGCTTACTGTGATGTCACAGATTGAAGCGTGATCAGAGGTCAGCGTGGATGAAAGATTCAACCCACAGACAGCAGTCCACTGCGGAGCTAGTGACTCAGTCTGATTTACCCTTTACAACATTTTATTTGATAGCTGTTAAATTCATACTCAACATGTGATATTTATTATGTCTCTATGTATGTATAAATTTAAAAAAAATGTTGAAACAGGTAGGCGAGCGGAGAAACAAGCTATCAACCCTGGTGCGCTTCCCCCTGACTGGACTGGACATGGCCCCCCATGTCGTAAAGAGAAGCCAGAGTATGAAGAACTTGAACATGGGGGTCTGGCCACCTTCCTGGAAGCAACCATCAGGCCAGAAGCACCAACTTACTGACATCACCCTCCCTCATGACTTCCTGTATGACCTATACGCTGTGTGTAACCATCATGGAGGAATGCATGGAGGACATTATACGGGTATGGAATTGATGTGTTTGATGTTTGGTCATGTGAGTGCTGATATGTTCTGTCATCACAGCTCCTGATAATTTGAGCCTTTTATTTGTTAATTCGCCATTGTGGTTACCAAGACTGGATTCTTTTGGAGAGGATTAAGAGTGCCAGGGATTTTGCCATCTGAATAGATGGATAGAGTTTTACTTTAGAAGAAGAAAGTAGAATTCTTCCACCACCACCAAAAGAGGAGATAGATAATGAGAGTTGATGGCAGGGCAAAAGCTGCCCTGCCATACTGGCATGGAATCAACGTGTTTGAACTTATATAACCCTCGCTCCATTGCGGGAAATGTCTGCCTCTTAGTGAAGCTGATGACAAAGCCCAGTGCAGCGGTCAGTTTCTCTCACAGAGCAAAACTATTAGCATTTAGACAGATAGGAACCTATTTGTGAGGCAAAGTCAGTAGAAATGGCAATAAAGTGATATAAGCAACTCACAGCAAGGGGGTGAGGTTACTGTGGTAACAGTTCAGACCTTTGGTAGAAGAAAGAGAAGCTGTCAAATGTCTCAGCTGCTAATGCGCTTCGGTTTCATGTTGAGAAGCAAAGCCGAGAATTTCTACTTACAAATGCAAAAGCTGTGAGAAAAAAGTTCTTTTGTACGAGGAGAAATTGTTCTTCAGCATGCTTCTAAGCTTGTGGCAAATTTGTATGTTGGTTTGAGCCCTCCTCTTATTCATCCACGTCAGGAGTTTCTCATGCAGCCAAGGAGTAAGCAAAGAAGAGTGCTTTTTGGTGGAGTATCAATATAAAGGAGAGTTCCCTATGCGTGATCTGTGTACTGGATTCTTTTTCTTTCTGCTGTTTCATGACTAATGCTTAAAATGTGCTGACCTCATTACTGCCAGAGGTCACACACATTTAAGTATGCATTGTTCTTCTTCGCTTTCATTTTCGGATCCAGCTTACTGTAGGAACTCAGTGGATGGCCAGTGGTATAGCTATGATGACAGCAGCGTCGACTTAGTGCCAGAGGAAGAAGTGTGTACAAGAGGGGCCTACATCCTTTTCTACCAGAGACGCAACACCATCCCTCCATGGTCTGCAAGTAGCTCCGTCAGAGGTAAGCATGCAATTGCTCGTGAACTGAAAAACATAAATAATTCATTCTGCTGTATTTGTTCTGCTTGTCTGTACTTGAACTACTGATCTGTAGTTCCTTACCTACAGCATTTATACCAACTCAAACAAACTCTCAGCAGCAACAAGGCTTTAAAGGACCATCCCAGCAAGTTTGCATGTTTAAGCCCAATATGTACAACCCACATATATGGTATGTTACTAATAACCAATTTCCAAAACATAAAACCTTATTTTAGTTTTCCTGTATTTTTCCAAATCCCCTAATCCTTCAAAATCAGATATTCATGCAATACTTAAAATTCAGTGTTTCATCTGCAACATTTGTGTACAATTGTAGAAGGCCGTTTTAATTTCAAGGTAAAAGCCGTCTTGTCCTGGAACTATATTTCCTGGTGGAGACATACATTGTCTTCCATGCAGCTCCGTGTTGAAGTGGTTAAATAAAGTTACTTTGACAAAAATTTATGTTGTGCTTGCTGTGTTGGATTACGTATCTCAAGCATGTTTCAAGTTTCTACAAGTTGAGTACTGGAATGAACTGAAACCAATGGCAGTCTGGAAGGTAAAACCAATTCTAGTATTTACCACTCTAGTTGTATATTTTTTAAAGTAGCTGCTTATATAACATGTAAGCAGGTTGTATATATTGGGCTCAAAGTTGATATGGTACTTAACTGGACTAGAAGGGCAGCATTAGAGCACATACAGCCTTGACAAAATTTGTCTTGTTCTAATGACATGCAGGTCTAGAGCAAGACCAAATTGCACCTATTGATAGTCTATTATGGCATTAATAAGCCACACATTTTTCATTGAGTTTGGTTTGTTACTTTTAACGAAATTGACAAAAATATTGAAAATTTCCTTCTGTCTAACTGTTAAGAAACCATTAATTAAAAAAATTCCTGGATCTGCCTTTGAATGCTGTATATAGGTTCCTCCCTGGGCCTACGCCACATTCACACAAGCTTCATCAAAGCCTGTTTATAACTTTTGAAGTGCTCCTGTCAAGAACCAAACAGATGTGGGTGAAAGCACAATCTCCTTGGAGGAGATGAGGGCTGCAAACTGACTGAAATTGCAAGTAAATATTTTCCAGAGAACCAACTAGGAGTAAGAAAAAAATACCCTGAAGATTTCTCACTTTACACTCAAACATGCAGCATTTATACCATACTGTCCTGAGCAGATTAACATGCAGAGAAAGGAGAGACACTTGCTGCAGGTAGAGAACCACATCCTGATTTAACTGCAGCAGCGCACAAACAGCCCATCCTCACTGCATGTTTTTTAAATAAGAATAATAATAATAATAATAACTTTATTTATATAGCACCTTTAAAAACAGGGTTTACAAAGTGCTTTGACAGACAAAGCAATACAATATAACAGCAGAAAACCAAACAGACAGGCAAANTTACAAAGTGCTTTGACAGACAAAGCAATACAATATAACAGCAGAAAACCAAACAGACAGGCAAAATAAGAGCAGGACAAAATTCAGGTAAAGTTCAGTTAAGCTATCGTTAAAACAAGGACACAAATGATAGGCAAGGGAACAGGTAAAAACTAAAGTAGTAAATAAAAAGTAAAACAAAATAAATAAAAGCCAATAAAACACTAATAAATGAATAAATAAATAAATGAATAAGTAAATAAACAATAAATAAATAAACACAGATAAGACAATAAAAGCAATGAAAGGACAACAAAAGGATGTTTGTATCAGGAAAAATAATTGTGATGAAATTAAAGAGACACTGTGAGTTTGGGAGCACATACACCATTCTTACATACAAGCCTCTGTGTGTGTGTGTGTGTGCATATGTGTGCACCTTTGTGCTCCATAAATAGGACAAAAGGAAATTAAACACAGACAGGGAAAAAAAAAAAGGTATGTATATATGTATGTACGTAACATAGATCTCCTGTTACCCATTTAAGTACCAGGAAAAAAAGTATGCTCATCCCTGCTTATTACAGAAGTTTGTAAAGTAGTTCAGTAAATTAGCACACAGCTCCAAGGACATTGTTTATCCAAATTCCACAGTTTGTTCCCCAAATTAAACCTATTTTGTGTGTGTGGGGGGGAGGGNGGAATTGAAGGATAAGCTGAACAAAGGCAAGCCAGAGAAGCAGAGCAGAGAATGGTAACAAAAGGGTTTAATTGGTAATTATATCAGGCTATTCAACATGCATGGGCATAGCTGATGTTATGTCCCTAAATTACTTGGGGTGCGTCATGCAACATTTGTCAGTTATGCAAAATACTATGAAAAGGAAAAGGAAACATAAAGAGTACGAAGCAACAGAATTTATTCTACACTGTGTTGTTCTCGATTAGACCATTATAATGAAGCATGCAGACTTTTTATATTAATATTAAAACAAGTTTATCAAAACTAAAACAGGTTTATCTGCGCAAGAGACAATTTAGGACTAATTTGAAAGAAAATGTTACGTAACCCAAATGAACCAAATGGATAACTACAAGGGAGATTTTTCTCATACCTTAAGTACCTGAGGTTTCTGTAATTATCTTTTACACAGTATGGTAAGAAAAGAGATATTTTTATTATTGCAGCAGCCGTGTCTGTGTGTGTGTATGTGCTCGCATGCACAAGGGAGCCAAATGACGCAAAACCTGAAACTTTTTTGTGTAGCTGCTCAGGGAGTCGAGTCCATATTGATAACAGATGAAAATAGTAAAATGCCTCTGATCATTTATATTACAGTGTAGATATATCACCTTCCATTAGTGTCATCTGTCCTTCTATAACCTAATTGTCTCTTAACCTTTTCCATATACAGTATACAGTTTAAACATACAGAAATTTTGAGTTGAAAAAATTTTAAACTGGGAAAAATTTGACAAATTGAATTTATGCTTACTGAAACTGCAGCCTCTCAATTCCTGAAACTGGTCATAGCAAACTGGAAATAAGGCTGGATGAGAAGGATGAAAATAATTAGTAGGAACAATGCAAGGTCAGCAGGGGGAGTTTGAGCAGGTTTCTATAGCGACCAATCACATCAGCTCCTCTCATCCTCTTTAAAAGCAGCAGAAAGTTTAATGATGAGAAGAGTTCAGGCAGAAATGTCTTTGAGAAAAAAAGTGTTCATCTCTGGGAAGCACAAATATGTAGCATGACAAATGTGAACTAGGAGTGTTGCGATATACCAGTATTGATGATAACCATGACATTTAAAAAATGAAACATTGATATCATGTTAATAACACACACATGATAATATCGTGTAAATAATCCACCACCTCTTAAATCATTTCCGTTTCTTTCCGTTTTCTCGCTTTGCCCCCCCCCCCCCNCCCCCCCCCAGTAACTAGCTAGCTAGCTAGCTACTACCATAGTGTGTGGCTACTTACTACTGCCGCCCGTGCAAAATCATGTGGAGGGAAATGACAGATGAGAGTGAGACACTCTACCCTAACCCGAAAAACGTTAGTTCGCCAGTGTGGAAGTTTTTTGGATTCCGTAAAAAAGACAGGGTGTTGGTAGACACCCCAATCTGCAGGAAATGCTAGTCAACAGTAACCGCAAAAGGGGGTGGCACCACCAACCTACTTTCACCTCCATCATCCTGCAGATTTCGCCATGGTAGAGAGAGTAAGTAGCAGTTAGCTTGCTAGCCCTGAAACGGGAAATGTTACATTAAGGTCTTAGCTGTGTTGTTAAAGTTGAGTTATCATGGCGTTGGACTTGGCAGTATTTTCTGTCTCCTGGTTATTATATCAAGAGTAGTAATAAAATAAGAATATGAATTTCTTATTTTATTACTACTCTTGAGCTTGCTGTTTAATTATGTGTTTTTGTGTTTTGTGAGCTCCTGTAATAATGCAATTTCCCTCTGGGTTCATTGACCAAAAAAAGAGACAAAACGCACAATAAACAAAGTTAAAGATGAATTGGACTGATAGCATTATTTTTNAAAAGAGACAAAACGCACAATAAACAAAGTTAAAGATGAATTGGACTGATAGCATTATTTTTTTTTTCTGATTTTCTATAGATATTGTGTTCTATATTATGCAATTATATCTATATATATATAGATATATATATATCTATATATATAGATATATATATACATATATAATTAAATAATAACATATACATGTGTTCTATATTATATTATATAGTAATATAATATATATAATATTCTATATATATTGTGCAATTAAGCTTCAACTACAGAAATGAAGTATATTAAAATATGTTTCCACTAAGGAAGAGGCACAGTTGATGCTTGAGGAAGAGGCACAGTGTCACTATAATGTGTGCGAGATCCAATCAAAACTTTCCGTTTAAATAAACTGATCAACTGACTGGGCTTATCTATTAGATTTATTGATTACTAACACATTTGGAGCAAATACAGTCGAAAATGTTCTGTAAAATTTTATACCAATTAAATTAAGACTTGAAACAGGTCTTAATTTTTGTCTGTCGGTGTGTTTTATGAATAGCTTGTCATGCATGTCAGGGAATACCGGAATAGCACCTCTTTCAAGGCAAACAATAAAAGACCTTTATGAATGAGGGAACATGGTTACGTGATGGCTATATTCCCTTACTGGCACATAAATCTGGCACTGTGTTTTATGAATTCCCCCTTCTGTCGCTAATAGGCGAAAGAGTCAAAATATTGAAGCCCACTCTAGCTGTGTGGGAAAATCAGACTCCCTCCCTCCCTTATTTAGTCAAGATGCAGGTGTGATTAATGAAGAGGCTAATGGTTGGCTAATGAAAGCAGTAAAAAATCTGGAAATGTGTTTTACAATTAATTTAGAATTCAGAATATGCTTGACACACGTAATAATTTTGATATTTGTATCATGAGATTGCAATTCACTACTTGTTCACCAGTTGTCACTCCCACGTTTCCCTCCCTTGCTCCTCACCTGACTGAATCATGTGACTATCTCACCTGCTTCCGTAATCAGTACTTGGTATATTTATATCACGCAGATCCTTTTGTTCTCTGCTAGATTGTTGATGTTGCTTGTTGCAGCTTTACTCCAACTTTCTAGGTATTTTTCTCTTTGGCCTGTCTGTCTGTCACTTTTTGATTCTTTATGATTTCTTTGACAACCCTTTGCCTCTACCCTTTGAATCTGAATTTGAATTTTACCTATTCTGCCTCCACCAATCATACAGTAAGCCTGGGGTGATTGATGTTTGTCTGCTTGAACCTTTGGATTTGTTCTCCTGTCCTCTCTGCTGCCTTTTAATTGATTGTATAGCAACTTTGGCTTTGGCTCCAAAGACTTTTTCTCCCCTCATCACATCTGAGTCCAACTTCCCTCTGTGACACATTAGAGCTCAAAAAGGAATCATGTCACACTCATTTGTTATTTGTGTTCCCATGGATAGTTTGACAAGCATGGTGTTGCATTTATGCTGTTTCCATGGCAACATCCTCCTTTTTACTTTTTACAGTATATGAGATCAGCTGCTGCAGCCAGTAAACAGCAAACACCTTTCCAATTAATGGCATTCCCAACTATGAAAGATTCCCACAGAGGATACTGTCACAGTAACATCCGGATTTTTCCTGAATATTCAGTATTTTACTGAATATTATACAATCATTATGTATCGTGATCAGCATTAGCATACACTAGCCAGCAAAAGTTTGGAATCACCCAGAATTGTTCATGTTTTAGATAGAAACGGATAGTTGTCTTCACCAAGCTGACGATAACTGATTTAAATGTATAGGTCAAGAGGTTAATATTGTTGCAAATGGATATTTCTGCTGAAAACAATTGATGTATAATTAATTATTCACACAAACTGTCAAAGCCCCATTTTCAGCAGCCATTGCTCATTGTCCTAATGATAAACTACTTTAACTCATTCTAAATCATGTTTAAATGCTAACTGCTTATTAGAGACACCTTTGTAATTATGTCAGCACAACTGAAACCAATTATTTTATTTAATGAAGCAGGTAAATCTTTACTTGGGTTGCAAGTTACTGGCATTCCTAAAGTTTAATTCTGGGTTCAAAAATGGCCAAATCAAGAAACACATTTAGCAAAATGAAGGTTATTCCATATGTCAGATTGCCAAGAAACTGAAGCTTTCCTTCATAGGTGTTTACCACTCTCTTGAAAGAAAAGAACAAACTGGACCTAAAGTAAGAAAGAAAAAGAAGCGGGAGATGCACAACTACTGAAGAGGATAAGTACATCAGAGTCTGTAGTTTGAGGAACAGATGCTTTACAGGTCCTCAGTTAGCTGTTTCCTTAAATAGTACATGCACAATACCAGTGTCATCTGTAACTGTAAAAAGATTACACCTGGATGCTGGCCTCCAAGGCAGGGTTGCAAAGAAAAAGCCATATTTGAAACTTACAAATAAAAAGGAAAGGTTTAAATGGGCAAAAGAACACAGACAGAAAAGTAGCAATTTCTGTCAAATACCTGAAAATTTCATGGTGATTCTACATTTTTGAACACTCGCGTATCTCTGCTGTATCTTCAACAAGTGGCATTAAAGGGATTGCAACATCCTCAGTTTGGCAAACCTCGGTGGAATCGAGGAGACCAGGAGGTGTAAATAACACATTAATGAAACATTTGTTCTGTTTTGTGACAAAACATGCTTGCTCACTAAAAGGCATGGGTCAGATGCTTTAGCCTCTCCAAGCAATTAACACAAGTCCAAACTGTTCATCAGCTGTCATGACAGGAAGGAACCTTGCCCCGTTTCTATGCTAACACTGGTGCAGATAATGAAACCAGTTTTAGAGTAGGTTCCAGTGCACTTTCTGTATGAACAAGTAGGCTGTGCGGACTCTTGTATGTGCTGTACAGCCAAACAACTAGCAAAACTAACAAATAAGGAACTGTCAGTGAGGTAAGCAGAGGAGATAATGGAAGAGGAGAGGGACAGAAGCTGAGTGCTAGAGAGAGAGAGCGATAATACAACTTATCAATTTGACAGTAAAAAGTAAAGTACAGCACTATGACAACGAAAACCACTTCAAAAGCAGCAACAAAGACTAATGCAGCAAATGTGGATGAGCGCAAAGTGCTTTTCACCAGAGCTCTTGTTGCCGCAAACCATAAAATAAGGCCAAAGGACCAACTAAACTATCGCACCAAAAGCTCTCTCTCCAAACAAATAACATAATTCTGTGAGGATTTTGCCCAATTCAGAATTTCCCATTCAGTCCTTAATGGTTATTGACCCTAATCCATCCATTCCTTTTTTCTTCCCTCTGTGTATTTTACAGGCTCCACAAGCTCATCAGTATCAGACCACTGGCTGATCCGGCTAACAGGGGACAGTAAGAGAGGCAGCCCGGTGTCCCGCTCGTCCACCACCTGCCCGTCTTCTGTATTTGACCCCCCTGAGTCTCCAGTCTTCCCTGAAAATGCTTCTAAAGAGGAAAAAGGTAAAGTAGAACTTCCAGGACAGTCCTAATCAATTTAATAGCTTATTCATTTGATGAACATTCGATGAGCACTGAGTAATTGACATGTTCAGAATATTTCCTCCATCCTCTCTCCATAATTGTTAGGGGGGTTTGAGAACAGGCCATTTATCAGGGGTCTCCAGGGACGCAGTGTGAGCATGAGAAGCCCCATCAAGACTAAGGATAGCCTGAGCAAAGTTCTTCCCTTGCGCTGGTCTCTTGGTTCCAAGGAGAGACCGAAACCTGACCCAGTGCCTCCGTTGGTCCAAACTCCTGCTCCTGTGGAGTTAGTGGAGTACTTGGAGTCTGGTCGCCGGCCCCGGTGCACAAAGGCTCCAATAGTGACACTGATGACCGAGCCAATTGGCAAAAAGGAAGCTGCTGAGAGCAAAGATGGGGCTCGTGTTCGATCTCCCAGTGCAGGGACTCTGAGTTGTCTGGGCAAGACAGAAGAAGAGCCTCTGCCTGAGTCTCCACAGGTCCCAGAGGGCCAGAAGAGGCCGTCAGACAAGACAGCCAGCCTGAGGCGGAACAAGGAGGGTCTTATAAGAGAGGAGGGCACCAACATAAGCAGTAGTTCTAGTAGTAACACCCTAACCAGGAGGAAGGATGCCAGGAAGCAGAGCTCCTCCAAATCCTCCCAGGATGCTGGGATAAAAAGGAGTTCCAGTGCTGGAGTTCAGCCCAGCGACAGATCCCCAAGCCTTCAGGATGGGACGCTGAGAAGAGGGAAGGGGGACAGAGCTGAGAGAGGTAATGCCCACGGGGAACATCAGGGTACATATGGAAGAGAGTCTAAGCCTCGGAAAGACGATGTGCCCAAGACCCATGAGGGACTGTTCTCCTTCTTCAGAGGTAGCTTCCTCAAAAAGGACTCAAGAAAGTCCAAAGAGGGTGAGTCAGGGCAGCGAGGAGGTGAGGAAGGAGGCAGAAGGAGCGTTTCAAGGCACTCCTTGTCCAACGGAGCAGCAGGAGGAAGAATTGGGGTGGAAAGGGGGAAGTCTAATGGCTCAGGCTATATGGGTGAAGAGCTGGCAAACGGGAAGGTCAGACTAAACATGCCTGACATCAAACGCTCCCAGAGCTCGTCCAGTATCCCCACCAAGGCAGAGCATAGCATGCGCAGGACGGCGTCCTTGCATCGTAACGGGACGTCTACAGCCCCCCCACGCGGCCTGACAACAGACAGAGCTTCTTATGGCACCCTGCAGAGGACACGTCATAGTACAACTTCTCTGGGGCGCAAAAGGACAGTCCCAGAGTCCAGCTTCTAACGCATGGAGAGAGAGAGAGAGAGAGAGAGAGAGAGACCCTCTCACTGGATAAAACAAAAAGAAATGATATCCAGTCTCTGAGATCAAAGCAATAGAGTTGAATTCACAGCGGTTCGCCTTTTATTCCTAGAAAATACCTGGTTTGAGTGGCTGCACCATGGAGTTCAGAGATTTAAAGAAAATTAAGAATTTTGATAATGACCAGTTTATCAAAATGTTTTTTTATGACTTAAAACAAGTGCCTAAGCAACTAATATGCAGTTTAGAACCTTGATTGTGTTTGTGTGTGTGTGTTTGTTAACACCGGAAGCACTAATGTGCTACCTTCTAACAGACACTCAGTGACACACGCACACTCAGACTTGATACCTGTATTTGTCTTATTACCATGGTGTGAGTGACTCCATTTAAATGATTATGGTTAATTACAATCAAGACATACTGATTCTGTTCCTTTTTAATTTTTATTTAACATCCTGAATGTTATGACGGAGGGTTTTAAATGTAAGGCGGGTATTTTGTGAATTTTATTTTTGACCATGTGTGATCCAGAGCCAAGTTTGACTTTAGAAAGGACGTTCCTTGACTTTTGAGTCTGTAGAAAAACTGTGGTTTCTTACATATTATGCCTTTCATTTTTGATTAGTCCTATGCTTTCGTAACATCTTTACATCAACGTGTAACACCTACACACCTGGTTAGACACAAAGTGCGAGGATAGCGCAAGCGAGTGTTTTGAGCACCATCCATGGGTGCAATCCAGAGCTCTTCTTTCCCCCATTTCCCTGACTTTCGTCTTTTCGTCGCATCTTAATATAAACAGTTTGACAAGTGTCCACGTATGGGCTGTTTGTCTCTTACGAAGTTTGATCAAATTTGCGCTGATATATGTTTTCATGGACAGCAGCTGTAGCAGACCTGTCCAATCTGTGACAGATTTGCAGTGAAGGGATGTGTTCAGTCTAATAAATCACATAAAGGTATGTATGGTATAATTGCCTTAAGTTTCCTCGTCCACGTGGTTTCCGGGAAGCCTCCTCGATCCTTAGAGCAGACATACGAGAATCTGAGCGTCGCTAAAAATGGGTGATGTGAGGATCGAGGATCACGGATTGCTGAAGTAACAGCTTTTGAATGTTTCACAGTCCATCAATCTTGTCAGCTCAGCCCTGATGTAGCTGGCCAATCAGAACAGAGCATGCTGTTTGAGAGAGGCCCCTTAAAGAGACAGTACCTAAAATAGCCTGTTTTCACTCAGTGTGCATCGCAATGCTATAGCAAAGCAAGGCAAGGCAAATTTATTTATATAGCACAATTCAAATACAGAGACAATTCAAAGTGCTTTACACAAACATAGTGCATTAAAACAACATTTAAGGCAATACAAAGAAAATAAAACAACATTTAAAATTTATTAAGAACAAAATAAAGCAACATTTAAAAACCAAGAGTAAAATAGGATAAGGGAAAAAATAAATAAGATAAGGTAAAAGCAAATAAAATAATCTATGGTGTGGTTACAGTGCGAAATTAATTGAATTGGCCCCAGATTGAACTGCAGTGCAAAGCTTAATTAAAAGCAGTGCTAAAAAGAAAAGTTTTGAGCCCAGTTTTGAAAGCAGTTACAGTTGGACCAGACCTGAGATCTTGTGGAAGTTTGTTCCAGATTTGTGGAGCAGAGAAATTAATGCTGCTTCACCGTGCTTTGTTCTGACTCTGAGCGAGAGAACAGATGTGGATCAATGTGGGGCTTTTTTTTTTTTTTTTTTTTTTTTTTGTGCACATTAAAGCATTGTTGAGGTTTTTAGCAGTGAATGAAAATAAGAACATTGAACCTGAATAATATGTCTCCTTTGATGGAATCATTCTGAAAGGAGTGTATAATTTTGATATGAGGGACCAGCTTTAACCTAGCGTACCCCTGTTTTTAATGGAGCCTGATAAATCTCCTGCGAAGGTGAAGGAAGTCAATGAAAGAATAATTGCCTCATGAGAAATATAAAAATCAAATGCATTCTTTGTGTGACTTTTCTAAAATCTGGTTCCTCCTCGCTATTTTTTGTGGTCAAATTGTCTTTCAGTTCATGTTTTTGTTTTTCTCTCACAGTGACTTTGACTGTCAACTTGCTGCTTTCAGTTGAGTGTTCTGTGAAGGTGAGGATGAAGAGGAGCACAAACTCAATGTGATTTTCTGAGAAAAACTCAAAGTCTCTCTCAGCACTTAGAATACAGTTGCATTTGAGCTCTGCCCTTTTGAAGCTGCTGCTGGTGGAAAAACTTTTAATTTTGTGCCATTTGGACTGTTTTGTGGTTATTTTCTGAAGATCCTTCAGAAATTCAAAGGTCAAAAATGAAGTGCTTCATCTTTCATTCTGAAGGAGCTGACATTGACTGTCAGTGAGTTGGAAAATATTTTGTCATTCAAAGTGCATCAAAAAAAAAAACGTTTACTGTTCTTATGCTCTAATTTCCTTAGCTCTTAATTTTCCCTTTAAACTTACTGTTAAGATCCTGTAAATTTAGAAGAAGAAAAAAAAAGTTTCTCAATGTTTGACATATGTTCTGCATTTGAAACTTTCAACACTTTATTGAAGCTATATGATGCTTACAATTTAGATTGATATTCAATCCTCATACACCACTTCTTAAAGGACCATACATGTTTGAGCTCAATGTATATAATATGCATGTATGTTACATTATTGACCATTTCACAAAACATACTACTGTAGCGGTAAATATTAGAATTGTTTTTTTCTACCTTCCAGACTGCCATTGGTTTCAGTTCATTCCAGTACGCTATTAAAAATCAACTTGTCGAGACTTGAAATGCACTTTAGATAAGTAATTCATCATAGCGAACATGTCATCTATTAAACGTTTTGTCAAAAAGTAATTTTATTTAACTAGTCCAAAATGGAGCTGCACGGAAAAAAATTTGTATCTACGCCAGGGAATACAGCCCCAGGAGAAGACGACTTTTACAGCGAAATTTAAAAATGACCTCTCCTTCTACTGACGTACGTGTTAGCAGGCAAAACATTGAATTTTAAGGTGGGTGCATCACCTGAACATTTGTTTTTGAAAGATTAGAGGATCTGGCAAAAATAATGGGAAAACCAAAATACAGTTTTAGGTTTTGGAGAATAGTTGTCAGTAACGTATGTGAGTGGTATCTAAAATGCAAAATCACTGATATGACCCTTTAAAGGCAACACCATTACATGACATGGAAATTTTGCAGATGTCAGGCATTACTTTATACTGTATATACTATATTTTTGCCCAGATTGACTGCCATATTTGATATTGTTGGAAATTGGAAACTTTGGGATTTTTAGCACAGTTTAAAGTCTCTGGGTTTGAACAACGCTCGGCTGCATAAAATGAGTTTGGAAAGATGAACTTCAGACTTTAAAAACTGAAACAGAGCTTGATAAACGCAACAAACCAGAAATCTAATTAGCCAGTTCCTCTTTAAATTAATGAGTTCAATGAAGGTTTTGTTTGTGCACACTGTCTTATCACAGTTTGAAGGATTATGATAAATTATATATGATTGTGTTTACGTCCTGTGAGCTCAGTTTATACAATTTTGTATATAATCTGTTATTTTGCTGAGTTTTTCCCATACAGTTAAAGTGTCATTTGCTTTGTTTTCATGTGAAGGAGATGCACTGTGCATTTATAGCCCTGCATTGCTAGCTATTGTGCTTTTCACTGCTGAAGTGCCTGCTTCAAGGCCATTTCCATTACAGGTCTTGGAAACAAAACTGAAATCCATTTTCCATCTTCCACTTTCTAGTCACAAGCCCGCCTCAAATTCTTTTTGTAAGGAGTATTTTATAACAGAACGTCATCATCATGTTTGGTTGTTGTCTGTGTGTCGACTAAAATATACACAATTTCTGCATGATGCTGCTCAGGCTCTGATGCAAAATCCTGCATGTGAATCTAGCTGTTGATTTTTAAATTGAGTTTAGGACTTAAAGGACCATCCTTGAGATTTTTCATGTTTAAACCCAATAAATACTACTCACATACACATTGCCTTACTGATAATTTCCAAAACATAAAACCATAATTTAGTTTTCCTGTTATCTTGTCATCTTTCAAAATCAAGTCTTCAGGTGATACACCTACCTTAAAATTCAATGTTTTGTCTGCTAACATGTATTCCAAATGAAGAAAACACTGTCGTTTTTTAATTTCTCTGTAAAAGCCATGTTCTCCTGTGGGAGAGAGACGCACAGCTCCGCAGATAACGCTTTATGAATAAGCTGTCCGTCACAAGAATGTGTTTGAGATCGGATCAAAAACTCACAATTTAAAAACTGACTGATCAGCTGCGTGTGTCCTCAATCATATGTATTGATCACTAACGCATGAGGCAAATACAGTTTTAAATGTCATCCAGATTTCATACCGCTGAAATTTATGACCAGAATGAAATGGGTCTTAATTTTTGTTTGAAGGTGTTTTTTATGAGTCGCTTCCATGACATGTGAATAAGGAAACACCGCAGTAACGCCTCCTTTAAAGCTAAAGCTAAATGCTAAAAGTGCTGGTAACCAGCGTTTATGAATATAAACACCGGTTTATATTCATAAACATATTCATGAGCATGGTTGCATGATTATATTTGCCCTTATTGACACGGTAAATCATGCTCTACCATTTATGAATCTGGCCCATTGTCTTCTATGCAGCTCTGTATTGGACTGATTAAATAAGCTTACTTTGGCAAAAAACTTTCAAGTCACGTTTCAAGTCTCTTCAAGTTGATTTTTATAGCGTACTGGAATGAACTGAAACCAATGGCAGTCTGGAAGGTAGGAAAAACANTGATTTTTATAGCGTACTGGAATGAACTGAAACCAATGGCAGTCTGGAAGGTAGGAAAAACAATTACAAAATTTACCGCTACAATAGTGTGTTTGGGAAATGGTTTTCAGTAAACTAATGTGTATGTGGGTTATATGTTGGGCTCAAACATGCAAGATCTCTGGTATTATCCTTTAATGGAACTGTCTGAAGTAAATTTGACCACCTGCTGGTAGAATTTTTCTGACTGGAGTTTGTTTGAAATGAGGAAACAGCTTGTAGCCGTTCATCTGCCGTCTGATCGCTACATGAACAATCACACTGCATACAGTGCCTCCAAAAAGTTTTCAGACCCCTTTACTTTTTGCACATTTTATTGTGTTGATTTAAATTTAAATGGATAAAATTGCCATTTTTGCCCATCAATCTACACTCAATAACCCATAATGACAAAGTGAAAACATANGGATAAAATTGCCATTTTTGCCCATCAATCTACACTCAATAACCCATAATGACAAAGTGAAAACATATTTGAATTTTTTTGCAAATTTATTAAAAATCAAACACTGGAAGCCCCTTTGGCAGCAGGTACAGCTTCTTGGGTACATCTCTACAAGCTTTGACACCTGGATTTGGGCAGTTTATCCCATTCTTGGCAGATCCTCTCAAGCTCTGTCAGACTGGATGAGAAACATCTGTGAACTGCCATCTTCAGGTCTCTCCACAGATGTTCAAAGGACAGTCAGAGACTTGTCCTGAAGCCACTCCAGCGTTGTCTTGGCTGTATGCTTCAGGCCGTTGTCATGCTGAAAGGTGAACCATCACCCCAGGCTGAGGTCGCTGCACTCTGGAGCAGGTTTTCTTCAAGGACCTCTCTGTATTTTACGGAGCCCCTTAGGGGTCGTGTGAAAAAAAATAAAGCAGGTAAAAAAAAATTTTAAAAAATGGGTAAAAAAAAAATTGATGCCCCTAAGGGGACATGGAAGAAAAAAAATGAGTTGGAGGTAAAAAAAAAAAAAAAAAAAAAAAAAAAAAAAAAAAAAANTTTTTTTTTTTTTTTTTTCTCTTCTGAAATGTACTTAAAATGGGTCAAAGCTACAGTGCATGCAACGGAACTGTATAGCTATTGTTTAAGTCAACTCTCGTAAAAGAATTAACCATTACAAATGCACAAAAATACACTGTTGGAACTGCCAAACACTAGAACATTGTCAAAAGTTATAGTTAGTTAGTGACTTTATTCACTGACTTCTTTTTTCATCTGTAGTGGTACAGTCACAGACACGTTAGCTGCTAGCTAGCATTAGCATTTACCTAATCGGAAATAGTTCCTCAAACAATAGCTTAACAGCTCCGTTGCATGCGCTGTAGCTTTGACCTATTTTTAGTACATTTAAGACGAGAAAAAAAAAAAACAAATCCGAGGGAAAAAATAAATAAGAAGGAAAAAATGAGGGGAAAAAAAAAAGTTTTTTTTAANTTTTTTTTTTTTTTTTTTTTTAACCCACTATTTTTTTTTCACACATGACCTCTAAGGGGCTCTGTAGTATTTGGCTGCATTCAGCCTTTCCTAAGCATACAGCCAAGATAACATTGGAGCGGCTTTGGGACAAGTCTCTGACTGTCTTTGAGTGTCCCAGCCAAAGCCTAGACTTAAACTCCCCTTGTCCTGAAAATGGCAGTTCACAGACGCTTCCCATCTAATCTGACGGAGCTTGAGAGGATCTGCCAGGGAAAATGGGATAAACTGCCCAAATCCAGGTGTGCAAAGCTTGTAGAGACGCAAGAAGCTGTAACTGCTGCCAAAGAGGCTTCTACAAATACAAAAACAAATACAAATACAAAAAACAAATACTGAATTAAGAGTCTGAATACTTATGAAAATGAAAGATTTCAGTTTTTTATTTTTAATAAATTTGCAAAACTTTAAAACTTTCTAACAAAATTTTTTCACTTTGTCATTACAGGTTATTGAATGTAGATTGGACAAAAATGGCGATTTTATCCATTTAAAATTAAATCTACAACCCAATATCTGCAAAACATGAAGGGGTCTGAACATATACAGATCTGTTGATCACTGAGTTTCATGGCCTCTTGTTGCTTAAGTGGAAAACACATGCCCACACACACAAAAGTTAAAGCTACTCTGCAGAGTTGTTCTAACTCTAAACCCTCCCTAACCAAGAAAATATTTGAAGAGTTCATTTGCAAAAACTCATTTTTGATTAAAAAAAAAAAAAGTTACATTTCCAGTAATATCTGCCTGTTTCTGCAACAGTTAGAACTGATGAAACTTTTCAAGTGAACGGTGAAACATTTTCAAGCTGTTTTCTCCAGTCCAGTGACTCAACTTCAACCTTCTACAAATCCCTTAGTAAATGAACATTTAGAAGCATTTTCTTTAAATCAGTCCATATACAGTAATAAGTTAAACATAGAACACAGGTAATGCAATGGCTGTTTTAAAGAGCTAAATAGCTCATAAACTTTAAAATGTAGCTTTCTTTGGTCTGCCATAGCAAAAAAAAAAAAAAAAATTTNAAAAAAAAAAAAAAAAATTTCATGAAGTTGTCTCTGTGTGGCTGAATTCCAAATTACAGCATCCCAATTCTGAGTATAAATGTACACTGAAAGCTGTGACACATGAAATCATAAAAGTTTTAGAAAAATTTCAGATGTCAGATCTTTGTTCTAGAGAAAAATCAATCTGAAAGAACCGCTGTGATGAGTGGGCAGTGGAGAAAAATAACACTAGAAATAAACTTGTAAATTAATTCACTCTGCCTCCATGTTCTCAGGACCCCAGGGTGTGCAAAACTCCCCCTTAAAAGAATGAGATTTCCCACACCTTTGCCTCGTGCTGCAGAGCTCGGAGCTTTGTAATATTTCCATTTTTATTCTGAGTCAAGCCAAAACCCTCATGTACTTTTTGCTGCAGATCATCTTTGATTTGATTATCGATACGCTGGCTGGGTTTTTACATTATAAATCTGTCTTAACCCTTTATTGGAAACAGCTTTTGGCCCATGGCTGTCTTAACAATAGTTGCTTTTAGAATATTATTAAAAAAAAAAAAAAAAAAAAANTTTTTTTTTTTTTACTTTTTAAACTTTTATTAAGCCATTGTCAGTTGCGTGTTGTACTTTTGAGCCAGTTTGAAGCAATAATGTTTGAATTTCTTGTTCCTTATCATTGCACATTTTTTGACTCTGAAGTGCTGTTAATGAAAAACACTCTGCATAGTTTTGTGCAGAGTGCCTGCAGAATAGGTGAATGAAGAAATCAAGTTCAGAAACAGAAATGACACCATAAAGTCACAAATTCATCTATTTAATTTTGATCTTAAAAATGGCAAGAGGGCAACTGGTGGGTTCGTTTTGAATGAAGCTGTTGTTTGGCTTTTTTTTTTTTTTTTTTTTTTTTTGACCAAAACTTACAAATAGATTTACAAATACTCTACAAAAGAAATCCGAAGTCGTATAATCAGGTTTGGTAAATAAATAAATAACAGGGCAGCTGGAAATTTGTGCTCTGATCAGTTCTAATTCTGACAAAATTACAGCTTCATTGCCCTGGTATTTAACAGAATTACTAAATGATTGCAAGGATTCATGCTTCCTCTCTTTTGCCTGCTATGATTGACAAAATTTGGGATTTAACATTTTGAATTCATTCAGATTAATCAATATTCTGATGACGATGCTAATCTCAGAGCTGCTCTTGGATGGCGAATTGAAACATGTCTGACTTTGTAACAGAGGGGCTTTTTTTCCACTTCAATATCTGAGCGACATTTTTACTGTAACGGTGCTGATGATTCTGAAGGAGAACGTCTTCTTTATGCTTTCCCTCAAAGCCATTTTCCATCTTTTTTCACCATTTCCTTCCCAAAGCTGCTAGCATTGAGATTTAGAATGATATCAGATACATAACAAACTACTTAAAATTCAGTTTTGGTTTTCTCTGTTCATGACCAAAACGATATACAAAGCAGTAGTGTTTGCTGCTGTGTTTGAATGGAGACACAAAGTCTGTATTGCATCTTAACTTTATCTTTTAGCCCCATGGCTACATTTACACAATGTTTACCGCATCGAAGCTGAGCACTTGTACATCAACACAATTTTGTGACTTGTGGTTTAAAGACTTTTTATATGCAACCTTTCTACATTTTATAATTTGTGTATCTACATTGCAATTGTGCAGGTGAGAGAGAATTAATAAATAACCTCAGTATCGTTGACATTCACATCATGAGTGTTGTGATTTGGGAACAAGATGCAAAAGAAACCAAATGAACTCATGTGTAATGTATTCACTGCTTTGCATAATCGTACGATGAAGTATACTAATGCTGTAAGCCTACAGCCAGAGTTATATTCTGTACATGACGGTATATTGCTTTATTTTTAATACAACAAATAAAAGGCATTATTTATGACTAATCTGTCTCAGGAAGCATTTTTAGATGTTTTGCATAGACTGTGGACAAAAATACAAAGGAAAATCATATTTTCAGCAGTAATACATGTAAATATATATTCCATCCATTATTTTATCAGGATTTGCGACACGGAAGCAGGATGCTAAATAATTTACCTTGCAGAATTTGTACCTCAGGTAACGATGTGGTAATTTTCAGCCATTTATTTGATAAAACAGGGTGATTTATATTCTTTGTGCCTAAATTGAACCTTTAAGCCTAAGGGGACTGAAGGTACTGCTGGAAAAAAATAACCTGAGGGAATCAATCAGCAATCGTCTTTAATCAAAACAAACAGCTCACCACTCCAACAACTTAAGGCTGCCTCATTTTCAGCTTCTATTAAAAGAAGATGAATTATTATGGATTCATATGAAGAATATGAGTTCTATTTTCTTGCACAAAAGAAATTTAAGAAACTTGGAAATACTGCTGGCAGGTGAAGGTGATGCAGCTGTAGGTTATAAGGTCAACGAGGGCACGAGAAATGTGATTTGAATCAGCTGTCTGAATCTTCCAACGTGCATTTCCTCACATTCAACATATACAGTGCAGCATGTAGCCCACATCCACAACATCACAGCAAACCAAGCATTTTTCAATTTTTTTTTTTTTTTTTTTTTTGTTGAAGTTACTTAATTTAGCCAATCCAGCACAGCACAAAAGAAAATGTGCTTCTCCGCCAGGCAATATAGTCCCAAGAGAAGACGGCTTTTACGGAGAAATTGAAAAAAACTGCGACATCTACACTCAGACGTACGTGTTAACAGCCAAAACATCATTTTAAGGTGGGTGGAAAATAGTTGTCAGTAACATAACATGGATGCAAGTAGTATTTATTGGGCTTAAATATGCAAAATCACCAGTATGGTCCTTTAATGTATTTATTCATTTTGTCACATTGAGTTGGCTTGGGTGGGCTTACAGCTTGCTGTTCATTTTCTGTAAATGCTTTGAGTCATGCTGAGGGTCTTGTTGTCAGATGACACAGTGCAGCTCCCAGCCGCCTCTGCACTGTGATCGCCCACAGGAGAGAGAGAGAATCCTGATAGGAGGGTCTTGGAGATAAATGTTTACCAGACATACTAAATGTTTCTCTGCAAGAGAAAATTGCAGCAGCTTGAAAAACTATTTCGGTCTCATTTTCATCCTTTGCAGTAGTTTGGTCATATCCATCTTGGAAGTGTGCACATTGGCAAACCCCCCCCCCCCCCCCNTTAAAAAAAAAAAAAAAATTGAAATATACTGTATTGTCAATAAAATTGGAGAAGAGCAAAAGACTGGAATGAGGTATCAACCTTTGAGTTTCCTCTCCTGAAGCTGCTTTCATGTTGACTTTTTTGGGTGGTAGCTTTTATTTTTGACCTCAGAGATCTTTGACTGGGTCAGAAACGCTTTCCTTTGTGGACCTATACAGGCTGCTGAGTGTAATATTGAGCTCCACAAAGAAAAGTGGCTTGTTTGTGTTTGTATCCTCCATGGCAGCCATTTGGGAAGTGACCCCTGCGTCTTTCAGTGTGGTCACATTTCTACCCAGCACGGAAGCTGAGAACATTTAATGAAGCTCCCAGTGGAGCATTCAGCTGTAAATCTGACTCTTAGCTTCAGTAATTGATGTTTTTGATAATTAATCAAATTACTTTTCACATAATGAAAGACTCTGTTTCCCTGCTTACAGAGAAGTAATCACACAATTCTGCAGCTCATTGGAGTTTCAGGCTTTTTTAATTCAACGTTTTGGTTTCATGCATAAAGACATTGTGCTACAATGAGCTATAATTTGGGATCTCTTCCTTTCTCTCAGGATCAAACATATTTATCATTTCTATTTTTGTTCCGTGTGCATCTCTGACAGAATATTAGTCTGTCACTGTGTATTTCATTGCGGGGCAACATGCAAAAGTGATCATTATTATTAGCCAATCAGATGCATCACAAATTATACTATATTCAGTTGATACAGATACAAATGAGCACTTGGGCACAATAGCATGAAAACTTCTGCAATGTTGCTGACTGTATCACGTGGCTTTTATGTATTTTCATTTGACTTTTAAAAACAATGCAGGTCATGCAGCCAAAGCAAAAATGTAGAAATAAATAATTGGATGTTGTCCAGCAAGTAAATAATTCAGAGTGGATGAGTTCTGCAAGACAAAGCTGCCCACTAAGCTACTTACTTTTAAAATCCCAATGGAAATCAATAGTTTTGGCTTTTTTTACATGTTTCAGTGGTAAAATCTGCATGAACTGTGAAGAAGTTTTTGTAGAGGATCAGCAATGTCATCAGCATGATAACCACTGTGATGTCAGACAGATTAATTATGAGAAATAAATTAACAGGAAGTGGTACATGCTGCACAAATAAAAAATTTTCAGTTATTTTGTTTTCCTGTAATTTGGCGAGATAAACCCATCACAGTGCTGATGTAGAACACATCTCTGAGATGTAGAATGCATATAAAGCAGGAGAATTATGTATGACCTACAGCAGGAGGCCAGAGAGATGGAAGGAGAAATCAACACAGCAGGGGTTTTTTTTTCTTTTCTTGCAAATTTGTAAGTTTTTTTTCTCAGAATAATTCTCAGGAACCTCATTTGCTATGGCCTTAATCCACCATTCTAAGTTTGTGTACCTTTTTATGAAATGAATGAGTGGAAGTACAGTGATATTATTCTAATTTTTGGAAGCAGTTTATGAAATAACGTTGAGTTTATGTTGTACTGTACTTTTTATGCATTTTCTTGCATAAACATGTTGAATTTGAGAAATTTATCAAGTGCCCTTATTTGCCCCATTAAGTCTGGCGCTGTGTTTTATGAATCCTTCCCTTTGCGTTTTATTTGTGTTTGTGAAGATTAAAAATTGCTTGTATTTCTTCTCAATTCTGCGTTAAAAACTCAGGCATGTGACATTTTCTTTGAAATCGATCAAAATGTAATAATGTAAGATCAATACTTATATGAGTGAGGAAATCTTTTTATTTATTACTTTATTTCACTTGTAGGCCTTTTGTGTCATCCCTAGCTACAAAAGACATGCTGCTGTATTGTTAGCACCAAGGTTAAGTAGGAAGAAGAGGAACAGCTGTTCTGTAAACATATTTTGTTGTGAATCACACATAAGCCTCAAGTGCAGCAAAAATAATGAAATGTGTTTTTGTACCAATGTCTCTGTGAGAGTGGGTTATTCTGACTTATGTAGAGAACAATTACAGAAAATGGACTGAGAAAATAATATGATGCTGTTGCCATTCTTCCCTTAATTGCCTCGAATCAGCTCAGCATGTGCAGCTGACTGTGCTAAGAAAACACATAACAGCCAAGAAAATAAACAGATAACAATAGTTTTAGTCTGACATGTCTCCTCTTCTGACAACTGTGGTACCCAAATTTCTTTGCAGTTGGGGTGTTAATTGAAATACACCTCCTGTGGAAGCAATATTGTATAAAAATGTACCAGGCTTTGTGCTTACGTTGATGTTTACAATGCTCCAATGTGTGAAATTGCCGGTGTAGCAGGCCAGATTAAGCTCCAGCCAAACTATACTCCACTAGTCCAAATTATACCCCCTTGTGTTTTTCATAGATTAGTTTGTATTTCAATGTCCAGAGTTTCTTTCCATCATATTTTAAAATATCACTGCAACATACAAGATCAACATCAATGACGGAACTATGCACAGTCAGTTTAGGCCATGCACAATTCAAATTCCACATCGCGTCTGTAACCTGGTAACATAATAAATATGAAAGCGCATTGAGTGAATGTTTCTTTTTCAGCTTTATTGCCATATTGCATTTTGAAATATTGAAATATTCATTTAAAATTTTTCTCCACTTACCTACTTAATTATTTAATATCAAACACATACTACTGGATAAAGGAGAATCTCTAGATTAACACTGAATTGTAAAAAACTATGAAGTCAGACGCAATGCGTATTTCATATTTCCAGAGGGGTCACACTAACACAAAATGGACCAAGGCGACGTTCGTGTCGTGACATTGAGTTAGATAAGGGTATAATCTGGCCTTGGAGGGGTATGAAATAGCCTAGCCTAAATTACACCTCGGGGTATAAACTGGATAAGCCCAGGCTAGCCCACTTTAACCCCAGGGATCATCTGGGCAGGGGTACATCTTGGGCTGTTACACCGGCATTGACCTGTAAGACAGAATCAAAAAAGACATCTAGATCTAATACTTGAGAGGCCCATTAATATTAGCTAAACTACTGATGGAATCTGTGAGGCCTAAAATGACAACCTCTGTCTCACTCTTATTTAGCTGGATGAAGTTTTTAGGCATTCAACATCCTCAAGGCAACTGGGAAGAGACTCAAACAACTAGCATCACCCAGTTTCAAATTGTTATGTAACTATATGTCTCCTACGTAGCAGCCTTGTTTTCTGAAATATAGTGGGATAGATGGAATCAAACGGGGTCTATACTGGCATCTTGTGGTACTCCACCAGAAGACGGGTGCAGAGGAAAATCAGTCCTGATGAAAATATTTTATAATTATGAAGCAAACCACTGCAAAATAGTTTATTTGTAATGCCAATATGGTGACATCAACTTTATCAGAAGGATTTGCAGAGTCTGAAGACACCAGTAAATCTTTACTCTTGCCTTGATGTTGGCAACCTGTCTTTTCTCCACAGTTTGCTCTGCAGTCCTCCACTCATACCCAAGAACACAAGTGATGCTGTTAAACCAGGCTTAGTCTTGGCTTTAAATTTTGAAAGTCCAGTCTGTGTATTATGTGCTGAAGATTTCAGTTTTCCTAATCTGCTTTCAGAGCTGCCAGTCAGAATGAGTGGCAGAATGCTTTGTTTTATATAATAAATACCCCACCATAGAGATGCTTTCAGTGCTTTAATGCAGAAGTTTGAAAATTAAAAATGTTTGATTTAAGATGAATATACAGCGTATTTCAATAAGAGCATTTATCTTAAGCCAACAAGGTCAGAAAAAAAAAATTAATGAAGAAATAAAAGTCTCTACATTTCATTAATATCTGATTTAGCTTTAGCAATGAGAAAATTAATGTCATTAGTTAAAGTCTAATGGAGTGTTGATGGATATTTTTCATTTCAATCTGTAGTTTTTCTTCAGCTGCATTAGTCTTTTCTATAAAATGGAATCAAGTTTGTTTGATTTTTCTTTGAGGAACTTATCTGCCACGTGCAACTGGTCTTTTGATAAAATGATGCCTCTTTTGAAGTCAATAAGCAGAGACAGAAAGTCACTGTCAGATGAGATCAAATGTGTAGAGCCGTTTTATCTGATGAGGAAAAATACATAAATTTCTAGTGTCTCATGCGCACCAGAAATGATTTCGTGCACACCAGATAGTTTCTTGCTGACTGACTTTCTTCACTGACTACCTGCCGGTGTATGATGCTGCCATCATTAAACTGTAGATTTTGGACATTATTCTGTGTGTTGTCTGATCTTTGCGTTTGAGTCAATTCCTTGTCTCGGGCCATTACAAAAACAAATAATAAAATAAAAGAATAAAAAAACTTTTGAAATCTTTTAGAATAACTCTGGCAAAATATCTGAATACAGTTTCAACTTAGAGGGGAGTGTGCTGGAATGAACTGAAACTAATGGCTGCCTGGAAGGTAGCCATTAGTTTCAGGAAAAACAATTAAAAAATGTACCCTCCAGTACTAAGTTTTGGGAAATAGTTGATAGTAATGTAACATGTTTGTGGGTGGTTTCTATTGGCCTCAAACATGCAAAGCTACTGGTATGGTCCTTTAAGTTGTGAATCTCTAAGGGACATAGAACATAAAACAAACTTTACTCAATAAAAATATTAGTAGGGACAATTCACTAACACCTTGATTTTGGTAGGGACATGTCCCTACCTAGTAGTAGTAGTCATAGCAACAGTCATAGCAACATTGAAGTAATGGTGGAGGATCTTGGTAGTATAAGTCGTTGTGGCAGTAGTTGTAGTAGCAGTTGAAGTTGGGGTGGTGGTAGTAGTAGTAGTAGCAGAGGCAGAGAAGATGCACTAAAATATGACAAGTTGATCTTACTTTAAAAAAAAAACTAGAAAACCAATTGCCTTGAAAAGGGTAAATAAATATAACTATTAGTCTTAAGTTATGTTTACTTTATTTAGTTTGTCTACTTGAACTAAAGATTATATAGTTATATTTACTTACCCTTTTCAAGGCAATCGGTTTCCTAGATTTTTTTTAAATAAGATTAACTTGTCACATTTTACAGTGTGGTGGTGGGGGGAGTATATAAATACGTGGTCCCCCGATTTAATTCCTCTGGCAGCAACCTTTGCTATTGTTCCTTTATCTATGTTTGTTGTTACAAAAAACCCATTTGTTACATGAACATTTTTCCCTCGCTTCCTGTTTCACATTCATATAATTTGTCTATGAAGGTTTTCAGTCTTCCAGGTCGTTGGATAGCTTACAACAGTAGTTCAAGGTAATGGACTTGCTGTTTAGTCTTAAAGATATTTCGCTATTCATCCAAGTAGCTGCTTTAGTTTGGAGTAGTAGTGGGCATTAAACCAGCATTTCCTCTCTAAGAGTTGTTCACACCTTGGGACAGGTTATTCCTTAGGGTCATGTGAGGGTCGTTGAAGTCACATTAGACTGCATCTGTGTAGCTTTCAAACCCACAAATACAAAAACTTGTCGACCCCAAAATACTAACACCTAAACATAAACTGAACAATGCAACAATGAACAGCGTATGCAATTAAATGCAACAATAACTACACTGATCTACAACTGCTATAAACCCAACATAGCAGAACCAACTGGTCTAATCTCAGCTGTCTGTCAGCCTCAAAAAGACAAGGAACACTCCACACCTCCAAAAATATATGAACACCCTTCCTAATTATTGAATTCAGGTGTTTTGGCCACACCCATTGCTAACAGGTGCATAAAATCAAGCACATTACAATGCAATCTCCATAGACAAACATTGGCGGTAGAATGGGTTGTACTAAAGAGCTCAATGACTTTAAACGTGGTGCTGTCATAGAACTGCCATATCTTTGCCACAAATCTGTTTGTGAAATTTCTGCCTGCTAGATCTGCCCTGGTCAAATGTAAATTCTGTTATTGTGAAGTGGAAGCATCGAACTACAACAACACTTAACCATGAAGCGGTCGACCACGCAAACTCACAAAGCGGGCCACCAAGTGCTGAAGCATGTAGCGCGTAAAAATGGCCGATCCTCTGCTGCATCACTCAGTACAGAGTTCCAAACTGCCTCTGGAATCAACATCAGCACAAGAACTGTGTTCGGGAGCTTAATGAAATGAATTTCCACGACCGAGCAGTTGCACACAAGCCTAAGATCACTAGTGCAATGCCAAGCATCGGCTGGAGTGGAGCAGTGTAAAGACTGGACTCTGGAGCTGTGGAAATGTGTTCTCTGGAGCGATGAATCACGCTTCACTACCTGGCCGTCTGATGGAAGAATCTGGGTTTGGTGGATATTAGGAGAACGCTGCCTACCAGAATGCATAGTGCTGCTATAACATTTGGTGGAGGAGGGATGATGGCTTGGGGCTGTTTTTCAGGGTTTAGGCTCCGCCCCTTAGTTCCAGTGAAGGCTAATCTTAATGCTACAGCTTACAAAGACATTTTAGACAATTGTGTGCTTCCAATTTGTGGTAACAGTTTGTGGAATGCCCTTTCCTGTTCCAGCATGACTGTACCCCCTGTACACAAAGCAAGGTCCATAAAGACGGTTTGACGACTTTGGTGTGGAGAAATCCAAGTGACCTGCACAGATCCCTGACCTCAACCCCACTGCACACCTTTAAGATGAATTGGAACGCCGATTATAAGCCAGACCTTCTTATTCAACATCACTGCATTACCTCACAAATGCTCCTTTGGCTACATGGGCACAAATTCCCACAGACAGACTCCAAAATCTTCTGGAAAGCCCGTTCATATGACCCTAACGACTCCATTGGTTCTCACATGGTGAGCCGTGTGACTCTAATGATCCTCACATGACTCCTATGTGACCCAAGGAGACACATAGAAAGGAATGTAGTCATCCACACATTTAAATGCATCAAAATGATTTTTCAAATGTGATTAAGGCAGTCTGTGCTTTATGGACAATTCTTAACTGATGAGGTAATCCGCAGCTACTTGTAGGATTGATGAGGTCCTTCAGTTTCAGATAAATACCGTAATCGCAGCAGCAGGAATACATGTGTGTACATTCACTAAATCTTCAGATGAACTTTGAGCCCTAGCAAAATAACAAGTCCAATGTCATTGGCACTAAGCATTAGGAGTTATAGAAAATTTTGAATAAGCTTATATTTGTTGTCCTTTGTGTGTCTTCTCTCCTCTCAATGCTCTTTTTTTTGTGACAGTCATACATTTATTGTATGCAAGTTTTCTAATGTAACCTTATTTGGTAATTGCGATGGGATTGGTGTGCTTCAAGTGCCACTGAAGAGGCCACAGAAACATTTTTATTCAACACACCTGATAGTATGTGACACAAATTAAATCTAAATTAAAGTAAAAGAGGCATCTGCTTGATGAGGCATACAGGATGAGATCTCAGGTCTTTTTCTGCAAGCAAAACATAAAACCTAATATTCACTGGATAATAATAAATACATAGAAAACATATAAACTTGACAAGTTTGAACCATAGAATACCATAGGATTTTGTGTCATTCTGAACATGTCTGAGGTCTGAAAACACTTTGCATCAGTTAAATATCAGATTTTAGAAATTACAATGTACAGTAATCAGCAATCAACCACATTACAATTACATTTGACTCTGGAAGTAATACACAATTATTTTAATTTCACAAATTTCACACTGCTGATTTACATCTATATTTGACATAATGTACCTTTAATATGCAGACGTTACAGAAACAAAATGATGTAACATAGGCAAGAAGATTCACATCTGGTCATTAACTCGTCTGAGTTTTAACACACGTTAAAACATAAATAATTCTGCCAGTGTAAATATTAAGAAAAATGACAATGTAATTTAACAATGTGTCACTGACCAATAACATTATGTTTGGTCAACAATTAAAGTTTCATATGATTTGATGAGAAATGACAGAACAGCAGATTACCTTGGATGTGGGACCCCACATGGTGTCGTTTGATATGTAGCCAGTCTCACAGGAGATTTCTAAGAGCTATGTGGAGCTATTTTGAATTAGTTTCAAAGAAATAATTAAATAGGCTTGAAATATATAGTCATTTGCAAAAGATCTATTTGGGCTCCCTCCAGGCGCTTACAAAACAGAAAACAACATTACATGCAATACTCATACTGACAACTTGGCAGTTACATCCAGAGAGTTGTAGAGTTTAATAAATTTTCCAACTATGTTTTATAATTATATATTTTTATTAAAATTTGTTTTCCTAGCTTTGTTCTACAATACAGCACTGCTCAAAGTGGCTGGCACGCTTTAGTTTATATTTATGCCTTTGAAATCTAATTAAATGAAGCCTGAATCCTGCATCTGCAAAGAACGGAAATAGGATGCAGAAACAGGGTTTGCGGGCAACTGTAGGTCATATAGACTCAAAGATAAGCAAATGTGCTCATTTGCCACAAAATATTAAGTGCTTTTTACACGACTGCAGCCAGTAAATGCAGCTTGGTTAAGAAAAAGAAGTAAAACATGGAACTGAATAGTAAAGAAGTAACTATTTTATAGTAATTACAACATGGAACCATATGCCAGACAGAATTTAACTAAAAATCAAAGATGTTTTTGTGCACAGCTACACTCAGGTGTTTTAGCATTAGCTATTGAAACAAGCAAGTTTAATGCTACACCAGAGGAGGAGAGACTGTGAGTTATGTAGGTTACAAGAGTTAGAAAATTAAGTTTGTTTTATTAGTCTTTACATGATGATTTAAGGGCTGTTTTTTCATAAAATGTCTTCAATCAAAGCAGATTTCTTTTGGCTGAATGATTATTAAAAGCTAGATTTATGTTTCAGGAAGGGAAGCTTTATTATTGCAGATTATCTGTTTAAAGCTTGGGGGAGAAGACAAAGATCTCTGTTTAAGTTGCAAAGTTTTAGTATTAGGCAAACTCTCTTGATGTTATATGGGATGTTCTCACTGTCACACGGCAGGAGGAGGATTCAGCGGCCATGAAGACAGTCAGGTAATCCTTACTCAAGCTTTAATAATGAATGTAAAACACCACGAGAAAAAAAAACTGAAAATAACACAAAATCACTAGGCAAGGACAAAATCAAAACTAAGATTTAACTGGGAAATAAAACTAAGGTGATGACTTGGAAGTAATCAAAAAAAAAAAAAGGCATGAGACGACAAGACATGTACAGTCACAAGACAATCTGGCAAAACTAAGAGGGAAAATGCACAGGCATCCATACAATGACAACTAATGATAGGAACAGAATCAGCTGCACAGGCGGGAAAAATGCCAGCGGATGACTGGCCAGCATCAGCAGGTGACACCAAGTGTGGGAAAACAGCGAGGCATCCAGATAGGGGGAGGAAGAATCAAATGGCTAGAACCATACCCCAACCTGGAACGCCAGTAAAAAAAACCAAAACAAACAAAAACACACACAGAATACACACACAGAAAACTCTCCACACACGCAAAGGAAAGAGGAGACTGTCCTGGAGCCATCCTGACACTCACGGTATATTTTAGACATTTTCCTTATTTCAACACTCCAGCAATGGATTTGATGTCTTATAAGTCCATGTGGGCTGGGCATTTTGTGTGCATGACACAAATAAATCATAAAAATAAGTAAAAAAAAAAAAAAAAAAATNAAAAAAAAAAAAAAAAAAATTCAAAGTGGTTTTCCATTTTTGAACTGAAATCAGAGTTGTAAAGGAAGGCATTGTAGTGGAATAAAGTGTCCTACTTATTGATAGATCCTTTATTTGTCCTTGTCTGCTTCTTGTATTTTGTATTTCCAGTTCCAGTATTTGTTCTTGCTGCTGTCTCTTTGGGCCTTATTTGATAAAAAAAAAAAAAAAAAAAAAAAAAAAGAGAGAATGATTGTTATGAGTCACCTCAGACTCAGCTTCTCGACTACTGGATACCCCACCATTAGAAATGACCTAAGCTCAGCCTGAACTCAATAGAGTCACCAACTGAAATTACTAAAACTAGACTACTAAAATTGTAGCTGTATTTAATTAGTATTTCAAAGCAAAAATCATTGCGTGATCTTAATTTCACTGAAATGGAACTGAAATGGAGCTCAAGTGCACCTCAGCCTTTCAGCTGCAATCGCGAGTGAGGGAGTGAAATGAAAGGTAGATGTTCAAACTTTAATCCTTGAGCGCTGACATTTTATTCTCCCACCCTTGAATGAAATACGCATCAGGCTTCAATATGCTGAGACATGTTGTGAATAAGATATTAGAGAATGACAGCTACAGTAGGGGAGTTGATCTTGTGTTTGTAGTTTCAGTATTGATGGAAGAGGATCAATGTCACATCTGTAAAAGCTTCAGTCAGACACACTGTTTGAACTCTGGTCTTTTCCTAAAACACCAGAGTTCAGACACATTATCTGAAGTCTGATCTTTTAATTGAAGTGTTTGAGAATTGATATGGCAGCATCAAAAAAAAAAAAAAAAAAAAAAAAAAAGATTGACATCACTGAAGTAAAATCTTTTGAAATCTCCATAAAAACTTCCAAATTATTACCAAAGTTATTAAACCATCTCATGCCTATCAGCACAATCTCTGCACTTTTTTTTAAATGATGTTTTTCCTTCACTTTATCCACTTTAACATCACTGTCCATGTTCAGGCGTAAATTGTTCTTTTTGTTAAATGAGGTTTTTCTTAAAAATATTTTCTAAACCATATTTGTAGCAAAATTAACTGCTCTGTAGCACACAGGATTAAAAAATAAATAACAGAATCCCATTCTTCTCTTCTACTTGTAACAACAAACATTTTGCTTAGATTTTTTTTTTTTTAACCACAGCTTAGGCGTCTCCCTTTCATAACAAATGCTAATTTTGTGAAGCTGCATGATGGTTAAATGTCTCATGATTCAATATTGTTCAAAACAATATATACATTGATGTACTGATGATGTAGTTTAGGCTTGAATTAAAAAAAAAAAGCACTGTACTTACAATGACTGACATCTCATGTAAAGTGCTTAATATTACAATGATTCACTACATCTACAGAGTTAGCTTATTCACAATCAATCACAATTGCAGAGGTTTCATTCTCTGTTTCCCCTCAAAACATCACCATTGTTTAGCACTGCCAGTCCATTATTGTGCTTTCCAGCAGCTGTAGAATCCCAGTCAATATAGATTCATTTATCTGTGTGGGGTTAGTCCAGAAAAATAATGAACACAGTCTTAAAGCAAGTGCATCTCTGCTGCTCCTCCGCTGCAGAGTGGGTGTTAATTCTTGGTTGTCATGGATCATAGCTTGCTAAATGCAAGGATAGTGGCTGATAAGAATGAAAAATCCCCCAAGATATTTCATCAAAAATCAAGAAAGGACACAAAACAGACATAAGTGCATTGTTGTACAATAAATAGTATGTATAAGACTTTATGTCTGATACCACCTAAAGCTTCTAAAGCCCAGAATTCATTTTGTACATTTCTGTCAACTTTAGTAGAATTATGGCACAGTATATTCTTCCATTACATTAATGGATCTTAGAGTCAGCTCCAACCTACTACTATCTAATTCTGTGTGATTATGAGCATGTATATTTATAATGTATTATTTTCTTTGATTTATAGTTTCTATTTTCAAGATACAGTAATTGCAACCACTAGCCCACTAGCTGCACTTGCCGGTGTATGTGTGTGTGTGTATATATCTATATAGATAGATATAGATATATACACACACACACAGGCATATGGATGTGATAAGAACTTTTCTTTTCTAGATAGATACAGTTGCAGGTTTTTGGCGCACACAGTATCTGTGTTCAAATGCCACTCATATCAATAATACAGATATACACAGAATTTTATTCTTGATTCTTATTCAGTGTGGGGACACATTAGATGGCAGCATCGCTCCAGAGGCCAGCTCCTCCTGAGCCGCCTCTGGTATCATCCTTACACTCACACTGCCACCATCCGTGGTGCTTGGGTTCACACGGAACTTTCTATTAACAGGTCGTACAGCCTTGATAAACTTCCTCTTGAAGGTCTCACTGAGGATAATGTAGAGGAATGGGTTGATGCAACTGTTAGCATAACCCATGCTAATAGCTATGTTGTAGGCGTAGGAGAAGGCTACACTTGGGTTCTGCACCCCCAGGTGGACCAGCTGGAGGATGTAATAAGGGGCCCAGCAAATAAAGAAAGCCAGGCAGATGGCCACTGCCATTCGAGTCACTTTCCTGGTGCGCACCCTCAAACTCCGTGGAGGCAGCGGAGCCACACTTGTGGACATGTGTTGAAGGATCTTGAAGAACACCAAGCAGATGATGGCCAGTGGTATAGCAAAGGCCAAGAAGAACTGGTAAAGAGTAAACCAGTATGTGTCAGTGATTGGGTTAGGTAGAAGGAGAGCACAGGCCACCAGGCCATCGGGCAAGGGCATGAGGCCTGTGTACATCCACACAGGGATAATGGTGAGCAAGGACAGAGCCCACACCAGGCCAATGACCAGCACAGCCACACAGGGTGTGCGCACATAGTTGCAACGAATAGGATGTACTGTAGCCAGGTAGCGGTCGAAGGTCATTGCAGTGAGGATGTATGTGCTGACAATCTGGCTGTTAGAGTCAAGTGCAGTAATGACTGTACACATTGTGGCTCCAAAGTGCCAGGTTCCGTTGCCCAGCAACTGGTGGATTAAGAATGGCATCCCAAGGAGGAATAGCAGATCAACAATGGACAAATTTAAGATGAAGACATCCGGAACGGTCTGCTTGGCACGGCACTTGGTCTTCTTCATGATGGTGTAGATGACAATGCAGTTTGCCATGATGCCCAAAAAGCAGATAATGCCAAAGATGACAGGAAGGATGGCACTGGTGTGATGGGGCCCATCTACAGCTGGGTGTAATGGGAAAATATGTTATCATACTGTTTCATGCCATATTGCATTACATTGCATCATGAATCATATCAGATTGTATTGTCATAGATTTGTCATTATGTTGACTGCATTTACTGACATTCAACCTGACAAACACTACAAGTCAAAAGCATGTGATGAGCATAAAAGATGTGCCAATTATCTTTGTAATATCACACTTGGAGGTTGTCATAGATACATCATCTGCTCATCTCATTCATTCAAAGAGACAGCCAATTACTGTATGAGCAATACAAAATTAATCAGTGACTGACTCTTATATATATATATATATATAATGATGAGTAATAATAGAAAAGCAATATCCGGCGGCGCTGGNCTCTTATATATATATATATATATAATGATGAGTAATAATAGAAAAGCAATATCCGGCGGCGCTGGAGGGTGTCATAAACCACTTCACGTTTCTCCGTAAACATAGGGGTTGTTCACCAGCTGTGACAGCCGAGATGGAAAAACGCAAAAGGAAAACGAACTTTGGGAGCGCAAAAACAAACAAACAACAACAAAAAGCAAGCACATATATTCTGATCAAAAATATAACATTAATGCTCATAAAAGGTGATGACAGGTTTAATTACTTCAAGTGATTAAAATAATATCATGGCGCAGGTCACTCAGCATACCTGTTACTGTGGAATTGGCATCTCGGAGAGAAAAATTGGAATTATTAAAGAAATCCATTGTTGAGAGCGCAAGAATCTCCAAACCAGGCAGTTCAAAAGTAGCAACAGGTGCGTGTCTGCCAAGTAAAGGACATGTTAACTCAAACGAATTCGCTTTTCCTTTCTGAATTATGAGTAGATATATTCCATTTTAAACTGGTTATTAAATAGCTAAATAATTGCGCTCCCTGCCTTCACTGATAACACACTCCGCGGTGACCGGCGCAGGAACGCACGCGCGCGGCGTGTNGCTCCCTGCCTTCACTGATAACACACTCCGCGGTGACCGGCGCAGGAACGCACGCGCGCGGCGTGTGTACTTTCTGACTCTGACGCTCTCTGCGGCGCTGCTGCGTTACTGATCTTCTGTGTGTGTGTGTTAGCGGTTTCTTATATAGGCTATTCTGTTTAAATTACCAGTTTATTGGTGAAGCTTAGGGCACGGTTAGTGGTAATTTACACGCTCGGATAGTCATGACTGGATTGCAGCTATATACGCATTACCAAAGACTGAAAATGATTTAAAAATAAAATAAAAAAAAACACTTCATATTCACACTAAACATTTGATCTGATCTGATTTGATTTATTTCGAACATGTTGCAAATACGTAAAACAACTATACAAAATACAAGCGTAACAAATAAAACGAAAAAATATATACATAAATATATAACAAACTCTCAAAACACAAATTCTCCTGTCAACATAAACATCAAGCAAAAGAGATATATACATATAGCATATTACATGTTCGAAAAGGAGTACGAAGAAGTATACACTTATTACCCCTTCTCCATCACTCAGTTATCTCACAATTTAACATGTATATAATACATAAACATTTTTTTTCTAGCGCTAAGCTACTCAAGCATTCATCCAGAGTCAATCAGATATAACTTAATTCCTCCCGCTCCTCCAACCGACCCATCCTCCTCTCCATACCTCTCAAAAATTATTCTTTCTCTTCTTTTTTTCTCTTTAAAAAAAAATCAAAAATTATTTTTTTGTACATTTTCTTGAACTGATAAATACTTTTACTTTAAGTTCAGTAACCAAAGTATTCCACAAGTTCACCCCACAGATTGAAATACATACAACTCTTCATGGTGGTACAAACACAATGTTATGTAACATTTGATGTACGTGACATGATGTAACCTGGGAAAAGCTTTTCAGTGTTTGTGTGGCTCAAAATGAACACAGGTGTAATTAATGAGATTAATAATGGCTGCATTCTATTCAGGTGTGTCATTGGCACCTTCTATGGCATGCTTGCTCATTGGCACAACTAAATGGAACAAGAGCCCTTTTTGTTTGTAACTCAAGTATGTATTGTATTTTCAAGTATCTAAACAGTGGTTTGGGATGTTATTAGAGTGCCTTTAAAAGATTAATTGGACAGAGCAGTCTCCAGAAAAGGCTGAATTATTCCAAACTAATCATTAATGTTGTCCATAGTTAGTTTTACATCTGTGCTTTTCCTGTTATGACTCAAAGTGTAGACCTGTTTCCGGTGCGTAAATAAATTTTGTACCTATTTGTGTCTTTATCACTTGTACTTTTTTGTCTTTTTGTGTGTCAAACTGTGTGACTAACTCTCCAGAAGCAACAATTTAATGTTTTGTGGGTTTATGATTGGCAGGATAATTAGCAGCAGGTGTTCCTACTTAACGACAACTGAGTCCATCCATTGGAATATTAGACTGACATTCATCACAATGAGCCACTAGATGGCCTTCCTGTCCCTCATTAGGAGTCCTTAAACATGCCATGATTAAGGTGGTGAGGGCGTAACTGGCCCCTGGAGAGGCTCAAATATGAATCAGAATAGAAAATAAAATAATAAAAAAAAAAGAATCAGAATACACAATAGGCCTGTGTTGTGTGTGCATGCGTGTATCCTGTTGTATGTTATTATTGTTTTGCATTTGTCAAACTAAAGTCTTAATGTGTGTGTGTTGCAAAAAACTTATTATAGGCATTGTATATTAAACATGTTTTGAACTATAACAAATTAATATTGTCCCTGACTATTGATAAAAGCAACAGAATGTACTAATGTGACTTTGAGGCAGATACTACGCAAATTTCATTTCTTTTTATTCCCTTCAAGTATCAACAACACTCATCTGTGTAAATTTAGCCAAGTTCCTTCTCTTTCCTCCAAAGCTCGAGGCTGTATGTGCAGTATTTCTTCTCCCATGTCTTCTGTCATATTTGCAGTTTTCCAAGACTATGAGAAGTTTATGGATTCATTAATGGCAGATCAGATCTCAATTTCTACACACGGAGTGGCCAAAAAGTTAAAGTAAACTCAGCTATATATATTGACATCTGGCCAGGGAGTCTCTTTTCTTTCCTAATCTGGTATATTCCTTCACACTGCCTGCCTTCACCCAACCAGTAAATCTTCTTTTGTCTATACCTTCTGCAGAGATAAGGAAATGGAGGTTTGTATGAGCAAGAATTATTGGTTTATAATTTGTCACTATGACAACGTCCTTCCATTCAATGGGCAATCCATATTTGTTAAAACACATTGATGGCATCTGAGTTGTATCATCCTCGTAGTTATATTTCCTCTTTCTCTCAGCCTTTTTTTTTTTTTTTTTTTNTTTTTTTTTTTTTTTTTGCATCTTTTTCTACATTTTCATTTATATTTTCTGTATTTTTGGAATGTCTGCCAATACATGTGCTATAAATGTAGGACTAATTAGTTGGACTCTGTATCTTTCAGTTGACTAGATTTCATATTTCAGATTCGTTCTTGGCTTCCTTTATAAACATTTTTTATTTAGCATCTAAATGTCAATGGCAAGAGAATTGTTTCAAGAGAATTGTTTTCTGTATCCTTTATTCTGAGCATGGACAGCATTCGAGATGGTTTTGCACTATAGACTGCAGTCTTCTGCTTGTTCTTTCCATTTTTCCGGGTTGATGTAGGTCAGCTTCATGGTCTGTTTGAGTTGACCTTAGTATGAAAAAGAATCAGTAGAAGTGCCAGTGGGGTGGATTTGTTTAAGGTGGATCCCAACTTGCCAGGGAGTGACCCACACACTATGATCTCAGGACCATCCATTCCAGCTCATATGGCATGAGACATGTAGGATCAGGTGACGAAACTGCAACGGACTGCCGCAGACTCCGGTGTAGACTTGGGTCGTGCCTTTTTAGCCCGTCCGTCTGGCAATTCCCTCTTCCTCCTCCACAGTCACTGGGAGTCTAACAGTGCTGATAGTTCCTCCTCTGCCTGCTTTGGTGGGGTCGGTTGGGTCAGTATTAGTCTGGCATCTCAGCTGAAACCTCTCTGACCTGGTTGAACCCTGCTCAGCACAGCTTTCAGTATCTTAGACACTTGAGCTAAGTAATTATAACCAAACCAGAATAGCATATGTGGACATTTTTAGGCAGCAAAAAAAAAAAAAAAAAAAAAAAAAAGGACTTGATCTTTTAACTCTAAATCTCTGTATTCTACTCTAAATTGGTTACATAAAATCTCTCCAGCACAGCTGACACAAATGTGTGAGATGGAAGAACATTATTTTGAAAAATAAATAACTGCAACACCTCTGAATTTAATCTTTGCATTCTAGCTGTGCACAGACATTGCAATGTTATGTGAGGAGGTGTGCTTTTTTTCCCCTCCCTCACAGGCATGTGGTACTCTGTTAGTCATTCTGTCATTTTCAGCAACCTCACCATGTGTGATTTGGAATAAAATGAAGTGGGCAAATGTGAATATATTTGTGGATATTTTTGAAAACATTGCTCCAGCCAGAGAGTGTTTGAGCAGCGCTGTCTCTGCAGTGAGATGAGCTATGCCTCATTAGTTACAGAGCAGAAACATTGATCGATGCTTCCACTCTCTAAACTGCATGGAAGTCTGCCATTTATTTGCATTAGCCATTAAAAATCTCAAAAATGTGACTGATTATTTCTTGGTTTTGATGCCAGAAAATACAAAGTGTTAGCGGTCAAAACATTGAATTTTTAAATGGGTAGATCATCTGAACATTTGATTTTTTGAAATATTAGAGGATTTAGCAAAATAGTGTGAAAACTAAAATATGGTTTTATGTTTTGGAAAATGGTTGGCAGTGTGTGTGGATAGTATTTATTTGGTTCAAACATGCAGAATCACCAAAATGGTCCTCTAAGAATAACACTCACTTAAAACAACATATTTTTGAGCTTAATATATCAAACAGAGCAGAATAATATATATATGTATATATATATATATGTCGTACATATGGAAATAATAAATAAGTAAATACAAATAAAAAAATATATTTGTTGGTGGCCAGTGCAGTTTAGAGATGGCCATGACATGTCTGGTTAAATATCTAGAGTTGTGTGGTAATATGTTAAATTTTACTTTAATTAATATAAAATGTGAAAGAAGAGGAGGCAGAGGATAGGGTTAGATGGAGGCAGATGATTCGCTGTGGTGACCCCTGAAGGGAAAGCCGAAAGGAAAAGAAGAAGACTTTAATTAATATAAAACTCGTATTTTTCTTTGAAAGATAAACTCAGTCTGAAGTTTCTTCTGCTGCTTAACGCAGGAGAGGAAAAACATGTAGTAGCCTGTGTTATCTGACTAACTTCTAGTAACGAAATTAACGATTCATGGTACATTTCAGAGACTTTTTCTACTTTTTTTGGCCCCAAACCGTCTTTAAGGTGTTTTAACTCCTTTGCTCAATGGAAGCTATTGCTAATTTTGACTTTATAGCGACAGATGATGAAATAATTTTAAAAGTGGGAGTGTATTAAAAGTGGAATATTGTGTTTGGCCTGTTTTGTCATGCTTAAACTTTCTATTGAAGGACTATCTGAAAGTTTGAATGTACATAAACACTTAATTTACAGTTTATATGACTCTTACATATGGTTCCAAAATTTCATAAACTACAAGCAAAATGTCTAATAACATAATCTCTGTGGTAGATGTTAATGAATCCATACACGACTCAACCTTGAAAAGTTTTCGTAAACCTTTCTCCAAACTTATTGTGGCAAAATCGATATCACTTGTCTCCGGAAGGAAGAGGAAATCTGCATTATCCTACTGCCTCTGTCTGATTTTCCCACCCAGTAAAATGCTAGGTGCTGGTTTGTTGAAATCTTGCATTAACTGCTTCAGTTTCCTGGGAAAAAGACAGATCTGTAATTTTGGGACTCCTCTGCCAACTCACATCAAATGGAGCAGGAGCGAGTTGGAAAACAATTCTGTGCTGTAAATTTAATTCAGGCAGAAGTGGCCATGGCCTGTGCCTATTACCAACTCTGCAAATACTCACTGATGCTTTTCCTTGACTTCAACCCCATAACACCATATTCTTCAACAGGGCTTCCTTTAGGCTTCCTGCAATGCAACTCTTCCACACTTGTTATACTGTTAAGCATGTACAATTTGGGGCTATAAACCTGCTACTTTTCTCAGATTGTTAAAGGGTTAGTTCTAAATCCAGTTGTATTGCTCAATATTCATCATTATTATTAACGGTATTGCTCAATAGCAGGACACATAGCTTGTGCTTTGAGGCAGTAAATAGTCTGTCTTGGCTCAATTGTAGAACAGCTCGCACCATCTAAAAATGAGGAAAATAAATGGAAAGTCAATATTGTCTACTCGTTTGACTCTTCAGGAGGCTGCAGTTTTTCTCCCTAAAAGTTTCTTAAAACATTAGGGAAACTTTCTAGACATTTCGTCTCTGAGTGCTTAGAAGGTCCTGGGTTTAAACCTGACAAGGGCCTTTCTAGTATGAAGTTAGATGAAAATGGAACAGGATAGGTGAGACAGAAGCTCTTAAAACACTAAATTGCCCGTAGCTGTTAAAGTGAGCATGAAGTGTGTGTGTGTGTGTGTGTGTGTGTGTGTGTGTGTGTAGCCATCATCATTATATCAGATTGTTAATGCAGTTTAGAGTCCATATTAGCACAGATCAGGAAATGGGGGGGATGAATTGGTACACATAAACACGTTGAAAAGAATTACAAAATGGTCATTCCTTATGTTAGGTACAAATATAGAGCAGAAAAAAATGATCTTACTGAGTCTGTTTCTGATTGAGCATCGTGATAGAGGATTGCTTTCTTTCTCTCTCTTCATTTTCTTTTTGTGGGTATTTGTGAACTGTGCCACAGCACTTCTTTTCCTGTCAGCTCTCAGTGTGCACTAAAGCTTTCTTCTGCTGGATCTGTTGTTCATTTTCCGGCAGGATCTCCATCTAGTAGGCATTTGGCTTATAAGTTGGTGTCTCATAATGAGCACTGCAAAGTGGTCATTTGTTTCGCACTACAGACCCGGTGCTTTCACCACTGCCTGAACGTAATTTCTCTGACCAGTTTGGGCACCATGCCTTTACAAAGATGCTCATTTATGGTGTCTGTAATGTCTTTCTGCTGCTGGACTACAACTGAAATAAAGTAATAAATTAAGAGATTTCCTCAGTCACGTCGGTACTGAGACGATGGCAAGCATATTTTAATTTACTTCAAAGAAAATGTGACAAACCTAGATGCAGAACTGAGAAGATATTACAAGCAAATTTTAATCTTCAGAAACACAAAACACAAAGGGAAGGATTCAAAAAAATCACATCATAAATCAAGTTTATTTGCATAGCACCATTCAGAACACAAAGGAAATTCAAAGAAGAAGAAGTGAGGCTGTGATTTGATCGCTGCTGTTCAGCATTTACAGAGGAAACTGGACGTTTTCAAAGTTGTAATTTGATGGTTGCTATTCAATATTCACAAAGGAAACCGGACGTTTTCAAGATTTATCTGTAAGGGCACTGCACACACTTCACAACACCCAAAGAGCAAATTCGGGTAGAGAAAGTTGTTTCCTCTCATGATGAGTCCGTACAGAAATTGATAGGAAATTTTAACAATAACTTTTGTTTTGCTAGCTTCACCCTTAGAGAATAGCTCATTGTCTTTGTTCTGAATCCCTTTCTTGTCTGAAATGTCAGCATCATTATATTCTCAAAGGACACCAGTTCAACTGGTATAAATATAGCATAAAGAAAGCAAATGGCAGGTTGTGACCCTGCCACTGGCTAACGACTGTTAACAACTTCTCTCCTCGCTGAAAGTGAAAATTTGAGTCATTTTATGTGCTGATATGATTAATAATCGCATTGAGATTACTAATAAACAAACAGGCATGCACACCCATGCACACAGTTTTCGTCCCACCTCTAACCTCTAGCCCTGTCTCTAACCAAGCCTGTTAGCATTTATTAGTTTTAATTGTTCTCATTTGCAGAAGTTGTATGCAGCCCTTCATTTTGTTTCAGTCTGATTCAGTAAGAAGTTTAATTTAGTCCCTTTGACTAAAAACTTGACCACAAGCATTTTTTTTTTTTTTTTTTTTTTTTGTGTGTGTTTTTCAGCACTTTTTATTCCATTAAGTGTTGTAGCTTTTGACCTCTATACAAAGACTTGTCTTTGTGGGAAATTGTTTGAGCTTGTGAAGGTTGCAGTTAATAAAAACCATCTGGAAAGCCACAATTTGCTTCAAGGCTATGATGCTGCAGCCTCTACAGTAGGTGCTTTTCTCTCATCATTTTGTGTCCAATTTATAGCACCAAGAGAACAGTCAGTGTTTGAGCAATACTGCTTCAGGGACATACATTAATAGTACATAAACAGAACAATCCTGTATAGCTCTGGTTTCAATATGGCCGGATTTTTGTGACCAGTGCTTTAGAATCATCCTGAGTCAAACTGATTTCAAAGATCCAGGTCTAAACCGAGTAAAGTGATGTAACCCCAGAACCAACCAGTTAAAACTTTGATACTGCCTCATTAGACTGACAGAAAAGATGCTTGTGATTTTTTTTTTTTTTTTNTTTTTTTTTTTTTTTGTCCCACCAGACTATAGTTTAATTAAGAAAATTATTACATTGACTCTGACTTCTCTATAATGTTGAATCGATTTAGAAACACTGTGTGGGATAAAAGACGAATGGAACAATTTTCCCGTGAGGGTTCTTTTTAAGGCCATTATTCCTTCAAGCAGAAAAGAGCAATTTGCTTTGTTGACATTGTTGCATCTGAAATTTTAAAATGTGTACTCCCTGCAATTTTCAGGTCTCAAACTGTGAAAAAAAAAAAAAAATTCATGGACAAAAACTCTGTCAATGGGGATTGGAGTGTCATGCTTATTCATTCCCTGTCAAAGCACCCAGAATCAATGCAAGTGTGTGTGGTGTTGTGGCAGTTAAGCTTCAGACTGCCATCAGAAATTAGGGTAATGAGCTTTGGTTGTCACACAGATGTGATGTTGAGTCATCATTAGATAAAAATAAGAATGTTGTGAGCTCACCCTCAGACAGACATGATGGATTTTAAGTCTTATTTGGCAGTTCAGAGGCCGTTTATTTGGCTGGATTGATGACATTTTCAGCATCTCCAAAATCCCTTGTTCTTCCAATGTTGCTTGCAGCTGAAATTTTTTAGTTTTGCATCAAGCTTTCAAGTCTGGTTTTTCAGTATCCGTAAACAAGTCTATTTTTTATATGAATTTACAGATTTATCTTTTGTAAATTGGTTCATTTTCAGTCAACAAAATGCATCTTTGCCAGAGACAGGATCACCATAGTGCCTACGTAAAATTGTCATAGCCAAGATAGTAACTGTTAAGTGCTTTCTGTGAAACAATATTGCTTTTTTTCCATCTACAGCTGCAGGGAAATCACACATGCATCCATCAGTCTTCCACTGTATATCTGGTGTAGGCTAAACAAAGTATCGCAGATGGTTCTCAATTCTGGGTCCTCCATTGAGTAAATGCATAAAAAAAGGGTTTGAAAGTTTCAAAAGCCACTTCGCATGCAAAATTTGGGACTTATAAAAAGAAACCTGATGTGAGAATTTGAGCAGCTGCACGGAAACTCTGGCCCATTCAGATGCACATTTAGGAGACAAGATGATTTGGTGACACAGATGGAGAAGCAAAAAAATGAAGCTCAGTTTCTCACTGATTCCTCAAAAGTCATTCCACCGTGTCAAATCCATAATTCTTACACAGACCCCAAGACAGAAAGGAAAGGAAAGGAATTATTTATTGTCCTTTGCACATAGTACAGATGACAGACTCTGCATTTGACCCATCCTGAGGAACAGGAGCAGTGGGCAGCTACTGTGCAAGTCAATGCCCATTTAAGCCAACACTTACCGTATATACTCGAGTATAAGCCGAGGTTTTATTACCAGATTTCACAATGCAAATCAGGGGGTTGGCTTATAAATGAGAAATTCAAATTTGATCCCAGAGAACAAAATTTCCAAGGGTGGAAATACGACCCGTTACCATTACCCATGGAAAATAGTTTAAATCATACCTTTGAATGAACTATTTCCTGACAAAACATCTTATCCAGCACATTTTCCGGCGTCCAGTAAGCACTGTTGTGATTGGTCAAAGACAAAAGAGTGGGCCAATCAGACGACCTTATAAAAATGCTGTTTCATATACCGGTACAGTACTGTTGTTTTGTAGTCTCATTCAACATGTTTTGTGCTTTATTAGCAAGAAACTTGAGATAAAATACAACACAATGGAAACTACATGGACTCAGAAGAGGAAAAGAGCATCGTATGAGGCTGGTTTCAAGACACGTTACACAGAGCAGGACTGGAATGAACTGTTTGGCAGCTAATGTCAGTTACGGTAATCAGCTGTTTACCGGTACCGGTATGTGGATTATTTTCAGAAAATCACAGGAATACTATGACAATACCCAGAAAAAACAGGTAATTTTCTAAACAAATAAACTGATGGAGCAACATCAGGGGGTCGGCTTATACACAAGATCAGCTTATACTCGAGTATATATGCTATACTCCAAAAATAGCTCCTCTATCCCGTTTTGATTAATACTCTAAATTTCCCATGATGACCCAGTTGATTTTCATAACTTCAAAAGTGGGATTCAGACTTTCTGGTTCCTACATGAATAAGCGACAGCAGTGCCTTCTTTACAGCGTGTCTTTTGACATTCTGAAAACTCTTTAATTCTATGTAACTTCTACATTTACTATTTGTTGAACTGACTGCAGCCTGTTCTATTTGTCGTTGATTCCAATTTGCCTGAAGCCAGACATTTTCCTGACTACACCTCGTCCACAATACTTGTATTTCTGCCTTATATCATTTTCCTCTTGGGACCAAAGCCCTGCATATTTTTCATCTTTCCCTGCTCTACTCACATGTTAGCTTAGCTTGCCTTCAGCTATTGTTATTCCTTTTGTAATGAATATCTGAGATTTGGGTTCCAATTCCTTATTTTAAATGACTCATTAGTGAGCAGTTATCTTAGTAATTGCATTTTCTTTTTCAAAATAATAGCCTCAGTTTTATTGTTTTTGTTTTTTTTTTTTTATAAAATATGAGAATATTGAAAGGAGTGTTTAATCATGATGGGTAATCTTCCCATTCAGTTGATCTCAGATAACCAGTCATTTCTCGATGTCACATTTGATTCCATCAGTCACTGCCTCCTCCCAGGCTCTTATTAACTCTCTCTCTCTCTCTCTCTCTCTCTCTCTCTCTCTCTCTCTCTGCTATTGTTAAAATTCCCCCTCTAGCTCGCCTGTCTGCCTCTCTCATTTCTTTTTAATTATCCTGGCGTCTCATCGCAAAGCCCTTTGTTTTTTCTTCTGTTTCAGTCATTTTATTCATGCCTGACCTCAAATCTCATTCTAAACCTGTTTTATATACAATGGTTTTAAATCAGTCTTCTTCAGCACTTAACAAGACAGTAGTAAATCTCCTTTCTGTCCTACATCCTCCCTCTCTCTCATCTTCTTGGCTTCTTTATTCAGTTGAAGAGAGGACTTAAGATGGCTGAAAGGAGTCATGTTATTTCACACCTATATTTTGATAGAAAATGAAGCTTTGTGGCATTATGTGAACAACCATATTTATTTTTTGGAGCCTTTTTTTTAGGTGGAGCACCATTGTTTTTCTGTTTTGTTTTTCTATGCAATCCACCATTATGTTCTTTTCCAGATGCAGTTTCATTCTCTTATTATATTCAAAATCAATGAAAGGACCAATAGTAAGTTGGGAAAAAATATAAAATGTGTTTTGAAATACCTTGTTGCAAACTGGCTGCAGGAAAATAAGTTCATTTATTTAAGAAGCTGTTAAAAATCAAACATAAATGTGTGAACACCAGTTGTAAAAATTGTCCAAAGATTTTTTTTTCTTTATTTTTTATGTTTTATTTTTTTAATGAAGTCTAAGAGCATTTTCAGACCTATTTGCTCTGAATCAAGGACCAAACTGTTAGTGTTGCATTTACAGCATGGTTTGGTTTGGTTCACACAGGAAAACTTCCATTTGAATGAAAATGTAGCAGCAAAAAAATCATATGAGAACACTCTTTCCACTCATTGGATAGAAATGTCTGGAGACGGGAGAAAGAAACTCAAAACAGGAAGAAATGTATTTTGCTGGGAAATCCAAATAACATGGAACACAGATGGATTTGGGATACTTTCCAAGTCATATTCATCATTTGGGCCACATACCAACAAAAGTATAGCAGCAGAAGCTGAATTTACTTCAAGACAGCATGTGGAAAACCACAAGCTAACCTTCAACGTGTTAATCTAGAGATGCTTTAGTTCAGCATGATATGTCACGAACCTTTCAAAGCATTCGTTGGATTTACTAATACCACACACACTGAGCCCTCTCTGCTTCTAGATCAGTCAACAGATGAATATGTTGCTCTGGAGTTGGTTTGGAAGGAGTGTGGATCATGTTCATAAAACAAACTTCTCCAGAGTTTGTCAGGAACAGGACCAAGACCAGGGACCAGGGTATTTGTTTATTGCTGTGTTCAGATCTGCCCAAATGAACTGTACCAAGTAGGAAACAAATCCCAGTCTGACTGAACTGGACAAAACCATGTAAGTATAAGAAAAAGTCTCAGCTCAATGGTCATGTCCAATCTCTGACTGGTCCAGTCCCAGCTCTGCCCACATCTGAATAACTAAGTCAGGTGTGTTTAGCCAGTTTAGATCTGAGAGGCACCAACTCTTGATCAAGTGAACATACCTGATTTAGCTAATCGGGTAGAGCAAACAACAACCAAGTGATAGCTACATAACCTTTCATCAGTGGATGAACTGTGCAAATCATTTTTCACAGCTCTTTAAAGTGCACATCTCTCTGTCCACCCACCTACTCACTCGTTGCACTTTCTCACCTTTGCCTCCCTCTGCATCTATGTTGTCAAGCATATTCTTTCTTCAGTGAAATGACAGTTACAAATCTGAGCCCTACAGCCATTATCCTCTATTTCTTCCACATCAAAACTGTGCACGCACACAGTGCATGTTCAGATTAATTGGTGGTCTGTGAGCTCAGCCATCTCTGAGTCATGCAAGGCAGCATGAATTAATAGCCCATTCTAGTGTAATAACTGGGCAAAAAAAAAGGGGTAATATTCAAAAATCCAAACACTGTTGCACACTTAGTTAGTCCTAATCAGTTGGAATCATGGCCATGAGTGGGAGACTCACACACTGTTCAAAAAATCCAAGGAGAAACTCCTTCACAACATGTATTCAGCTCACCAAACGTGCAAACAGTGCAGAGTGCAAAAGGTTATCCCTGGAGACAAATGTTTCGATATTACATCTACTTCAGTCTTTTAGGAATAACAAAGGCTCCATCCTTTATATATTATATATAACGTGATCTATCTGTTGATGTGCACCTGTAAAACCTAAGACCTGTAAAAACACATATCATTGAGTAACTCCGTGTTTTTTAATGCTCCCATGAACCTGAATGAGTCACCATTTCTAGCCCTGTGTGTATGTGTGTGTGTGTGCACTGTGTGCAATCCCCCCCCTCATAGATAATTTACCTGTATGGGTAGAGTGGCAGTTGTTTAATTATTTTCTGCTATCCAGTGTTAAATCGGCTGCTGTTTGGTTTGGATGTTGGGAATTCTAGAACATTCAGTCACAAATTGCCAAGTGAAAGTAAAAAGCATGTCTGCTCACACACACACACACACACACACACACACACTTCCACACATGGTGATGCTTTCCTTCTTATCCACATCATTAGAAAAACCAGATGGATATGAGACATTTTCTGACATTTATTTATCATTGATTTTACTCAGTTGGTGGAAGTGGCACCCTTAAGCTTTCTTCATCAGACACACACACACACACCCACACACACACTTTATTAATCCCCACCAAGGGAAATTGAGGTAGCCACCTATGCAGACACACAACAGAAAAACTTAATGAGGAGCAACATAACAAGTCCTGTTAAATAATGTACAAATGACACCTCCATTACAATTACTAAAAACAATTAAAAAATAATAATTAAAAACCCAGAATAGTTACACAAAGCTTTATAGTAGGCACAAATAACCTTCTCAGTCTCTCGATTACTAAAGGTACTTTTGAGTCCAGAAGAGACGATGATGCTCATTCATTACAGTCCTCAGCTTTGTCCTCATTCTGTCTTCCAGAATAGCTTCCAAAGGATCAAGAGCCAAGCCAATAACACAGCCTGCTTTCCTAATCAGTTTGTTAATTCTCTGTCTGTCCTCCCCAAAAAATGGCAGAATAAAATACTAGCAGGATAATTTGATCAAATACGTCGAGAAGTTTCTGATTTCAAAAGTTACTTAATGGGATAACATGGGGAATCTCATTTTGAGTGCTGAGTTTGTTAGTCATTCCTATGATGTGCAGCATTAGTTTATTCTATGAATGACCTATGTCTCTGCATCGGTCCCTTTCCAAAGAAACATTTAAATAAATAAAAAATTCCAAAAACACACAAAAATACGGTTGCAGCTTATATACTATTATGTGCATCAGAAAATGTCATCTGGTCCTCAGATTATTAACACTGGCATTTTCTGCATATAAAGTCTGTGGGCTGGTTTTCTTGATAGCATCTTGGTTTCACAGATACCAAATGGACCAGGTTTGAGAACCAGAACTTTTATTGGACAGGCAGGCACAGAGTGAAAAATTTGCCTCTGATCATATTTGATTTTTGCCAGAATTTAGATCAGCTCTGAGACTACGTATTAATGTCGCCATGCCTCTAAATCTTATATTTTCCCCAAACATATTGTTAATGTTTATACCTATACTGCATAATTAACACAGTTTGAAGATTGTACGCTAAACTGAATGTTCTACAAAGAACACGTTGAAAGAATTGACAAGCAGTAAGGAATAATGAAGAGGCAGAATATAACAGAAATAATGGTTGCCTAACTTTTGAGGACGAATACTGTAAATTTATTCTGAATATTTTTTAGATGGTGCTACAAGGACGAATGTGAAATGTAAAACAAGCGCTGGAGTTGGCTAATTGCACAAACTGACAATTAGCTTAGTTATAGAAGTAATTATAGAAGTTTTATTCAAAGCAAACACACTCGCTCTCTCAGTGAATTGCTGTAACGTACTGGTGAAGACATGCAGGGAAAATGATGGGGATCAGTGCAAAGAATTAGGATTGGTTGTGTGTCTACATTTGAAGTCTTCATTTCAGTGGTGAATCAGTTACAAATGACACCATCAAATCTTCACTTAATTATTCCTAAACTAGCTCATAAAGCAACATGAGACAAGAAGCAAATAAGTCTTTCAGACCTGAAGCTCTTTTCAAAGTGAAATCGTGATATAAAATAATGTGGCCTATGTTTTTTCAGTTTTTTTAAAGAACAGAAATCATTCACAGACACGGATGAATACCATTTCATTTTCTGCCTCCCTGCTGTGCATATCCCATTAATTACGTCAGACAGTGGCATATCATGAAATGCCATTGTCTGTTAGCGAAATGCATTTATATCCATGTGTAAGAACTCTGAAATAACATGATGTTATGCAGCAGAATTCTATTTCTGATATAATTGTGGTTGGACATGTTTATTTGTTTAAAAACTGTGGCTGCATTTTCTCTGAAACTGCCTAGAGACCCATAATATGTGCTTCATTCCTCTGTCACAACAATTGTCTTGAGAATTGTTTCCAAAAAGTGAACATTTGGTGCTTTGTTTTTCTAACAGGGATGAAAACTGATGCATCACAAATCGTGTCCCTTTGAAATGACAGTTCCATCCCTCTCATCCTGGTTGTTTGGTGAGCATGGTGAGCCTCTGATTGATCTGCTGTAGGTTATGCCCTCTTAATGAGGAGGCAAGTCTGCTACAGCTTTATCTGACATTCATGTTCAAAGCTGAATTCCCTGTGAAAAGTTAAAAAAAAAAAATATATTGTCTGTGAATACTGGCTGTGTTTTTGTCCAGTGGGATCAGATATATAAAATTATTAGTTTTTAGTCTCTAAACCAAAACTGGCAGCCACACTGAGCAGAATGTAGATCTGGATCTGTCCTCCTGCCCTCCCTTTGGCTTTCCAATCAATCCTAATATCCATTTATTTTCCATTCAAAGGATTTTGAATGCAGACCTCCAGACTGCAGTGTTTTTCCTTATGAAAATTAACAGTAATTATCAATAAACACTCAAACTAAAACCAGTGTTAATCTAATTTCTGAAAAGAAAAAAAAGCTTAATTGAAGTTAAAATCACATGGCGAAAAACTAATTCAAATGTATCAAAAAAATAGACTGAAAGTAAATAACCATCGTAAATATTTATTAATCTTCAATGAAACAAATGTGTGAGAGCAGTCAGAGAGGAAGCACTGACAGGTTTTTTCTGATCTGAGAAGTCTCTCAGATTATGAAAAATATGTATTCAAATTGTACAGAAGCATGCTTGACCCCAAATTCTAAATGCTCAGAGAGGTTTATTAGTACACTAAATTGAAATTGGTTCTGTCAAGTATTGGGGTTAATGGAGGGATGAGTTCTTGGAGCATTTGACTTTTATTTTACTTTGTAAAGATCTATTGTATAGTTTTGGTAGGTGAGCATTTAGTGTCACCATATGGCCACACGATTGTACTAAACTAGTAGTACACTTCAAAATGCTACACTTCATAATTGAGGCGAGAGCGTGGCAAAGATCCAATAAAGATGACGCCCAACGTGGGGCTCGAACCCACGACCCTGAGATTAAGAGTCTCATGCTCTACCGACTGAGCTAGCCGGGCGTATTCATACGACATTAGGATTTCGTAATATTACTTTAATATACATGTATTTTATTACTATGTCTAATATGATTTTACTTTTTTTTTTTTTTTTTTTTTGTTCTTCTGTGCTCTAAGAAAAGTCACACTTTATGTTAACAGGTTACTAGTTGAGTAAACGCTCAACAAGTAAAACCATATTTCCCACAGCACGTGAAGGCAGCAGGAACCACGTGTTGTTTGCTTCAGAGTGCAAACATGGCGGGCGATGGAGAGTCGCTGGAGTCCTGGCTCAGTAAGTGCGCCCTTAAATTCCGTTTTACGAATTATTTATTCATTTTTTTAGCTGTGTAAATATCTGAAACGTTACCGTGGCTGTCAGAAATGCCACTTGGACTCGAATGACAACACTGACCATGAAACGTGTCCTGCTTTTTCGGGTGTGCTGTCACAAAGTGGCTAGCATGTCCAGCTGCTGGCAATTGATGGATGTCAGCCAACATGAGCCTTGATTTTTGTATAGAATATGGTAATTGGCAATTATTTTGTATCCAGACTGCAGATACTTACACAAATGTGACTGATTAGTGCTAGATACTGTTGGGGACCCATATATGATTTAGCTTTTTTTCCCCTGCACTTACAGACGCCTGTTGTTGTAACGCATTTGCAGGCGACAAGTAATCCAAGTATAAAAAGGCTTTACAGCAAAATCAGTAGAGTGTCTGCAGGCTATTAGGCTAATTTCTCCAAAGCTCACGATATGAAGAAACACACAAGCTGAAAAGGCTGTTTCTGTGGATTCTAGGATGACCTCTGACAGGACACAACTTAAGTCATGTCAAATGCTTTTTATAGTCAAGACCAATTTAATGTGGAAATCAGTAGTAATGACCAAAATGAAAACAACAGATCACCTCATTATAAAGGAAAATTCAGTCTGCTCTTGATAAGAAAATGTTTGTATTCAAGATTTAAGAGACTTTATTTGCGATCTGCACAGGTACATAAATACAAGTACACTGGAATTCTTGTTTATTTCCTAAAGGCAGATTATTATTATTATTATTATTATTATTATTATTATTATTNGGAATTCTTGTTTATTTCCTAAAGGCAGATTATTATTATTATTATTATTATTATTATTATTATTATTATTATTATTATTTTGGAGATGATTTACTTTTAAATCAGACTGTCAAACTCATACTGCTTTTGTGCAATGTTTATGTAAGGACGGTAGTTTTAAAACAATAAGATAGTAACTGGTGACTTTGTTCCTGAAACCCAGACAAATAATAATTCTAAACTTTAGGATTTGATACTGTAATTATGCAGCCATAATTACATGTTTATGTCTTTTTACTACTGTCCACCGACTGTATCTATCACCAAACGTTATTGTCGTTATACTTTATAACTATCTTTACTTATGGTCCATACGGAAACAATATATACAGAATCCATACATAGAATGCAGGTCTTCCCTTGTTTAGTCATTAGTTAGACTCTCAGTGATGCTGTGACTTTTTGAAAAATGTCTTTATACATAAGATTCCTTATATTTGCCACACACATGGGAACAACTAAATCATTCTGTATTAGATTATTATAAGTATTGGATTAAAGTTTTATATTGCAGGACACATTTCTGCTCAGGTGAGACGTGAAAGAATTTGTGAAAAATTAGCAATAGGACTCACTGAATTTGCGTTGAATGTCGACAAGAAACTGTTTGCTTCTGTTTTACAGACAAAGCCACCAACCCTTCCAACAGACAGGAAAACTGGGAGTATATTATGGGATTCTGTGACCAAATCAATAAGGACCTAGAAGGGTATGATCATATTCACTCAGTAAACTCACTCTCCCTCATAAGCTTGGCTCGCATTCATCTGCTCTTACTTTTCTGTATCTCTTTAATGGACTTTAAAGCATATTGGAACAGCCTTCCTGAGGATCTGAGATGAGCTGAAAATATTGATATTTTTAAATGTAGATTTCAAACCCATCTGTTCAGCCGGGCTTTCATGTAGCGCTTTACAATTTTATAGTATCTTATTGTTTTTATACACTTTTAATTTCTTCTTACTGCTTATTTTTTATTGTCTTATGTGTTATCACTGCTTTTATTTACAATTATTTTGATGTACAGTAGTCTTACATTCTGTTTTTAATACTTCTGAAATTTGTCAATTGCCTGTAAAGCACTTTGAATTGCGCTGAAAAAAATGAAAGGTGCTGTATAAATTAAGTTTGATTGCTTGATATTGAACTAATATTGTATTGATATTGTATTGCTGTTGGTATTAAAGAGTTTCTAATGTGTTGCTTCATTCAGCCCACAGGTATCTGTTCGACTTTTGGCCCACAAGATTCAGTCCCCTCAAGAATGGGAGGCGGTACAAGGTTTGATGGTCTGTAGCATAATCTCTTTGCAGTGTTTTCCCTTCTGACGTCCTTCATCATAACCTTGCACACTTCAGAGATATTTATCACAGCCTGTTTACTTTTTCCAGGTTCTCGAGGCATGCATGAAGAACTGCGGGCGAAAGTTTCACAATGAAGTTGGGAAATTTAGGTTTTTGAATGAGCTAATTAAAGTGGTTTCACCCAAAGTGAGTATCATTAAAGGCCCTCCAGTGGGGATTTGGTCACTAGAAATGCTGTTTTGTGTGAATATAAGCTGGTTGTCCTTTATTGTTTAGTACTTAGGAGACAAAATATCAGAGAGGGTGAAGACAAAAGTGATTGAGATTCTGTACAGTTGGACAGTGTCTCTGCCAGATGAGACGAAGATCTCTGAAGCGTATCAGATGCTGAAGACACAGGGTAAAGTATTCATGCAATCATAGCAACAGCTGTTGCCACGTAAAATATTAAGGCAGCTTTCATGCAGTACAAATGCAATATAATGTCATCCAAAAATACACACACACAGAGTCACAGAGTCTACTGGCAGTACAGTGTTATGACTATTTACAGGTAGTTTCATTGCTTTGAAGCTCTCATTTTCTGACTAAGTAGCTGATTGTTGGCTTTTTTAAATTTCAGGTATTGTTTCAGTCGACCCAGAAATTCCTCTTGATAACACACTCATACCTTCGCCATCTCCACGGCCCAAGAATCCTGTGTTTGATGATGAGGAGAAGAGCAAGGTAAGAATTATTTTGGAATGCTGGCAGAACACTGCAACTCACACACTTAACGTGCTATTTTCTCTCTGTCTTTCTGCTTAAAATTAATTGTGGCTTATTAGCAAAATAGTTTATAAAACCAACATCAAAGCTTGAAAGTAAAAACTGTAGAAATGAATGTTTTCAAAAAAAGCTGTAGTGGATTCTCTCTCTCCCTCCTCATTGACTGATCTTTGCATTCCCACAGAGATAAAAGTCACTTTAAGTTTTGTTTTTTGTTTTTTAACTGCTCTAAACAACTACTTCTGTGATACTGACGAAAACGAGTTATGACGGCGTGTTTACTTTGTGTTGCTTGCGGATGATATATGAGTGAAGTTTGTTTTTCAGGGCCTGGGAGCTGAATATGGGTTTTGCTGTTTTCCATGTGGTGATCTGTGGGAAACTGGCTTCCTTCTTAATGAGTGACTGTTCTGTTTATTCCCTGCAGAGACTGAAGGAGCTCCTGAAGAGCAAAAAGCCTGAAGATCTGCAAGAGGCCAATCGACTCATTAAGAACATGGTCAAGGAGGTGAGATGGCATCAGGTGGAAAATAAGAAATGCTGAAGTGTGTTTTTTTTTGTGTGTGTGTTTTTGATTGTAATGGTTATATGTTATATTTTGCACCCATTAGAGCATGTGTTTTGGAAGCTAAACTCTCATTTGTGCATGTAGATTGTTCAGGTCGAAACCATGTAAACACAGATATTAGATGTGGGCTTAAAACAGAAGATATAAAGATGCTGTCCAAAATAATCTGATCTAGGGAAAAGAAAAGGGAATCAGGCATCAAGACCTGTAGCGTAAATGTAGCCTTAGATAATTTGGAAAAAAAATTGGAACTCACATGTTTCTTAGTTTTTATTTTAAAAATATGTTTTATACTACTTCTAATGGCAGTAAAATATGATGATTACTGTCAACATAAAGCGCTGTCATGGTCAAAAAGCCACATTTCTTTTTGGTCTCAGGACGAAGTGAGAACGCAGAGGGTGACGAGGCAAAAAAGCACACTGGAGGAAGTGAGCAACAGTGTCAAACTCCTTCACGAGATGCTTGCTCACTTCAGCCCGGAAGACTCCACGGACGGAGACAAGGAGCTCATTAAGGTTTGTGAGTCATGACGTGAGGCTCAGTTGACCGTGTGAAACAAATTGTGACATTAATTAAAACTTTTAGCACTAGCTCAACATCCATACAGCACCTAGGCAGTCCTGCTGTTTATCCTCGCAGGAATTAGAGAGTTTGAGAAGTTTCCCTTAGGGAAATTTGCTCAGCTAAGAATGCAGTCAGTTATTTATTCTTAATAAACTGATAGAACCACCTCTGCCTCACATACATAACATATTTCATTATCGTAGAATTTCCCTTTCAGTGATGCAGCATTGATTCTCTTTGCATTTAATAACTTTTTCTCAGGAGTTGTATGGTGATTGTGACAAGCTCAGGCAGAGGGTGTTTCAGCTCGCTACTGAATCTGAGGATAATGACACCAGCTTGGGTAAGAAACCCTCGCAGTGGAAAATATTGATTCAGGTGAACCGTATTTGATGATATTCTCTCACTATGTAACATTGTACAAGACCAGACGCAGATCCCAAACTTGATATTTAGATGTTTATTCAGTCTGATCTCTGTGTAACCTTTGGCTAATGCGTTCACAGGAGACATCCTGCAGGCCAGCGATGACCTCTCTCGTGTCATTAATTCCTACAAGAAGATTGTGGAAGGTCAGTTCATCAATGGAGAAACTGAGGATGCACGAACACAATTATCAGGCAAACAGGGTAAATGCTAACAGCTACACAGTAACAAAGAATTTTATTTATTGATTGAATTTTTTTACAGGATTACAGGATTGTGTGATTTAGCCATGCAGAATCTCAAATTTTCATTTCTCTGAAAGTCTCAACATGATATATCAAAGCTTTGCACTTCAAAGTTCTTTGAAAATATAGTAACTGGCAATGAACAAAGTAAAAAAGAACAAATCAGTCTGATGCGATAAAGGGAAAACTCTAGTTATATTTTAATCAGATTTTCATCACATTTCAATGAAATTTTGTAGATTGATGAGACTTAGGGCAAGGAAGAGTTGATTAGATTTTGAATGAGATCCAAATCCAAATCTGGATCTCTGGATTCCCTTAAATTAAGGGAAACAGGCCCGTATATGCCCTTGAATTAAGGGCACCAATTGTCAACGAAAAAATTCAGGACAGGCATGTGTGTCCTGTGATGGACTTTCAACAGGTGCAATTTAGCCCAGATTTAGATATTGATGCAGATCTGGCAGATTAAAATACAGTATGTGTTTGAACAGACATTAACACATAAGGCTTCAAACATGCAGCTGCCATCAATGTGTAGCTAAGATGATACTGATTCAGCAGTATGAAATGGTTTTGACAAATAGTTACAACAACAGTTATTGCCATATGCAATGAATTTGCATGACAAAGCTTTTTTTTACAAATCTGATTTCAATGTAATGATAGTAAAACATAAGTAAATGTATGTCTGGATTTGGATTTATATCGGTTTAAAAAAAAAAAAAAGNGGTTTAAAAAAAAAAAAAAGTGAAATCAGAGGCCTGTTGGGCCTTGGGGAGGTACTGCATGTACTCTGAATGAACTCTAGTTTGGAGATACTTTGCATTTAAACCAGAATATCTTCTACACCATGAATATCGGCAGTGTTGACTGATGAACTTGTTCAAATCTACTCGAGCCTGTTTTTCTCTCAAGGGCTTACATGCTATAACTACACCTACACTCACTGAATTAATTTACTCTCTCGTTCCCCTTATTTAGTTCATCAGTCCAGCAGACTCAACACACCGAATTCACATTTTACATTGTTATGAACATATTTTCTTTTTGCAACAGGCACGAAGCCCCCGAGCAGTACAAAGGAATCAGAGATATTGATCGACCTGGTGGGCCTGGACATTCAGAGCTCCTCTCCACCAGAGCAGCGGCCTCCAGTATCTTCTTTCTCCATTCCTGCAGACCTACTGTGTGGGTCCGCTGCTACGAACCTCCCCTCCCACAGCCCAGACACACCCTCAGCTGGACTCTCTCTGCTCGATGAAGAGCTGCTGTCTTTAGGTAACATTATAGACTTTAAAAAATGTTTGGTGTTGTATTATTTATTTTGTACTTCATGTTTTGTCATTGGCTGAGGCAAAAAAAAAAAAAAANAAAAAAAAAAAAAAAAGTAAATGCATTTGTGTTTATTTCCAGGTCTTAACGAACCAGTCCCTGCTCTAAGTAAATCAACCGTACCAAAACATGAAAATCTGAGCAACCATTTGACATCTTTACAGGTATCTACACAATGAATTAATAGTAATTGATCTGTACCATGTTCAAGCTATTTTTTTGTTGACAGTTGTGTCTGTTATTTTTATTTATTCCAGGACTCCAGTCAGGATTTGGATCTTTTTGACACCTCTTCCCCTTTGGTTCCTGGTTTCTCTACATCTTCACTTTTTATAGACGCTGCTTTCTCTGTGACAGGAGCCCCAGTAAACCCTCTCCAGTCTTCTGCAACCACCCCTGCCTTAGACTTCCCTGGACCTCTCCTCTCCTCGCCTCCTGCTTCCACAGAATCTGTTTCAGCAGCATCAGTCTTAGCTCTAGTCGATGCATTCTCGACCACCGCTGCCCTGGATGTTCTCCCTCAGTCAGCCAACTCAGTCATCCAACAACAGGGTGCAATCGCAGCTGGTTCTAAGTCTGTTTCAGCCTCTCTCCAAAACAATCTGCAGGACCTTGCCTTGCTGGATCTGGGAAGTCCTAAAAAGTAAGTACAACTTTCTATGAAGTCAAACTGGGAAGAAAATGTGGATCTTCCATCTGATTGGCCTGAGTTGTTGTCTCTAGCTTTTCTGCCAAATGAAATTTCAAGTGCATCTCAATCCATAGCTGCCAAATTTATCCAATTAACCCCATTACTGAATTGATCAGTAGGTGAAGGCAAAGCCTCTTAGCAGGCAGTGTATCAGCACTGTAACTAAACAACACTGTCAAATCAACTTTCCAAATATTAGGTGTGTTTGTTTTGTTTTTTTTTGATTTTATAAAAATCTGAAAAGTGACCACACATTTTACATTTCTGTGAATTCAAGTGCCATTGCAATCTGCTCATACTTAATAAATGTGATTCTACAATGTTCTTTTTGAGATCTTGGTATTTAATTTTATCCTCTTTCTGTCATCTTTATTTGTTTTATATTATTACAGCTATTCTTGTTACCATAGGTTACGCATCATGAGCCCCATGTTTGTCTTTGACTAAGACACTGAATCTTTTAATTTCCACACAGTACACTTGGTGTGATGGACTTTGATCCCATACTGGCCAAGGGTGAGAGCCTGCATGCTCCTTCCACCCTATCTTCCAGTGTTGGCATCTCCTCCTCCACATCCATGTCTCTTTTGGGAGGAATATCAGGAGGATCCACTCCCACACCCGCCATGAGTCAGGCAGATGACAGCCCTCTGTTACGCTCACTGTCCCCCATCCTCCCTCTGAGCCAGGCCAGTCCAGCCAGGGGACAAGAGGTTTCCCTGGCCAATGTCTTTGTCCCTTTAGATGCCATCAAGCCAAGCAAGTTTAAATAGACTTTATTATTTTTAATTACATACTTTTAGCTATTTTGATTGTTTTTATTAAAATGTATAAGTTGGAGGATAGATTTAACAATCATACGTTCAATGCGCTAACATTTTATAAGAAAATGTTTATTTGGCATTGCTGTTTGTTGGAAAATGACCAAATGTGGTGATCTAGGCAGAACCGCCACGTCCCGTTCATTTTCTGTGCAAAGTGGCAAATCACATGCATGGAGACCTTTGACCTGTAAGGGGGTGGAAAATTTTGATGTGGCAAAAATGACATGATTCTGCAGCATCTGGTAAGCTTGCTGCATTTGTTCTGCCTTCACCTACACAATGTTACACTGCTTTCTCTGCTTAAGAAATTCAGTGGTGGTGGAAATAGTGAACATTAGACATTACAGTCAGTCAGTGTTACAATCATTGGAACCCTGTAATCCCTGTCAGTTGTAACACTGAGTGGCTGTAATGTCTAAAGTTCGTTGTTTCCACCACCATTCATCCATCCATCATCCAGACCTGCTTGTCTTATCCAGGGTTGTGGGGGCTGGAGCCTATGCCAGCAGTCATTGGGCAAAATTGACAGGGTTAATAAAACATAAAAAACAGGTCTGGAGGTAAATTCCACAATACACACAAGGGAGGATGTACATAAAACAAGCCTTTATTACAGCAGTATTAGGCCGTAGTATACATAACCGTACACATAGTGGTTTCTGCACTAAAAGTAAAAAGATCATCAGACAAATGATTGCATGCATTGAAACATGATTAGTGTACATAAAGTCAGTCACATTTTTACTTGTCCTGTTTGTGTGTTGTTATGCAGGCAAAGAATGTCCTGTGACGGCCTATGACAAAGATGGCATCTGTGTCCTGCTACATTTTGCCAGTGACTGTCCACCAGGCAGGCCTGATGTGCTGGTGATGGTGGCGTCCATGCTTAACACAGCTCTGCTGCCTGTCAGGAACATCGTTCTGCAGGCCGCCGTGCCGAAGGTGAAACACGCCGTGCATCCAGGCTATCACTGCTGTAGATGAAAAGACTCATACAGGCAGATGTTTAACTGATGAAATGAAATATTTACCTGGAAATTAAGCTTCACTGTACAACTTGTGTCAAATTCTCTTTCTCCTCCCCAGTCAATGAAGGTGAGACTGCAGCCACCCTCGGGGACAGAGCTGGCTGCCTTTAACCCGATCCTTCCCCCTGCTGCTATCACTCAGGTCATGCTGCTGGCCAATCCTCTCAAGGTAGCCCTCAACGTGGAGCTTTTCTGATATTTATCTTCCACATTTGAGCACAACATATACAACCCACATACATGTTATGTTACTGACAACCATTTCCTAAAATATAGTACTGGAGCAGTACATTTTAGAATTTTTTTTCTACCTTCCAGACTGCCATTGGTTTCATTTTATTCCAGTATTAAAATCAACATGTAGTGACTGAAAATGTGGTTGAGATAAGTAATCCATCACAGAAAACACCATGTCTATTAAGTTTTTTTGGGGGAAGTTACTTAATTTAACTGGTCCAACACAGAGCTGCATGGAAGTCAATGTATGCCTCCACCAGGGAATATAGTCCCAGGAGAAGACCGAGAATTACCGAGAATTTAAAAACGACCATCCCTTCTATATTCAGACATATATGTTAGCAAATGAAACATTAAATTTTAATGTGGGTTTATCACCTTATCAGCTGATTTTGAAAGATTAGGGGACATGGCAAAATAACAGGAACACTAAAATCCAGTTTTATGTTTTGGAAATTGTTGTCAGCAAAGTAACATGTATGCAGTGTTATTTATTGGGCTTAAATAAATGCAAAAAAATATGCTTTAAGCATTATGTAATATATTCATTGACAGAGCACAACAGATTCTATTTTCAGTTTATGCAGTGATTACTATAGCAGAGTTTTGGCCCATTTTTAAGATTGCACAATATGGCGAAGTCATAAGTCCAACCAATAGTCATGTTGCAGCAAAATAATGCAAGGGGCAGGGTTTTGGGGCGTGTGTTGCAGTACAAATACAGGTAGATAAAATATAAAAAAGGAAGTCAAGCTTGAAGGCTTATCAAATGTCAGAACACTACGTGTTAAAGTTATTACACAAGGTAACAGTACCAGTATATTAGCACAAAGCTACAGGGCAGGATCTACAAGTATTCTATGTGGTGTGTGTTGGCATGTTGATGATGATGATGAAGCTGCATTGCTCTGTGGTAAAGTCTGCACTGTCAAACATGACGAGCTGCAGTTGGCACTACTTATATCTTAGCTAGCATATACAATGTTCACCTATGACAATGAAGGAGGTACGTGTACACCAGATTACCATATTGAGTGTGTATTTGTGTATGTTTTGCAGGAAAAAGTTCGGATGAAATACAAACTGACATTCACATTGGGAGAGCAGCCACACACAGAGCTGGGAGAGGTGGACCAGTTTCCAGCTGCTGACCGATGGGGCGCGCTATAGCTCACATAATACAAAACTTCTTCAACAATATGGCTGCCATTATTATCAGTGCAGCTAAAAGGTAAAGAGAAGAGAGTCTGTGTGTGTGTTAGTGAATGAGAGAGAGAGAGAGAGAGAGAGAGAGAGAGAGACAGACACTTTAACAGTGTCAGAGGTCACCAGTATAACAAATGTGTAAACTGATTGAGTGTAATGGGTCAACAATAGGTGGTATTTGGCAGTGTTAGATATCACTAAGTTATTATTAAGTTATTATCCTTTCCATTGGTATACCATTTTGCTTACATTTTATATTTTAAACGAAATCCTGCCACCCACTCCTCAGTTATCTCATAACTGATTACAGAATATTTGCACTTTGGAATGGCAAACATTCTCAACAGTAGAAGGTTTAAAAGCAGAAACATTTATTAAAGCCTCATTTCCACATGATTTGGTACTGACTGGTGATAAGAGTGTTTCTGCAGAAGACATTTGATTGGAGCAGACAAGCACCCTTCTGTTACTAAATAAAAGGCATTAGGAGAATGGCTCATTTAGAATCTGTCATGCTATTGACGTCTCCAATAATAACTACTATGACTTGTCATCTGAGTTGCATGCTGAATTGTTTTTCTTTTCATGTTATCTTTTATTTGTGTTTGGGAAGATTTTTATGAGATGTAACCCGACCTTGTTACACTTTGAGTCATGTTATGTTGTATATGGCCACAGTCTTCCAGTATTAGGTCTTTTATTACATATTATTATGAATGTATTATTTATTTGGTTTTGGGTAGAAGGGGAAATAGAATTCCGTTAAGGTCTGGGATAACGACTGACTGCTGAATCGCCTTTTGCTTATGATGTTCACTGTCAGTGCTTCAACTCAGCAGTGGTATGTCTAAGAAGATTTAATGCTTCCAAATGGTCATAGATTCTAAAATATGTTACTATTTGGAGTGTGGTACTCTCTAATGAAGTACATGTTTCTAGCAGTGCCATGCCGTGAATCCTGGATAGCATTTTAATGGTAACATGTAATATCCAGGAGATAAAATGGCAGCTTTTTGTCAGACCATATCCTCTTTACTTGGCAGATACAAGGCTCAACTCTTTTCATGAAGTGTTAGAAGTACAGATCAGCACGCAAATAATCTGTGGAAAGAAGCAAAAAGTAATCTCTCTTCAAGTTACTGTGTATGATTTAGGGCTTGCTCCTCCTCTTTTATGTTGTGGAAACTGAAGGTTATCTTTGCAGGCTCAACCATAAATGCTTCATTTGTGTGAGGGTTTCCCAGATCAAGACACATATTTCCTTGAGTAAGCCTTCAGAAAAATTCAATAAAAAAAACAAAACTTTGTTGTTCATCCAGTGCATTACATATAACATGTTCCTCTAAAACTGTGACTTCTTACTTTTGTCATTCTGGAGCTGTGTGTTATATTGTATAAGAGATTCTCTAGATATTTCTTGTAAAATTGTATTAGATTGGGAAATTGACTTATGTCATTGCATATTTTTGAAAAGTGCATGAAGAATAAAGAAACAGATTAATCTATTTGTACAATTTTTACACATCTGTGCGTCATTTTTCTGTATTTTCTATCACTAACCACATACTAACCACAGTATCTGATACTTTTGGCAGTAACGTGCAAATACTGCATTTAAATATTTTTGTGCAAAAGTGTTGACTCTAAATGTCAGCAGAAGTCATTTGACTTTCCCTTTGATTCAAAGGCTCTCTGTGGACTTTTAAACAATTATAAACAAACTTTATTTGCATCCAAGCTATAATAGATTACAGACTTATCTATACAAAAAAATACAGTGTGAACAGGCCAGGGAATATTCCTGCATTAAAGTCAATTTATTAAAGTAGCTGCAGCTTGTCTATTACATTAAATCAAATTCATACACAATCTGGAAAGTATTCTTTTTTGTTCTTCACATCTTAAACGATGATTCCATACTGTTTGAGTTAAAAAAAAAAATACAATGTTGGAAATGGTTAGAACTACTGTATTTAAATTTAGATCTGTCGATGTGTAATTTATACCAACTAATAACCAGCTGAATCATCAGAAATCTTCACTTCTAGCTCATAAACCGAGAGGCATCACATCAATCTGCACATTAGTACTGGTCTTGCCATTATTTGTCCATAAAATTAACAGTAAATGAGTAAGTACAGTGGTGAAAAATAAACGAAAAACAGTTGATGTCTCTGAGGTGGCGCAGTTGTGTGCACACTGCGGCCGGCTCACACAGCGCGCAGCCGCAGCAGGACGAGCGCAGACGGCAGCCATGGCAGACGAAAAGCCCAAGGTGAGGAGCGGATTTGGTTGGAGAATTTGCTTTCTGTGTGCGAATTCAGTGTGGTTTGATTGCAAAGATGTAGCCATGAAAAATGGAGGCTAAAGCCCAGGGACTGTTCCTTAATTGTAACGCATATTTGCAGAGAATTCAACCAGAGTTAGCATATGTTAGCTAAGAAGCGGGCAATATTAGCGTAATAAGCTAACGTGGCTAATATGGTTGATAGCCTTGGTAGCCGGGCGGAGTAAGAAGAAAAACTATTCTTATATTCCTTATATACACGTAATAGTCTTTTAAACATTGGTATCATTGTACTAGCGAGGAACTGTTAACTGTTATGTCTGAATTCTAGTTAGGAAGACCAAAACGAAATTAATAATGTAATGGCGTGATGTTCTAGCATAGCAATGGGCCGAAATGACATGTTTGGTGTAAAAATATGTTAGAAAGATCCGTGAGAAAGACGTGCAGCATGCTTATTTCATCTTACATCCAGTTGGCTCAAGATAAAAGGGATTATTGATGCTTGCAAATTGTAATTTCCAGCGAGGCATCGCTGGAGGCGTGTAATTTCCAGGCTAGGCAAATTGGCGTCATTAACATGTAGGCCATTGTTAGTTTGCTTGCTAAATGCTAACGCTCCTGAGCGCTCAATAACAGCAGCAATCATCCGATCTTTGCTAATTTGTCTAAACAAGAGAGGTATAACGGGGTAAAGCCTCTTAAACTCTTTTCGCCCTCAGTTTTGCTTCACATGACACGAATCATAACGAGATGCATCCATACTTAATCATAGATGGGGTTGTAGACGAGATCAGTGGTTAATAGTCGTATATACATGTTTCCTTTACACAGAGCTAAATGATTAGTGTGCAAAACAAAGCAGATACATAAAAATCGTAGGTTACAAGTAATTTATTATTCTGAAAAACTTTTGTCTTTAACTTTCTTCAGGAGGGTGTAAAGACAGAGAACAATGAGCACATCAACCTGAAGGTGGCAGGCCAGGATGGCTCTGTGGTGCAGTTCAAGATCAAAAGACACACACCTCTCAGCAAACTGATGAAGGCCTATTGTGAACGGCAGGTAAGACTGTTTCACACTGCTCAACTTGTTGCTACTATAATGCTGTTTAACCATATAACTTGCTAGGTCTCATTCTGAATCTGTGGTTCTCAATCAAGAGTCCCGGGTTTTAATTTGTCCAAACCAAATTAGGAACGGTTCATTATTTCTCAGTAGACATAATTTTGTCTCATCATGTCAGTCATAGGTTTTGATATTTGATATTTTTAGAGCTCTGTTCAGTATTAACTTGACTTCATATTTCAATATTTGTTTTTCCTGTTTGTTAGCAGGATATTGAAAAAAAGAAAAAAAACAAAGTTATGGGCAGATTTGGATGAAATTTGGGGGACAGATAGATAATGTATCCAGGATCCAGAATAAGTTTCTAGCCTATAACATCATATCATTGAATTTAGCATGGTGGCTTGTTTTTTTTTTTTAATGGGGATTTTTTTGGCCTTGGCAGAGTTGTGTGTTCTCAAAGTGCCTTGTTTACCAGTGTTATTATTTATTATATTTACCAGTGTTATTATTCAAAAGTAACTCTGGAGCCATGCTGAGCCAAAACTTTACTGAACTTTACTGATGTTTGCTGTAAGGTTACGACTGATAGTTATCAGTTATTGTGGGTTAATAATTGTTTAGTCTTTAAATTACTGACATACTCATCACAGCTTCTCAGAGCCCAATGATGTTTTTTTTTTCTTTTTAAATTTAAGTCAGTGAAAAAACTTAAAGGGATTCAGTTTGCAATGATAAGAAACTGAGAAAAGCAACAAATCCTGACATTGGCGATGTTGAAAATAGAAAATTACAAAACCAATTAATATATCGATTGTTGTATAGAAATCTGCTGTGATTGACGAATCAGTTGGTTCGTTATTAATGTAATTGGTTGTCTTGTTACCTAAACTCACTGGTCATTAGAAGATTCAAATCAACTTCCTAACACATCATTTCAGCTGACGTTGTTGCACCACATGTGATGGGGTGGAGTGTTCAGTCAAAATAAAAAGGTTTTAACAGTGGTTTGTTGCAAAGCTCATTGCTGTAAAATATGTTGTTCTTCAAGTTGTGTTAAATCCCCTTGATCTGAATTGATCTGATAGCTACTAAGTTAAGATTGTTTAGAGAACATCAGTAGTTTGAAGAGAAACATGTAGCTTACATTTTATGAGAATTATGTGTTCCACCCTGGTAAAATATAATTATTCAGTATTTTTATTTCAAACACAGTATTGTGTTGCTCTGTTTGTCCACATAGGGCCTCACGATGAGGCAAATACGGTTTCGATTTGACGGTCAGCCCATTAATGAAACTGACACACCTTCACAGGTAAGACTACATCCTCATATTCTGTCGTGTCTAATTGGTTTGTTGTCCTCTAGGCCTTAGAATCAGTTTTCATATAAGCAAGTATTTCTTTAAATATAATAAGATTTACTGTATTACATAAAATATATAGTGTGGGAATTCTGAAAAGGCATGAATACAATTGTTTCTCTGAGGTCAGCCAGGCCTGGTTGGAGTATATGCTGCGTTTAACTTAAACTCGGAACTTCAAATTTCCAATTTCCAACTGGGAACGTTTCAAAGCATTTTCTTTAAATCAGTAAGCATACAGGCATGGTAACAGGTTAAACATAGAACACTGGCAATGCCGTAGGTGTTTTGAAAAGGTAAATAGCTCATAGATGTTAAAAGGTAGCTTTGTTTTCATGGAGGGCTCCATGTTATCTTCTTTACATGCAGTTGTCATAAATGATGTAATTCGGAGTTACAGCTTCCCAGTTCCGAGGTACAACAAATGCAGCAATATTGCGGCCTGTAGAAGACAAAGTTAAGAATGCACTGACACAACTCATTGTAGCATTGTCTGTCCACTTCATCTGCCTTTTGTCTTTTTATTGGCCTTTTTATTGTCATAACAGTGACACTGCCAAAGTTAATAGCTGCATTTATTAAAGCCCAGCAGACACTGCACAACTTTTAGTGATTGTATGTGTTTCGTTATCTGACAATGTACGATTGAATGATGGCAAAAGCCTCCAATCTCTGCTTACACTGTCACTGTCGATGCGTCGATGCACCCGACCGGGGTACTTACACTCAATACTCAATACGATACTTTTAAACAGAATCTCCATTTGGATTCATCTGTTGGCAATTCCAATAAAGTTTCATTGAAAAAACACAACTATGCATTATTCACAATGGAAAGGGCGGTAATGAATTCTTAAACCAGATGCAAGAAGAAAAATGAAAAAAACAAAACAAAAAAAAGAAGAAACATAGAAGAAGTGCTATGTTGACAACAAAAAAAGAAAGACAGNAAAACAAAACAAAAAAAAGAAGAAACATAGAAGAAGTGCTATGTTGACAACAAAAAAAGAAAGACAGAGTTCAGGCTGCTTTGTTAGCACAGCTCTAAAATGTGCTCTCAGTTTTTTCTGTTCATGTTCTGGTCACATGCTCTGCTGTTTGCACCACATTTGTTGATGCTATAGCTGCTCCACTCATGTAGGTGCACTCAGGTACCTTTAGCACTTAATGGGAAATTTCTGACTTGCCAGAGATCCATTTGAGCAACAGCCAAATTCTTCCTCAATCCGGCTGTAAAACTCGTGTTAGGACCCCACTTACACAGCACCTTTCACAGCTGTGGGTCGGGTCAAAATTTGGTCCAACTCTAAAATGAGTCAGGTCCGACCAAATATAGCCTTTGTAGGTACAAATGGTATAAACAAATCTATATCATAGGTCATTTCTCTGCTGGTGTTCTATTTATATCAGCTACATTGCTCACTTCTACTGATACTTAATGTTTTTGTTGCAGCTAGAAATGGAGGACGAAGACACAATTGACGTGTTCCAACAGCAAACTGGAGGCTGTTCTCTTTAAAGACTGTTTCCTCCCGACATCCCTACCTCCCCCTCTAACCCCTGAACTTCTTTAAGCCCGGTCTTCATGATCATGACCAGTGTTGATACCATCCAGTGGAACACATCTACACATGCTCAAAGGCAGCAGCCCAATCGGTGCAGATAGATCTTATCATCCTGTCATTTGTATGTTATCATGTCAGAACCTGAGCAGCGTGGACAACTTATGAGCTGCAGTGAGTCCAGTGTGCCGAAGAAATTAAACCATCACAATTATTAGTTTTTAAAGTTGTGGGAAAATTCCATGGTCTTTGTATTTGTTTTTTTTACTTATGTCATTGAGGTTTTGATTCAGATTGAATTTTATTGTTGTCCAGTTAGCCTGCATTTTAAATTCACTGACACCTGTTGCTGTTATGAAAATTTATTATTGGAATAAATTGTCTTTTTTTTTTTTAAACACATGTTCCTGTTTTTGTTTGTTTTATTGGTGCTTTTGGAGTCAAAACAGCATCTAAACAGAACTAATAGGTCACATGCAACTTTCTGCATCAGAAACATATCACTTATGTAAAATAAGGACATTTCTTTGTTTATCCACAGATGTGAGAAGGTAACCTATAAATGTTTTATTGGTGATAATCTTTTTAGTTTTACAGTGTAAAGTAGAGAACATGAAATTGGCACATACCGTGTAGTCAACTACCAATTTAATTATACCTTAGCAAAAACTAATAAAGTATTTTTGTCAAATATTTCTCAAACAGGATTATTTCGAAGATTTAATTAGTCAAAATCTCTATTTGCTGTGTCAAATGTCCAATCGAAGCTTTATCAGCATGAACTGCATGTTCTTGTAGAATCTTGAGTACACGTTTTTAAAATGTTAATTTTCTTTTAAACTGAAGTTATTCTCCTGAAAAATATACAATTATATTTTTAATGTAAAAGTATACAATTTCTTACTGAAACTAAAATTAGTTTTGATAAATAATAAAGTCATTAGATAATGATAAAGACAGTTCACATCAGCTTACGTCACATACAGTGTTAGTATTATGTCATGTGAGCCCTCTGTCCAATCATGCTTGATTGATGTGCCAATATCCAATGATATGATAAAATTGATCATTTTTGGGTGGTACGTAGACTGTAGGCCCGCCCTCCCCACGTTGGTTTCTGGTACGCCTCTGCGTCAAATTTTCCAAAGATGAGCAGAGAAAAACCGGAAGTGCAATGAGTTTTTCTTCAAAATTAAACGTCGACTATATTAGTTTGTTTAAAATCGAGCTTGACAGAGCAAACTTATCTTATTGTTTCCATCTTAAATATATATATTNAGTTTGTTTAAAATCGAGCTTGACAGAGCAAACTTATCTTATTGTTTCCATCTTAAATATATATATATATTATTTTAATTAAGATGACTTATATTTTATAAACTGTATGGGCTTACGTAAATTTCATCATCTTTTGTTAGTAAATGTTATTGTGAAAATATAGCCGGAAATGGTGTTCATAAACTCGCTAATTTGACTTTGGCTCATTCCACACGGAGTGAGCAGATTGACAAATTAACAGGAGCTACCTGCTACGGTAGACAATGATGAGTTGGTAAAACCCTGCTTATGAAACTGTAATTCACGGCATTTATTTGTATCTTGTGAAAGCAATTAATAATTTAGACTCATTTTTGCAAAAATGACGACGACCACGACATTTCAAGGGATGGAGCCCGGTTCTAAAAGCAGTTCCAGGTAAAACCTCAATTACGCTAGCATCTGTCTAGCCAAGTCCAGCATCGTCTAGCCTACGTTTTTGAAGCTAATTCATAACATAATATACGTTAAGTAACAATGACACTTTTAATGTAGTGTTGTTTGTTCAGAGGGGTTATTTATCCGCCTCAAATGGTTTAAAAGGATGGTTTCCATATCTTTGGACGGTTCCTGTTCTGTAATGTTAAATAGTGTACATTGCTCTCCTTTTGTGGAGAAGTAGCTAGCATGCATGTAACGAGCTGCGTCGATGCCGTTACGCCAGAGCTGTATGAAGGCCTATGAAACAGGCATTCGGTTATATCCTTTCGTTTTCTTTGTCATTTTATTTCCGTGATCTGTAAACGAATCTAAACCATCCGTGATGAGAGGCTTTGATCTGTCATATTCTCGTAGGGTGGGGCCCTCGTGGATTTCAGATCAATTGTGGAAGGAAAAAAAAGCGTGTGGTGATTTATCCTGCAGGGCAATGTTACAGCTGGCCACACCTGACATTAACCCGAGCTATTTTTCATTTTAGAAAAGAAGTCTACGAACCAGCAAAATGAAATTTAATTACGGTATATTTAAAATCCACGACGTGAGTGTCATATCTTGGATTCTGAAAGGTCGAGTTTCTTTCTTTGAACAGAAACTGTAATCATTGTAAAATGATTGTTGATGGGATGCAGCAGCCTGTACTACCCTTCACATGCTGAATGCTGGGTGGTGCTGTTCTTCTTCTGCACATGAAGCTTATTGCATGGCAGAAGGAATAACTGTTGACTATAATATTTTGTTTTTTCAGAAATTCTCCATAAAGAAAGTGGTTTGATATTTGTTCATCATAAATTGTCATGAGTCCATTGCATTTTTTTTTTTTTAACCTTTATTTATCCAGGGTATTCACTGAGCATCAGATACTCTTTTGCAAGAACACCCTGCTCACACACACATTCACATCTGGAAGCTGCAACCCCAAACTTCTCTGCTGCCCACTGGGCCCTCCACTGGAGCATTTAGGGATAAGGTGTCTTGCTCAAGGGTACCTCAGTGGTGATAATGAGGGATGGACAGACGCTGCTCATTCACCTTCCAAATTTGATTTCTCCTGCCTGTCTGAAGATTGAACTGGCGACCCTTAGGTCATGAGCTTGCTTCTCTATCCTGAATTATTAAACTGTCTATTAAAGTTAATGCTATTTAAACTAGCATTAAACTATCCAAAGCAAGATGACTGTTGTTTTTTCCGTGGCAGACATGGAAGACTAAGGTCCTCAAGAATGAGCTTCCCTTCTTATTCAAAATGCACTAGGCCAAATATGATTATGTCGATAGTAATGCATGAAAGACATTATAATATTGTTGTAGACTGTAACTTGGAACTCACCTGGCATTCAGCAGCATTCAACACAGATACAATAGTGTTAGCCTACTTGTAATATCCATTCAGACATTGTAGAGAAAGCTGCTCTTTATCCATATTCTTTGGTAAATAAATTGAACACACAGGCAGCACACAGGTACCACAGTACCTCATATGTGTAGTAATTTATTTGAGTTGTCCACTCAAATAGACTTATCCCACCACAAAAGAATATTTTTGGAAAATTTTTTGTGTTTTTACTTGAAAAAGTTGCATCAGAAATTCAACTGAAAATACAGATTGATTGAAACTGTATGAATTTAAAATCATATTTTGAAAATTATGAAATTGTGTAAGTGATGCTGTTTTGTAACTGAGTTAGGGCTTCCAATCAGGATATGACCCTACCTGAGGGGGGGGGGNGGGGGGGGGGGGGGCGCTTTGTACACTAATTAATTGAATTCTAGCTGTCTGGCTACCTGTCTCTTTATCTATTTCTCTGTCTATCTCTCTCTCTCATACAACAGGGTTTTGCGCCCTCCAGGCGGTGGCTCCAACATTTCTCTTGGCGCAGACGAAGAGAAACCTCCTGTCCGAAAAAACAAGATGGCCTCCAGTGTGTTCGCGGAGCCAGAGGACCCATACGCTAATCGAAGGAATAATCCACCAGGTGCAACCTCCCTACACCCTACATTTATTACAGGTGTACAGTTTGTTGCTGTAGTATGAAAGTTTGTTACTCAAACTCCAATATTCATTCTTCGTTTGATAATTTACCTTTGTTGGTGTAACTTCAACAACCCTAAAGCTCATGAAGGGGGACATATGAGTTTGAGGCATCAGGAAATAAGTGTGATGAAATTAAAGAGGTGCTTAGAGCTTGGGAGCACATTATTTGGCCGATCAGTTTCATCTTGTCACAGCTGATGACAGTGATCTACAGCACATCTACACAAAGTGTTTTTGTGCTTTATTTCCGACAGGCTTGATGTTGGATTTTTCTTGCAGCTCACCTTCCTCACACTGCATCAGGAGAGGTTACAATTGGCCTGTGTAAAGATTAGGATGGACATCTCTGGTTACCTCGATCGTCATACATTTTAGTACCAAACTGAAAAAAATATGTGATATATTGATATTTGTTGTTTCCAACTCCATATATTATTTATTGGGCTTAAAAACACTAAATCACCAGCATGGTCCTTTACGAATATACAGCAGCCATAGTTAGGAAATATTATCTCAAATTGTCAGTTAGCTGGCATCTCTGAAGTGCTGAATAATAATGTTGAAACTGAAACAGAAAAAGCCATCGACAACACTCAGGCTCAGTGTTTGCAGGGATTGATAAAGTAGAGAACTGAAAGTATGGCAACATTAAGACCATTGAGCTAAAACAGTACAGACAGATATGAATAAGCACAGAAAAAAGCAGTTCAGGAGCGCAGGCGTCATGATCAATTGTAAGGCTAACTGTACTTTACTCCACAAGTATCATGCCTACACAGCTATTGATAAAAGCTCCAGACACGTTACACATCTGTGTGTAGTGCCTCAGCTCACCACAGTACAGTTTTGCAATTCTTCTTGAATATTTGTCCAGTGGGATTTTTTTTGTTGTTGTACATTTGGTGTGACTGTGAAAACTATTTGTCTGGCCTTAATTATGTCTGGCTTTCCCAGCATCTCAGCGCGAACAGATGGAATTGAACATATCAGTCCCAGAAGCATTCTGTGACCACAAATGAATATCAGCCTGGATTCTATATGATAAATGCAGTGGTTAAAAACAAGCAGAAAGTTGTGTGATGCCACCAGTCAATCGTGGCTGGACTACCTGGAGTAAGAGCATCGTAGATGTTTTCAGTGACAAAACAGTGCACGCTACTTCAGCCCTGGCCAAAGTGCATCATAAGCACTTTTCCATGGTTTGGCCGAATGGTTATAACGGCTGCTTCGTACCTTCTGCGCTGCTCTGGACTCGTGGGAACGGTTGCCGTTTCTGTGTCCATCTGTGGTGCTGATAAAATCAGACAGGAAGTGTGATGGAAAATTTCATGTTTAACATAGAAGCGTATTCTTATATAAAGTGTGGTCTCATTGTGGCCCTTACTTCTAATACAGGGTGCTTCATAAGTTCAGCGTGACAAATGTGGCCTCGGTATGACCTTCCCAAATGACTGGCGTGAAAATTGATCTTGCTGATTGAAAATTGACCTGATATATATGTTTAGGCTACACCCTGTGAGACCCTATGACATCCTGTGGCATCTTATAACTGGAGAAGACTGATTTTCTCTGTTTTTTTTTAGTTGCCTCAAGGGATTTGTTCACCCCTCCCCCCCCCGNCCCCCCCCCGACACGCACTGAATGTGTCCTGAATGTATAAATATTGTGAGTACTCTCTATCTCTATAAGATCTCTATCTCGATTTATTCTTCAAATTATTCTTATATTTCAGAATTTCTACCACACAAGTGACGCAAGTAAAAGCAGCACATTTCGTGTTTGGAAACGCAGCCAGTAGGAGATAAGATTACTGCACCTTTATTTTTTCTCTGCATTGTTGGGAGGTCCGATGAATCCCCTGTGCTGTCAGCGACTCGGCTATCAGTTGGAACACTTTCTCATTTCTCTTTGCGGAGTCATAAAACTAATGTAAACCAGTCAGTGAACTCCTGCGTCATTACGCCCGTCTACCCGAACAGTTCTGCTGCACTGAGTATGGTTGTCTAGCCGTGCCGAGAAAACCGTGCTGGGTATGGTTTGTAAGTGTTCTTCATCAGACTGTTTCTAGGTGGAAACACCGTTAAAACTGTTCCTCTCTGTGCTCAGAACCGTTAGGCCCTACCGTAGAAAAGAGCCTATACTGCATTAGGCACAGCTTTGTAACTGTTGCAAATCTAAAACAGTTACTGGTCTGAATTAGTGGGTCTGCAGAAATGCATTCCCAAGCTCACACTGGCAACTGATAACCACCCTCCTAGAATTACTAAGAGGGCAAAACTCATCAATAAGACATAAGTACAGTCTGTGTCGCATGTGAAGGCCCCTGTCCAAAGAATACAAAGCCATGAGGCCATGATACTCTGCTGGAAAACAGTGGATTGTCCCATCCGTCCTGCCCCAAGTGAAGGAGTCTTGCTTGCGAATGATAGTCGGATGGAGTGTGATATCAATCAGCATATTGTTGTGGTGTCTGCAGTGATATGGACGTTGTATCAAACTGTCATGAGAGAGTCGAGCCTGAAGGCAAAGCTCTCAGATTTACTGGTTGATGCACGTTGCAGTTCTTACCTGTGGTCATGACCTCTGGGTAGTGACTGAAAGAATGGAATCACAGATAACAAAAATGAGTTTCCTCCACAGTGTCAGGACTCACCCTTGTGGATAAGGTGTGTAGTTCTGCTATCAGGATGGAGCTTTAAGTAGAACTGCTGCTCCTTCGTGTTGAAAGGAGTCAGCTGCGGTGGTTCAGGAAATCAAATCAGGATGCCTCAAGATGCTTCCCTGGGGAGGTATTCTAGGCATGTCCAACTGGGAGGGGACTACGAGCCAGACCCAGAACACGTTGGAGAGATTGTGGCCCTGGGAACCTCATGTGATCCCCAGGAAATGCTGAAGGACATACAGAGAAAAGGACATCTGGGTAACTTTGCCTAGCATGCTGCCTCCATGACCCAATAAGTGGAGGGAAAATGAATGGATGGATTCATGCTTGGGGGGGGGNGGGGGGGGGGGGTGAGGTGGCGATGGAAGTGGAAAGTCAATGGAGAGAGGAGTTGGCAGCAGCTACTGTATAGTGATTAAAAAAAATAAATAAGAAGGCAAAGAAGATGGAAGTGTGTGTCTCTGTCTCAAAGAATCTGAAGGATGTTTGGACTTTTATGCACCAGTTACAAATGTTAAATAAATAAATGTTAAAGCAACTATTTTATTGAAATCTACTAAAGGCATGTGTAAATTGGTGGTACTACGAAGAAGAGCACAAGCTCCTGATGGAGGATGGGTTTGGAAGGCTTGACTCTTCTGTCAGTGCCATTTAGTCCATTGTAAGCTGAATTGATGGTTTCTTTCAGTTTGTTCTGCTTTGAGAGGCTCTCTCATAAGGTTGTGCAGAGGATAGGAATTCTGTAACAGCTGCTGTCCCTGAGGTAGGGGCTAGACATTTCCTCTCAATCCACTGCTGTGCTGACTGCTACTCCTTTATGATTTGTGCCTGTTCACTAAATCATTTTGAATGTTTGATTTCAGATGTTTTGGATATAAATGATCTCATGTCACAGACAAATAAGTTATTGAAGCTAAATGCAACAAGGCATTAATGATAGACATTCTTTAATGGTGCATTTTTGTGTTGCATCCAAGCCAAATCCAAATAATGTTTTTCATTGAATTGAATTATTTCATTCACAGAGGGAATGGGCAGACAATTTAAAAAAAAAAAAAAAAAAAAAGCCCACAAAGGCGGAAATAGCTGCATATGTTTTATTTGGAATCATTACAGATCAATGTGAACAGAGGTTTTGTACGCTGACATTTAGTTTAAAAAAAAAAGAAAAATTTCATAAATCAGAAAATTTCCCTGAGAATAATAGAAATAATTCCATTAGTAGGAGTAGGATATGCCTCGAGCAGTGTCCTCACAAAGCACAAGGAAGCATTTGATCGTTAATGACGTTAATGTCATTGGGTCAGTGCTTTGTGTAGTGTTGTGTGGCTTAAGTGTTGGGAAGTTATCCAGGGGAACTTTGCGTTTCCTTCCAGTTTTGTTTTGACAGAAATCACGCCACCAAAGCCTCTTGTTTGATTAATCTGTGGCACTGTGTGGAAATATGAAACATTTAACCTGTTTTTGCACCTTATTGTAGTCGGCACGTTTAGAGCGTAGTTAGGTTTTGTTGTAGGTATAATGACCGTAGTCAGCTTCGCTAACAGGATCTTCTCTGATTCCATTTACAAAACACAACAATGTTAATGTAGAGATTGTGTGACAACAAAGCCAGTTAGACCACTTTGACAAAAGGACGGCTTCAGATTAAAAGCTGACATGATGCAACTGGACGTGTTAGACTAATAATAACTTCATGTAGCACCTTTCAGAGACTGTAGGCACAAAGTACTGTACATGTTAAGTTAATAAAAGAGAAAATAAAATCAGAAGAGGTAGACACAATACCGAAGATTACCCAGTACAAGATAGTACAAAACATTTCTAAAATAATAAAACAAATCACAATAAAAGCAGGATAAAACACTAAAATCAAAACACATCATCCAAAGGCCTGCTTAAATAAATACGTCTTAAGGTGCTTTTTGAAAGTGTCACATGTTTCCTGATCTTAACTCTCGTGGGAGGGTGTTCCACAGTTGAGGTACCATGGCCTGAAAGACTCGGTCTCCTTGAGTTTCTGACCTTGATGATCTGAGGGACTGGTTGGAGCTATAAGGTACTATCAGGTCTGATATGTAATTTGGTGCTTGATTGTGTAAAGCTCTAAAAGTGAATACCAGTATCTAACCATAGGCCAGAAATCTCTGGCTGTCTGTGGCACCAACATCTCTAGAACCTGGCACTGTATGAAGTTGAAATTCGGCAAGTTTATTACTCAGGACCCAAGGACGTGGTGTCATGTACAAAGTTGTTTGGATGAGCAGTTCTCGAATTGAGCTGTACCGGTAAAGGAAAAAAAAAGTAATCTGCACAAGCAGATGACTTCAAGAGTGTCTGTCGCTCACTCTCTAGGCCAAAAGATCTAGTGATGCAGATCTTGATGCACCAAAGTATAACTAAACTGAATAAAGTCAAAATTAGATGCATGGCCTTTGCGTGAAATTCAGAGTCTATTCTGAGTAGAGTTAAACTGGACTGGCAGGTGAAAAACACAAAAATCAGAATTGGAATATTTTAGCAAAAACGTTTAAAGCAAGAGGTGAGAGAGCCAATGAATGAATGATATGGTGAGATCTCTGACGGGACAAAAATCAGAAGTCCAAAACGGAAGGACTAAGAGCGAGCAAAACGAAACGTGAAAAAGTGGAAAAGCAGAAAAAGCAGAAACAGCAGACAAAGCAAATGAAAAAAAGCAGAAAAAAAACCATGCGGTCTTGTTTTTAAACAACTGCTGGTTTTGCATATTCACATCTGTTTTGCATGCCATTTGAAGAAAACACACCTGATCTCTTTGTCTGAAAATCTTGCGTTTGATGATTGGACGAAAAGGGGGAGTTGATTAGCGATCACGCATACATATTCATATGGTTCCTTGGGAGATTAAAGAATATAATGTTACACTGATCATCCACCCATCTGTCGTTGCTCAATCTTTAAGAAAGCACAATAACATTATGAGGATGACATAAAACAACTACGTATATAGATAATGCTTTTCGTTTCCTACTGGTAAAAATAATGTTTCCTACAAACTCTGACATTCAAACTGTCTACTGTAATACTACATTATCGTTGTATTACTTAATTGTATTGATTGTATTACATCTTTAGTGTTAATTACAAAAACAGCATGATTATATCCAAAGGTTATGAGAAGTAGAGTAAACAGCAGTTTAAGACTATTGCAGTTGGTGAATGAATGAACCTAACATCCTAAAAGTGAACTTACTCCAAATAGACAAAAGATGGTATGATGACATTCTGAACCAGTAGTTGAATGAGGAATTCATACAGAACTTATTTCCATGTTATAAAGCTTTTCTTGGAAACCATTAAGTAAGTGTAACACTAGTAACCTAAATACACAATCTAACAGCTACATAACATGCAGTAAATATAATACATTTCACAGATTACAATTTAATGTGAAGTATGAGAGAGAGAGAGAGAGAAATGTGAGGTGAGAGAGAGAGAGAGAGAGAGGTTAGTGGTTTGTGAGTCCTTGTCACGTTTAGTCTGATGGATTATTGGCAGATGTATAAGATGCAGGAATAAGTGGAGACATGGATTGATCTTGCAGATGAAGAATGAATATAAGCCATTTGTGGCTTATGAGAATGTCAATGAGTCGCTTTTTTCTTTGGATTGTAAATCTGGTGTTTGTTGCACCTGGGGGGGGGGTNCTGGGGGGGGGGATCAAAGGAAGTTTAGTCCTGTTCAGTGTTACCTTGGAGGAGTTTAGGAAGTGGAGTGGAGGAGATCACAGCAGGAGACCACTTGAGGCCGCCCTCTGAGTACTCAAGATACCGTAAAAAGGGAATGAATGCTGTTATCTGATGCTAATTCATGGTGTGTCAAGAATCCTACACAGTGATTCAGAGTGAGTTCAATAATTAGCCCAGTTACTTTTTCCAGTTTTGCTACACTGGTGAGATCACGCACCAGTCGAAATGTGAAACAATGTGGATGCTGTCCATGTGCCAAAAATACACATTCACTATAATTAACCAAGTGAAAAGGTGCAGAGGAAGGGGAAGTATACATGAGAAAGAGAGAAGGACAGAAAATCAGCAAACAACAGTAGAGAAGATGAAGAAGTACCTGCACCTCTGATTCCTCCAGGAGAGACTATAAAAACTGCCAAATGGCTGCCAATTCCTGGCAGGATATGGCTGGTACCTTAGGGTCCAAGAAACAACTGAAGAATAAAATTTCCCAAGTAATCAGAAGACTCAAATGAGGGATTGAGACCTGGAGAATTGTCAGATGGTTTTATTGCAAAACTGCAGGAGAGAATCAGATGCAACCAGCCTACTATCTCACCCAGACTCTCTGAGTAAACTAGTAAACTCTTCCACTATACAGCTTGGCAGAGCACCAATTATTATTCACACATCTATTCTATGGTCATAAACTATATTGAGAATAGCTGGTGAACATAAACAAACAATGAACAGTTCTATATATGAGTCTGTTGAACTGGGCTACTGGCTAAAATTACCACGCATGCAAGTGGCTTCACAGAAAAGTCTCCTTGACACAGAAGATTTACAAAAAGACAGAAACTTAATTTCAAATCTTCACATTCCTGCCCCACAAAGTGTCCTACAGTGCCACCATCCTGCTGTTGAAGTGTGTGATTGTCATGAAAATACGAGAATATGCATGCCAGGATGTGTGGACGTTCCGTTTTAGAGCTGCATATATAAAATACACTGCATCACGTTTTAAAATTTTTCTTTTATAGTGTTCGGTATAATCTTTGTGAAGAAGCGAGTGGGTCACTGTGGACTAAAGGTTAAGACAGGATTTGGAAAATCTCTCTTCAACCCAGCATGAACTAAACAATGACATTGAAATACCAAAGTTCAGCCAAAAAAAAGTCCAGAACTTTAAAAGCAGAATACGCCTGCAGTGCATCACTGCACTGTGCAATATGTCAGGTGACGCTGTGCGTTTGGAAATGTTCCAGTGATTTAACACAGCACAGTGGGCTTTGGACTGCTGGTGCACACAGAAAGCAATTGCTACATAAAAGAATTAAAGTTTGACCAGGCCTATAATAGCAGATACCCATCAACTTAAATGTATTGATTAGCTGAGGACTTTTTTTTCCTGCATTATAAGCTTTAGATTTAAGGGACTGGACAGAACATTTTTAATGCCTTACAATATCATGCAATTCAATATGAACAGACTGCAATAAAAATTTCATGAAGCTGAAAATGACCGACCGACCCTCTGACCCACCCACACTCCCACCCATGCTCACTGACTGAGGTGTGCTCTTGCCTCATGANCGACCCTCTGACCCACCCACACTCCCACCCATGCTCACTGACTGAGGTGTGCTCTTGCCTCATGAACAAAAATTTGTCCTTGACAAACAGCTGCTGGAAAAAGTAACCATGTACATAAAAGCACATCTAACACGTGACCTTTGTCATTGCAACTCCCTTCTTCATTCCTCTGTAATTGAACCTGTATGTCTCCTTTTTCATCTAGGTGGGAAGCCCACAGGTGTGCTATGTGGTGAGCCCTCAGCCCCCCTGAGGAGAGGAGGGAATCACACCAGCAGCCACACTGCAGAGGCCCCCGCCACGGTAAGATCAGAGTTCACTGGGTTTCATTCACTTCAACTGGGCTGAATTTTTGTGGCACAAATTGAAGAGAAGGGAATCACCAAATGACCTTGACACTACTTCAGCTAGTAATGGAAAATTAAAATTTTTCATACAGTACATGTTCAGTTTCCTATGAAAACTGACAATTTGTTGAAGTACTGATGTTTTTTTCTTCACGTTTTCTTAGGAAGCCAACAATGTTGTATGTGATACCGGTAAGCACTTGTGTTTTTTTTTATGGTTACATCAGTCTTAAAGGACCGTGATGGTGTTTGCATGGTTATGTTACTGCCATCCATTTTCTAAAATATAAAATTTTACTTTTTGTGTTATTTTACTAATTTTACAAAATAAAATATAAAATTCAATGTTACATCTGCTAACACACATTCACATGTAGAATGTACAGCCATTTTAATCCTTGGCAGAGAAATGCATTTTTGTCTGTTTATTTCCTTGTTGAATCAATTATATTAATGATGATTAATTAATCCAGTGGCGATCAGGAAGGTAGGAAAAACAATTAGAAAATTTTCCGCTCCAGTAATATGTTTTGGAAAGTGGTTGGCAGTAATTTATGTAATGTTTATGCAGGTAGTATTTATTGAGCTCAAACATGCAAAACCTCTGGTATGGTCCTTTAACTGTGGAGCACCTTTTGGCACATTTCAGCATAGCAATTTGAAAAAAGTATTTTGGATCTGTTTTTACAATTGAACTTTTTGTCATGTCTGTTTTCAGACACCAGTGCTGCTGAGCCTGAAGTTGCTCCAGAGCAGCAGCAGCAGGACGAGGCCCCTCCAGCCGAGGACCCCGCTGCGGGACTACCCTCCAGCCGCAGGAACCCCCCTGGGGGCAAGTCCAGCCTCATCCTGGGTTGACCCCCAGCCACCTGCCCTCCCTTTGTCTCTGAATTCATCATCATTTTTTTAAAGCAAGGAAACTCCCATTTGTCTGTATTCCAGGGATCCCAGTATCCTCCACATCCTCAAGTGCATTGTTTTGATACCTCCTTTTTAAAACTGTATTTTGTACTGTTTTTATTGTTTGTTTGTTTTGGCAGAAGCACTTTATGTATTTGATTCAAAGCATGCCTTTTCCCCTGTAGAAAGGGTAGAAGGATCATATTGTTTGTTTCTCATCCACGTAAAGCTAAATCTCCCCTGACTTTACAGCAGATGCTGTAGTTGAATACACAACCAGTCTGAGAAAGACGAGCAAAGACAAATGACGAAGAAAAATGAGGAGTTGATTTTGCACCGTGTTCAGTTTTGGCCCATATGCATGCAGGTGTGGTCTTTACCGTGTGAATGTGAAAGGAAAAACTGTGAAAGACTTTTTTTTGTTTTGTTTTTGTTGAGCAAGTTATGTTGGGCTTCCCCCCCCCCCCCCCNCCCCCCCCGCAGAATAACTGTGTGTTGTTGCATGAATTTGGAATCTTTCTATTGATTACAGTATTAATATCCGCAAAGGAGCCACTTAAGTTACTGTAATTGTCATCTGAAGGATGCGAACGTTAGGCTTCTGGTGAGCACTGTCCGTCCAATATCAGGAAATAGAGAATCAGTCATGTGTTTTCATATCATAGTCACTAACCTTAGAATATCAATATTCCAGTGCCGCTTTTGAGTGCCCTGTGTTTTTATAGGTAAAAGGTGTGCTTGTTTTTTTTTGTTTTTTTTTTTTTTTNTTTTTTTTTTTTTTTGTTAGGCTACAGCATCAAACAGGGTTGGGTTTTCCAAATGCTTAAGAGCAGAAGCACTAAGATCATTTTTCTTCTGTTGCAAGTCAGTGGAATGTTGTTGGTCTTGAAACTTCAGTGTTTCTGGGAAACCCAGCCTGGATTTGACAAGTGACCTTATGACAACTCAGCTTTTTTCTGTGCGTTTTTCTCCCTTATACACTTAATGATTTACTCTCAATGGAACTATGTAACGCAATCTTTTTGTACATTTGATGTGACATGATTTAAACTGGAATTCATGCTCTTTTCCACTTCTACCTTGTTAAAGTCACAGGTATGATACTGTTTCAGCCAGAAAACCTTCAGGCCAGTCAGTTGTTACATGAAATATAATTCCTGTGGTGTCATATTTTTACAGTAGTTTTTTTTTAAAGGTGCAAGACATGCCTGTTTGCATTCTGTCTTACTTGTTGAACAGAAATTTGAATTGAAGACTTGGCACAAATGGAAATCAACATTAAACGTAAGTTTTGATCACAGGTTTTGGTTGTGGTATCATAATTGTTTATTGTCATATATTACAAATATGTAAATGTGGGTGAAAAGGTTGCAGAGCTGTATAACAGTGTAGAATAAAAGTATACACTTTATACAATGCTAAAAACACATTAAGTACACAACGCAAGAACTACACAACTTATAAGGTTATACACAAAACCCAGTATACACTTCTCGCTTTCTGATGGGGACCAGTACCCACATCATGTTCGGGCGTTTACACTGCAAAAACACTGAGCTCAGCTGAAAAACCCGGTTCCTGTGCTGACTTTTTAACCTCAAAAACTTGCTGATCTGGAGCGCAGTAACTGTGATGTCACACATTAGGATGTGTGGTGTTTATCTGAACCGTCATTGTGAAACAAGCAGCAGCAGCAGCGATTAGCAGCATTCAACATACTGTCTAACTGAAGAAGCTGAAGAAAGAGCTCAGACACCACAAGAAGGAACTCTGCAAAAGTAATGCTGGATTTAACTCTGAGTTCAGAGACTTGCAAACCAGCTCACATAGACTTTAAAGGACCATAGTGGTGTTTTTGCATGTTTTAGCCCAACAAAAATAACCCCTATGTATATATATATATATATATATATATATATATGTTCCAGACAATAATTTTTCAAAATATATCATGAAAAAAGAACACATAAAAAACAAACAAAAAAAACAAAACCATGTTTTAATTTACGTGTTATTTTGCCAAATCCCTGTGTCTTTCAAAATGTTCTTAAAATTCAATGTTTTGCCCGCTAACACTAACACACGGTTGTAGAAGCACAGTTGTTTTAATTTCTCTAATAAAAGCCTTTTTTTTCCTCCTGGGACTATATTTCCTGGCGGAGAAATACATTTTCTTCTGTGTAGCTATGGTTTGCTGCGATGGATTAGTTATCTCATGTGTGGTTCAAGTCTCTACAAGTTGATTTTTATAGCATATTGGAATGAACTGAAACAAATGGCAGTCTGGAAAGTAGGAAAAATAATTCTGATATTGACTACTCCAGCAGTATATTTTGGAAAATGTTTGGCAGTAATGTAACCTGTATGCGGGTTGTATTTATTGGGTTTAAACATGCAAAATCACCGGTATGGTCCTTTAAATTCAGNCCTGTATGCGGGTTGTATTTATTGGGTTTAAACATGCAAAATCACCGGTATGGTCCTTTAAATTCAGCAACTACAATTTTGGAGGATGGTTGAATCTAGTAAGTGTTACTGTTGCATTATTATAGCCTTAACATGAAATATGTTACGGCGTTGTTAATTTAGCTCNGTAAGTGTTACTGTTGCATTATTATAGCCTTAACATGAAATATGTTACGGCGTTGTTAATTTAGCTCCCAAGCAAAAGCAATTTCTTAATAGTGCCATTTTATTTGAGTAACTTGCCACAATAACAGAATTTCCATCGATTTTAGTTATTTTGATTGCTGAAATTTTCAATCATCTGACGTATCATCAGGGGGCACTTCCAGTACCACCAGTGGAACTCCTACTACAGTTTGAGAACCACTTCATTAGCCAAAAGGCTTTAAATGGACTGACGGGACATAGAATATCACGACGCCAATTCTACAAGTTTTTACCTTTCCACACTTAACAAAGATGAGCTGGGATGAAGTATTTTATCATGAGCATTATTACTCATTTTTGGGCGATTGATGCACTAACTTGACAGTATATCATTATAAAAGCTGTGACATGTAATTGTTTATTATTCCTCCTTCAAAAGCAATTTGCAAACAATACAACTATGTGGCATTTATGAATGGAGGGCATCAGTTATTACTCATGCTGTCCTCATACGTGACATTTATTTTAAAGCTGAGCCGTCAGAGCTGCAGATGTGTGCATGTATGTACCCTTTGTTTTTACACTTTGACCTTAAACGCACGCACGCGCGTTCACGTCTGCGTCTTGGTTGAGTCGTAATGAAAGTGAAAGTACTTTATAAAGAGGATCGTGGAGGGAGAAAAGAAGCCCTTCAGTCAACAGGAATCACGCACAGAGAAACATCGTGGCTGCCTTGCAGAGGAGCGTGAACGGTAAGCGTGATATATTTCATTATTAGACTGGGAGGATTTCTGCGGTAACAAACCGCATCTAAACCGGCTGCTTTGTAATAAACTGGCGAATGGTGTGAGTGTGTGTGACTGTGTGTGTGTGGAAATGTTTTTCTCTCCTGTCATTATTAGGGAAAGTTTGTAGTTTAAATTGTTCTGTTTATTCATTTGCTACATGGCGACCAGACAGTTGATGTGAAAGTGGCTCGTCAAAGTCTGAACGCGGCGACAAGTGTGTGTGTNGTGTGTGTGTGTGTGTGTGTGTGTGTGTGTGTGTGTGTGTGTGTGTGTATATATATATATATATAATATGAATTACATACATGTTTTTATTGTGCATTAGAGCTAATATCAGACGGATGTTGGGTTACAATATTAAAAAAAAGCAGTTTATTAATGTTACCTTGAATGCATCATAAGACAAACAACATGATTTTTAAAAGCTATTAAAGGAATTATCTCTTTTTTTTTTTTTTTTTTTTTTTTGCAAATGAGTTTTGTATTCTTTCTGGACATCTATTCAGCACAAAATCTATTCTGCAATGTTAACAGAATATTGTAATATTTTGGCTGCTCCACAGAAGTGAAAAAGCAAAGTATTAAAAACAGAGTAAAATATAATTCAGTCCAATAAAACAACAACAACAACAACATAGACTCCAGCCTCAAAAATGACATAGAGCTGAATCAACACCAGGCACAATGTCAACAACAACGACAAATCATAAGTGTCATAAAGTTAGCATTTATTACAGGACTGTTGTTTTGGACTGTGGTTTCTGTTTTTCTGGCAACTGAGTGTTTATCAGTATTGATTTTAATCTTACTGGCATCCAAGATGAAATTACAGTCCATTTTATGGTGATGGACTATGTATGTCCATACATAGTCCATCACCTCTGTTTGTTTTTAGCAGGATTACTCAATAAAAAATCATGATCCAATTTTAACTTGGTAGAAGGGTGTGGCACGGCTCAGAAAAGAATCCATTAAATTTTGGTCCAGTGGTGCCGATTCGAATTTTTACAGTGATTTCTCAACATAGCGAGATTTTCTTTTTTTCTTTTCCTTTTTTTTTTTGTCAATTTCTTCCAAATTAATCCACCAAATAGCAGGCATATTTGTCCCAGGATAGAATATTAATAAGTTCAATTTGGTCCAGAGCCAAATAATTTCAAAAAACTGCAGTTTCTTATGACAAATAAAGCAAAAATGTTAATTACAGAGTTGTTTTGTTCTCTTTAGGCCAATTTATTATTAGAACAAGACGAATTTGACCTTGGTGGAGATACGCATGGACTCAAATGTGTTCCAAGTTTAAGTTTGTTATATTTCCAGTTCTGTGTAGAGCTCTTATTAACTCATTTACAGTAAATTATTTATTGTTACTATTATACTCATTTTTGCTAAACTATTTTTACCCCTAAAATATCCTGCCTTTATTAACAAAATTTGGGAGCTTTTTTTTTTTTTTTTTTTTTTTCCCAAGACAGGTTCTTTACAGTATATTAAACATAAATTACATAAATTACACATTAATTATATTACACATAAATTACTCTCACCTCCTGTGAGAGTAATTTATTGTACACTAATCTTCTCTTAAGTATCTTTTAATTGAAGTAACCTGCTTCATAAACATCATGGGTGTGTTCTATTTAATGTGGTCATAGCTGGTTTGACAACTTCACATAAATCAATGCAGTCTGAGATTAAGTTTAAAAAAAAAAATGATGTTGTTTCGCAATCATATGAACAAAATATAACAAGCTTGTTCATAGGTCTACTCACTGCACTGAAAAGGCCCAGGTCACTTATTGTTTTGTATTTTATTTTATTTTTTATGAGTTCTTACCTCCTAATTGTAATATTTCCAGCATCGCCTGAAGGCAGCATAATTCAGATTTGATTTATGTCTTTCGCTTGTCTTTAACTTGGCTTAAAATCTTAAAATGGCTAAAATACAGAAAACACATCTTGCCAATCAACACCATACTAAGGGTTAAAAAAAATTAACTTTGGCAGTGCAAAATACGCATAGATATGATGAAATATTCTTCACAGTTTATTTCTGCTTATGGCAGTTGTAATGAAGGATTTCTGGAAGGTGTTTGTCTCAGCCAGGGGAGTTTTATTTGGTGGTTGAAATCCCGTCTTTTTGTGTTTCTAATAGTTTAGACTACAGTAATTACTACCAATTATTTTACTTTTATGCTTGAGATGTTGAACATGAAACCCAACTTCTGATTTTAAAACTCTTTCGTTATCTTGGAAGGAAGTTGCACTGCTGGATTTTCTCATATAGAGGCATGTTGCTGGGCAAAGGACAGGAAGCTGCCCAGGACCATGAAAGCAACACCTCATTCCAGTTTAGTTTGCTCACAATAAGGGGGAGCAGATGTCAAGTGTTGATCTTTGGTTTCTGTGCTTCAGTGTAGGTAAGGGATGTGCAGCATGTACTTATTAAAAGAACCAGTTGACGTAGATGCAGAAGAGTCCATTCAGTCCATTTTCCTCCATGTGTGGTCTTTCTTACAGAGTTGATGTTTCTCGATGGGCTGACCTGTAATTCTAGGAGACAGTTAATTATGCTGTTTTTATGGTGTTCCTGATGCCAGACCACAGGGAAATGCAGCTGCTCCTCCAAGAGAACATAGTTCCACCAAGGCCAACAAAATCCCAATTTAAAAAAAAACCAAATAAACATGTTATTAAAAATGAGCTGCTATGCTAAATTTAATTGAAATTGGCCCGTTAGCATAGATTTTTATAGTGTTGATCTTTCCTGCTTCAGCATCCGGATTGTGATCAGGAAGCATAGGGGAGCTTATTGTCCAATTATTACCAACTTCGGAGTTAAATCCCCTCCCCCTCCCCCTCGCTCACACACACACACACACACACACACACACACATAGTGGTCTCTCAAATGAGCTATGCTACACTCACAACAATAGGCTACTAAAAAATATTCTTCTGCTCCTGGATCTAGAAAATGGTCCCAATCATCTCCAAAATTTAATCACTTCTTCCTCTAGACATTATCTATCTAATCTCCTAGATTTCATCCACATCTGTCCATAACTTTTTGAGATATCCTGCTAACAAACAGTGATAGATAGATAGATAGATAACTTTATTGTCATTCAAGGACACGTAAAAAACAGTGCACTAGAATGAAATTTCGTTGCATTGGCTCTCAAAAAAGCAGTTAAAAAGTGCTTGTGTGCATACACTAACAAATCTACAATAATATATGTAAAATTTTAAAATCAATAAAAATAATAAAAATGTCATAAAAATAGTTCTAGCAGCGGTTTTATGTGGGTGTTTGGCTTTCTTTTATTGAGAGTTCAGTAGTCTTATGGCCTGGGGGATAAAACTGTTGCAAAATCTGGCTGTTCTACTCCTCACACTGCGAAACCTCCTGCCAGAGTTGAGCAGTGAGAACAGTCCATGGTGTGGATGTGTGGAGTCTCTGATGATGTTATTGGCTCTTGTCAGACAGCGTTTGCGTCCGATGATCACATTACATCCTTGGTGGTGGTAAATATTGTGTGCAGATGCTTGTGTTTGTCTTTGCATTATTTCTGTTTGTCTCCAGACCACTGATTGTATTTGATTTTTCAAGGAGTTTAGTAGTTTAATCATTTACAACAAGGGAAATTCAAAGGGAAAGGCTAAAGCTGACTGTAGCTACAAGGGACACGGAGTTGTCCTTCATAGTTTTTCACCCTGCCCCTGTTAGTTTCAGTTTACATCACCAGATTATTTATTATCAACTGAACTATTTCAGTGGTGTTTCTCTTTCATTATGACTCCCTTTGCTGTGTTGATGGGCTGCTTACTTCAATGCTTTTGGCAGTTTGACTTGATAGTTATGTCAAACACTGTGAGTTATGAGTTACAACTGAGCTGCACCAAAGCTTATCTATATTGTTTCCTCCTAACCTTAGCTGAGTGCTTCTCATGACAAATGTATAAAGTGTAAAGCTGAGTTGTGTGTAAAGTGTGTAAAGAGTTATGTGTAAAACATGACAAAACTGCTCAGCTCTGGTCTGTCCAGGAAAAGATATATGTTAGTGGTCTTTATCTGTATCTCTTTATTTCTCAACAATAAAACAGCATAATCTTTCATAATAAAACACTAAAAACTTTCACAATAAAAATGGCTTATAGGTTTTAAAATAATAGTTATTAATAAATATTTTAATGTATACACAGTACAATATGTGAGTGATGACTTTTAATATGGCGGCCCTAAAGGTTTTTTTTTGGTTTTTCTCCAGATCACATGTTAATCTTTAAAGCCTTTAATACAAAAATTAAACAGACTTTTATTCCAAATTTAGCAGTTCAGTAAACACATATGTTCGTTCATATTGTGACTATTCAAACAAAGCCTCCTGTAGACTGTGCGATTAGAGAATCATGGTGAAATCTTTGTAAATCCAAATAGGTGGTCATAGGATACTTTCACATAATAAGCGTAATTTGTTTCATGGAAAGCAATCTGATCATCTCTTGCCACCTGATGTCCTGCACCTTGGTTATTGCACGGAACAGACTGCTGACATAGCAACACATCGTGAAGTGCCCAGGGTAGACATAGCTGATTTATGATGGTAGATAGGAGATTATACCTATTACACCAGTTTACAAACCTGGTAGCCCTCTCTGACTACTGACATTTCACCATGCATTTGCCTTTTTGCTCACATCATGGTACGATTTTAAAGTTGTGCTGTACAACTTGAGGAATTGCTCTATGCAGTTTATGATCATCTCCCCCATTGTTGGTGTGTCGCTTCTACTTACGTCATGTACAAACATTCTCTTATTGGTTATGATTTGGATTACCATGTCCACGGAAGACCGATTTCATGATCTTGCAAAACTAAGACAAAAATTCTGAAAGTGTCAGAACCAAGACCAAAATCTCACAATTTGACTGCTACAGTTACTTAGCTCTATAACCATCTAATTGAAATATGGTCTGAAATTTTATTAGGATGTTGCTGATTCAGACTGTGTGTGTGTGTGTGTGTGTGTGTGTGTGTGTGTGTCTCTCTCTCTCTCTCTCTCTCTGTTTANTGTGTGTGTGTGTGTGTGTGTGTGTGTGTGTGTGTGTCTCTCTCTCTCTCTCTCTCTCTGTTTAAGTTTAGTGAAAATTATATTGTCTTAAAAAAAACAAACAAACCCAGTGGAGATTGTTTTGCTGTAAAACACCAAGCAGGTGTAGAAATTACTAGGCGCCAGGACAGAGTTCTTCTGGCAGCTGATTAGCTCATTCCTTCCTTCTTATGCGATGCTCAGATGTCTCTTTTCTCCAGTTTGTTGTACCTACAGCGCTGTGAAAAAATATTCACCCCCTTCCTGATTTCTTCTCTTTTTGTGTGTATCTCATACTAAACTGTTTCACATCTACAAACAAAATCTAACATAAAACAAAGACAACCTGAGCAAACACAAAATACAAGTTTTAATGATAATTGTATTTATTGAAGCAAAAAGGTTATGTAATACCAACTAGGCCTGTGTGAAAAAGTATTCGCCTCCTTACTTACTACATCCAAAAAACTACCAAACTGCATTGATAACTGGTTGCAGTTGGACTAGACACACCCAGACCTGATTACTACCAGCCCCGTTCAATCAAATCATCACTTAAATAGACCATTTTCAGAAGCATGAAGTTGGTTAAAAGGTCTCACCAGCAGCACGCTATGCCAAGACCAAAAGACATTCCAGAAGGGATGAGGAAGAAGATGGTTGAAATAAGTCTGTGAGGGTTACAAAGCTATTTCTAAGGCTCTGGGACTCCACAGATCCACAATGAGAGGTGTACCTACAAATACAGAAGACTCAGAACAATAGTGAACCTTCCCAGAACCTTCCCAGAAGTGGCCAAGCTTCCAAGAGCATGGTGACGACTCATCCAGGCAGTCACAAAAGATCCGAGGAAAACATCCAAGGAACTGCTGGTCTCTCTCACCTCAATAAATGTCAGTGTTCATGACTCCGCTATCTGAAAGACATCGGGTAGAAAAGGCGTCCATGGGAGAATGGCGAGGTGAAAACTACTGCTAACCAAGAACAACATTAAGGCTCATCTGAATTTTGCCACAACACACTTCGATGACCCTCAAAACCTTTTGGGAGAATGTTCTATGGACTGATGAGTCAAAAGTGGAACTGTTTGGACTACAGGGGTCCCGTTACATCTGGTGTAAACCAAACACAGAATTCCACAAAAAGAACATTATAGCTACGCTCAATCATGGAAGTGGCAGTGTAAAGTTGTGTGGTTGCTTTGCTGCTTCAGAGCCTGGACAACTTGCCATAATTGAGGGAAACATGAACTCCGCTCTCTACCAGAGAATCCTGAAGGAGAACGTCAGGTCATCAGTCTGTGTGTTGAAGTTCAAGTGCAACTGGACAATGATCCCAAGCATAAGAGGAAGTCGACCTCTGAATGGCTCAAAGGAATAAAATTAAAGTTTTGGCGTGGCCTACTCAAAGTCTGGACCTGAACCCCATTGAGATGCTGTGGCAGGGCCTGAAAAGAGCAGTTCATGCTCGCAAACCCTCCGAAGTGGCTATACTATAGCAGTTCTGAGTGGAACAAAATTCCACCACATTGATGTCAGAGACTGATCTCCAGTTATCGGAAGCATTTGGTTGCAGTTGTTGCTGCTAAAGGTGACACAACTAGCTATTAAGTTCAGGGGGCGATTATTTTTCTCACACAGGATAGTTGGTATTACATAACCTTTTTGCTTCAATAAATACAATTATCATTTAAAACTTGTATTTTGTGTTTGCTCAGGTTGTCTTTGTTTTATGTGAGATTTGGTGTGAATCTCTGACAGTTCATTATGAGATACACACACAAAAAGAAGAAATCAAGAGAGCATTGAATACTTTTTTCACGGCACTGCAAAATAAAGTCATGGAATTTTTATGGAGGCCACACATTATTCTATTGTGCTCTGTATATCTGACAAGTAAGGCTCCAATAACTCTACCTATCCTCAAAACAAAGTATTCATACATCCACCATGGCTTCAAGTTACCAAAGAGAACAAAAGGGAGAAGACACCTGTAAATTAAGTAACACATACAAACTGCTTTGGCCGGATTCAGCCAAATGCCAAAACACTGAGACAAGATACCGTAAGGGCTCGATAGTCAGGCCAGCCCACAAATGACTTCCAAAAAATACCAGGACACTGCCGAAATGAAAAGAGATGGCTGTTAGTGGATGCTTAAACCAACCAGACCACATACTTCCACCGAGGCCAAACCTGCCTGCATAGCATTTGTCTTGTTCTAATAATATACTGGCTGAAAGACAAAAGAAATGACTATAATTAACAGAATATCCGGATCTAGATCCACATCTGCAACAATACTTAATCTGCACCAATATTTAATGGATTCTTCAATGCCATGCCCCAGCTTCTGCCAACTAACGTCACAACTGACCCATAACTTTAGTAATCCTGCTACAAAACAAACAACCAAATAAATTGAGACATTACCTCTTTGGCAGCAGTAAAAGTTTAGTAAAGAATATAGTAGCATCTTAGAAATCAACTTGGTTACAGTTCTAATTTTAAATAACAAACAAAACCCAAACCAAGTTCTTATATTTATTCTCAAAGGAACTGAAATCACTACATATTTAATGTAAAAATTGACAATTAACTCTTTTTGAGCCTGGAAATAAACAGTGTTCTATTTGATACAGTTGGACTAAACCAAAATCAGGCGATCTTGGTGTCGATGCTGTACGATGACCAACAAAATCGTTGTGTGTTCAGTCATTAGATTTAGTGTCACTGGTCATTATGGAATGTTCTCAAACCAATTTAGCAAATAATGATTGTTATTGCTTCTTGGTTTGCTCAAGAAAAATGAGTAAGTTTCTTCCATGGTGGTAAACCAATGTTTAAAAAATAACTCAACCTTAAGAATGTGGGTAAGACCAGAATACTGGCACTCTGCCCTTGTCAGGTTTGTACATGTTTAATAGCGTGTGTGTGTGTGTGTTAAATGACGTTTGTTTATGTGAACTTTCATTTTAGGTTAACATGGCCTCCATTGGCACCACCTGCTTGTTGTTTCTGATCATCACCTGCATCAGAGCAGGAAACTCTTGTAAGTTTTGCCATTAGAGAATTTATTGTCAGAATTCTGTATAAAAAGCTGCTGTGCTACTGATACTTTTTCCCTGTTTGATAATTATATTTCAATCTACAGCCTTTGTGCAGATGGAGTGCGAGCCTCACAGTGTCGGTCAGTATGGCCATCAGTCGATGCTGGAGTGTGTCGTCCGAACCAGTAAAGACGTAGTAGACGCTGAGATCTCCATGGTCACTTGGAGGAAGGTGGGAGTCGAGAAGCCTTTACTGTTTTTTAACGAAGGTGCAACCGCAAAGGAGTCACGCGTTCGCTTTGCTGAGACATCCTGGAATAACAAGAACATGAACGTGTCCCTGCTCATCACCAACACTATGCTGGTGGACATCGGAAGTTATCAGTGCTACGTGATGACAAACAGTGGGGACAGTTCCAACTCAATCACCCTCAATGTTACAGGTGAGAGACATTTCTAACAACCAGACTGATGACTACATCACTTCAGGTTTAAATTAAAACCACCTCAGTTAAGTTCTTGCCTGTTATACTTGAAAACAATCGGGAAAAGCTGGAGGAGGGACATTGGAATGAGGAAATAGCTGAGTGATCAGGGTACTTTCCTGACTAGCATTCCCCTTCAGGAGTTAGTTTTTGTTTCACTGTCACATACAGTGCGGTCCAAAAGTCTGAGACTACATAAAAAATGATGTTTTCCATGTAAATGTGGAAATAATCATAAAGTCTGACATCACAAGAAGCTCTTTGGAACATTGTCATGCTGAGATAACTTGACGCATCAGGTTTTGCACAAACTTGTGGAGTCCATGCCATGCTGTCATTAAAGCAAAAGGGGGGCGTACCAAATACTAAGATATTCTGACATTCATGTACGTTTTTCAAAGATTCAACTTTTCACTCAGATTGTTAAGATGATATTATTATTTGTAATGAAAACTATTGTATTAAATTCAAAAAAGAATGCAAAATAGAAGCATTTTCATAGTGGTCTCAGACTTTTGGACCCCACTTGTATAAATCACAGATCCAGAAATTCTTACAGCAGTTGTCAGATTATTCAGCGTTTGTCTTGTTCATCACAAAATGACCTTTATTGTACTAGTCAAAATTTTTGATATATTACATCAACAAATTAAAATGGATATTTTAATGGTGTCATCTGATTGAAGTCAGGGTAGAATGTTCTGCTTTATAATCATTTTGACTTCCCATTTTTTTCCATTTTTTTTTTTTGCAGAAAAATATGACAAACCAACTATACAGTCCATGCCTACGAAGATGATTGAAAACATCGATGTCACTCTTTACTGTCACTCTACTGGAGGCTACCCAAAAGGTCAACTTCGCTGGTTTGATGTGCACAAACAGGAGTGGACAAAAAGCTCTAAAATGGAGGCGAAGCAGATGGATAATGGTCTGTTTAGCCTCTCCAGTGAGCTGCCTTTGTCGCGAGGATCAATTTTCTCCGAGTACACCTGTTCAGTATACAGCGCCAGTGGAAAGAAAGAGGATGGAACCACGTTCAATGTCCCATCATCTGTAGCGGCTACAGGTATTTGATTTTGAGCACCATGTTGGTCTAATGGCAGAACTGTAGACTTGAGACTTGAAACACAGAATCGAATCATACTTGAGTGATGAAATAGAGGACTTGAGTCTTAATTTGGACTTTCTGTAGACAGACTTGACCTTCATACTTGACTTAACTTGAGCCTTGACAGCAAAAGTATTACCAGCTTTGACATGTCACAAGAATAAAAAAAGAAATGAAACATACACACCTTGTATTTAATTATTCAGGCCATAGTCCAGATTTTGACTGAGTTATTAAAATCAGTGAATAGTTTTTATTTTTCTCTTTAGAATTTTGTCTCAGCTACATAAAAAAAAAGCCAGTGCGACAAGTTTTGTGTCACAGTCAGTATTCACACACATAAAAGACCGGAAAGAAAGGCATTGTGACTTGCAATATGAGTATGAAGACTTGACAGTTGACTCAGACTTTCCTTGAAAAACTTAAAGGTTACTGGTTGTTTTGTCTGTTTGAGCCCAATAAACACTACCCGCATACAGGTTTTATAACTGCCAACCATTCTCCAAAACATACTAAAGGAGTGGTATATTTTAGAATTGTTTTTCCTACCTTCCAGGTAGCCATTGGTTTCAGTTTATTCCAGTATGCTATAAAAAAAAATTCAACTTGTAGAGACTTAAAATGTGCTTGATAAGTAATCCATCACAGCAAACATAAAGCTTGTTAAATTTTTTTTGTTGAAGTAACTGAATTTAACCAGTCTTAAGCTGCACAAAACTGCACGGAAGAAAATGTATGTCTCTGCCAGGGAATATATTCCCAGTAGAAGACTGCTTTTACAGACAAATTAAAAATGACTGCATCTTCTACATTTGGGTGGCGTATGTGTTAGCAGGCAAAACATTGAATTTTAAGGTGGCTGTATCATCTGAACATTCATTCTTGAAGAATTATGGAATTAGACAAAATAACAGAAAAAATATGGTTTTATGCTTTGGAAAATGGTTGGCAGTAAAACAATGGGTATGCAAGTCATATTTAATGGGCTTAAACATACAAAACCACTGGTATGGTCTTTTTAAAAAAAAAAAAAAAAAAAAAAAAAAAAGCTCTGCCTAATAGATCAATCCTGCTTTACACATTAACAGTTATTGAGGTTGCATAGTTGCACAACTTGAAGTCCCAAAACAAAGTCATCTCAGGTCACCACCTGAAATCTGAAACAACCCGGATGATGCCACAATTACATAAACATATCAGCGTCTTACATTACTCAGCTTAGATCAGTAGTTCATGATCCTGCTCTGAGGGATGTCAAATAATTGAGCAAGATACCTGTCAGGCCTTGATTGGCTAAGCACACCTAATTGAGCTTGGAGGAACAAACATCATAAGCCAGCTGTGGTGTTTGCGGTTTTGTTGTCGCTGTGGGGAGTTGTGGCGAGCTGAATTTTTCCAAAAGCAATGAAGAATGAAAACAGTTGGAATTTTTTACAGTGGTCCTGAGGATAAAAAAAAAAATGTGTGACCTTCATACGGGGCTCATCTAGATCCTCAGAAATCACAAGACAGCTAANAAAAAAAAAAATGTGTGACCTTCATACGGGGCTCATCTAGATCCTCAGAAATCACAAGACAGCTAAATAATGTCCAAAATCCGGAAGGGATGAGGATTTCTGCACTGCAAAAGCTTTGTTTGCCCCACAACTATAGAAAGTATTGTCTGTAGTTATTTTGACATCTGCAAAATCGCCAAGCTGCAACATGTCTCAATAATACTCCTTCAAATAAAGTGCCAATGGTGGCCCTTTACTGATAAGAAAGTGCAACACTTTTCATGTCATTGAACTTTAAACCATCTGTAAATCAATCTCACTTAGTGGTTCAGCGACATCCCAGCAACTCCTGTCTGAGTTATGAGCTTCCCGCCTCACGGCAAAAGAGATCAATGTCATTGAGTGATTATTAGCAGCTGATGTGCAAATTCTGCAGAGCTTTTTTTGCAAGTGAAAGTGCTTAAACGTAGTTCATCCAATGTATTATAGCAAACGTTCCCACTTTTGTTGTAATAATCGTCTTTTAGGTAATGAATTGAGAGGAAATGATGTTAAGCTTTATTATTCAATCATGTTTATTTAGGGGAACCAAAGCCAGAACCAACTGGAATGTCCAAAGTAGTGGCGCCTGTCGTGGTCATCGGCTCGCTGATCGTTGGGCTGCTGATTGCGCTGCTGCTGCTGTATCGAAGGTGTTCTCGGCGTAAGTATGCACACACTGGCTTTTGTTAATTTTTTATATAAGAAAAATTTGTCATAGCATGATATTGACAATGTTGCAGCGTGATGACATGTGATGACATCATGCACAGCAAGAAGAATGAAAACAAACTCATCTGAAAGTAGTGCAGTTAGCACCTGACGAATTAGTTTCTAAAACGAGAGTTACTTCTGTTGTTTGGAAATGATTAGCTACATGGGTAACTGCTAACAGCTAAAGTTGGAAGCACAACAAATTAGTTTCACCTTCTGAAAGAGAAATACCTGGGTGAATACCAAGAAAGTCAAACGTTGCATCAGTAGGAGAGTCAGGAAGCTGATTTGCGATGTAAAACAAGCAGGAAGTAATGCTGACTCAGTCACGCACAGCTGGAGCTTTAGTTAGTATCATTTCCTGTGACAGAAAAAGCTAATGGCAGGGTGAAATTAGAGAAGCATTGATTTTTTTTGTTCGTGGTAGCTTGTTGCTCATGCATGAACAGGGTTAGCCTAGCTAGCCTAGCCACTACGTTCCTCGCCTCAACTATGAGCTTGTATTGGAGTCGAACTTCGTAGGCATATTCAAGTGTATCACATAGCTTCAGTTTAGCACTAGGAGAATACTAATTGAAAAAATAACAGAAAAATCCAGAAAAAAATCTAATTTCAAATTAACAGAGATTTTTTTTCTTACTAAAACCCATTTTATTTGTGAATAATTTGCCACAATAACAGAATGACCATAGGTTTGAATTGTTTGGATTCTCAACACAAATTTCCAGCGTTATTGGCATACCACTTCAAGTACCGCATGCGGTACACCTACAACAGTTTGAGAACCACTGGGTTAGCAATATTACAACAGTAAAACTGCAGTATTTGATGATGATATTTGAATTCTAATCTTAAGTTTACGGTAAAAATTTAATGTTTCATTCTGTGAAGGAAGAACTAAAAGGAAATAAACCCGTGACATCTGACACTGAGGTTCGTGTGGGAGTGAATAAATCTGTCAGGCTTGGCGTTTACTCTGGCAGGCAGCAATGTTATTCAGGCCATGAGGAAGTACGTTCTCTCTGTCATTTGTAATCTCAATGTTCACATACAAGTGTTTGTCTCACTATTAGTGTACATTCTGTCATTGTCTTAATAGAGACTCGTAGGCACTCAGCAACGCCCCTTATGAGTGTGTCACTGGATAAAGTATCACTACTTTCTATGTTCTTACCTAACTTAGAATCATTGAAAACTTTGAGGTTTCAGTAAAACTTCTGTTTCTCTATTCTAAGAGGACTGAAACGCTGAATATCTGCTACGCCCTGTCAGATCATGAGTGGTGTTTGGTGATTTATCATGGCTTTTACTCAGATATTTTAATAATTATTTGGTTTCCTATAAAACTTTAAAATGCATTTTCATGAAATTTATGATAGTAGTTGTAGATGTGAACTATTGGCTTCATGGGAAAAAAGAGCACTACATATTTTGACAGCAAAATCAGGTTTCAGTCATTCCAAGCCTGTTCAGACGTGTTCTTCTGCCTGATTGTGAGGTTTGCTCAGGAATTTGGTTGACGTGGATCACTGACCAGGAAACTTCGGTCTCCCTGTACTTAGTGGGTATAAACTGCTTCATAGTAGTCATCTAGATCATCTAGAAAAGATGATCATCATGATCATCTAGAAAAGATGATCTGGAAGAAAAGGGTCCTGCAGTGGGTATAGATATTCATACTGAATGGGCTTTTTTTTTTTTTTTTTTTTNTTTTTTTTTTTTTTTTTTTTTAAATAGAAAGCTCTCACCTCCACCAAGGCAGCATAGTCTTCTATATTTGAACTTTTAAAAACATAAAATGTTGTGAAAATTTACTCCATATCTGGATCTGCTTCAGAAGACACATACTGACAACGATGCTGATTGGCTGATAATATCTAAATCTTGTCCGGGAACATTGCCGTTTTCCAAAAGGATGACTCGTACAAATTTTACAGCGAGTCAGATGAAAGTTGTTGGCCTGATGAAGAAAGTTTTGCAGACATTTTTGGATTAAAAAAGGCTTCTACACCTCATTATTTAGGAATTAAAGTATCAGTGACAAAACTAATCATTGGTTCATTGGTCTGTAGTTAAGAGACACTCCTTGGTGAAGTAACAGTAATTTTCCACAGCTTGACACACTGGGCTTGGTTCTTTGAATAAATACAACATAATCTGACTTTTGTGCGAAGACTTTGGGACTTGTTCAGTCTTTCTTAGGCCTGAGGCCACCTGTTCATATGGTTTTACAATCTGCCATGGTAGATAAAAAATGAATCTATAGTAAAACATGAACATATTCTATTTCTTGCAGGGGACAATCGAGTTCCTACAAACGAGTCGGATGTTGAAGGTATGATTTTTAAAATCTTTGCTGAGAGATTTGTTAAAATATCATCATGCTCATTTTCAGATGCTGTCTATTTTAAAATTTCTACACCATACTGGTGCTTTTGCAGATTTGAGCCCAATATATACAACCTGCATACCAGCAATTTCCCAAAACATATTATGGGAACAGTAAATATTGGAATTATTTTTCCAATCTTCCAGACTGGTTTCAGTTCATCCCACTATACCATCAAAATCAACTTACAGAGACTTTAAATATACTTGAGACAAGTAATCCATCACAGTGAACACAATCTGTTAGGATGTTTGCCAGACCTTCTACATTCCTTCATACATGTTAGCAGGTGAAGTATTGAATTTTAGGGTGTGTGTTTCACCTGAACATTTGATTTTAAAAGATTACCAGCTTTAAAAAAAACAGGAAAGATAAAATATGGTTTTATGTTTTGGAAAATAGTTGTCAGTAATATGTGTGTGGATAGTATTTATTGGGCTTAAACATGCAAAATCATCTGTATGCTCCTTTAATTCTGGCTTTAACACATAAATCTTTGTGCAGCTAATCAGGAGATGGGAAAATTCTGCAAAGACTTTCATACCTGAGGTAACTTTACTAAACTCTGACACAAATGAAAATATTATTTTCACCCCTAGTAAATAGATATCAGAAATCTAATATCTCTCTCTCTCTCTCTCTCTNCCCCCCCCCCCCCCGTCAGGGAAAGGATGAACTGAAAGTTACTGGTAACCTAAGATTTGAGCACTTCCTTGTTTGCTTATGGAAACATTTTTCCATCTTATCCTGCAGTTTTCTTAATGCAAACATCTGTGTGTGTGTAACCAGAAATTATCTGTAGAAATGTAATGAATTAGAGGAATCAAATGTGAATGCTTAAAACAGCTACCATGTGAACACCAAAGTCCAGCAGGAACCAAAGCAGGGTCTTGAGTTGATTTCAGGCAATGATAGACAATTGGGAAAAACCCAGTCACCTGACCATTCACTTGAAACCTGATTGGTCAGTGGTTTTGGGATATGTGTGAGGCTACTATATGATTGCTGTGGGTGTATTTGGAAGGATTTTTTTTTTTTTTTTTAAAGCTTCCTTCCCAGCTTTGACATTTGGTTCAGGAAAAACATTTATTTGCTCTTATGAAGCTTAGCAAGGTGTTGGTCATTTCTAGCTTAAACAGAAGTAATAAAAATAGTCCAGACTTTAGCGGCTGACTGGAAAAAGTTGTCCTTCCCTGCATGAGGCCATTTAACCCACAACAATTTCATTTCCTTGTCATCAAATGCAGAAATGGTTTTTGAAAACACCCTGGATGCACTTCAGTTTTACATGATCCTCACATGGTCTTTGTACTGCAGAATTTTATATTGTGTGTTGCGTGTGTGTGTATACAAAGATATGTTTCAGTAATTGTTTTACGTAACTTTTAGCAGCGACAGCGAGTTTGTTGACAGTTGGATTCTTATCTTTATGATCTCACACTCAGTTTTTTTTTTTTTAGTTTCATCTCCTCTACTGTGAATCTGATACGAGCTTTTATAGAAATGAAGGCCCTTATTTTGAAGCTTTGTGACTGATGAATGCTAAACTGAGATCTGCTTTCAAGTCGGTGCTGGTATCACATGCCAAAAATATATTCAGATATCATCTTTGTTTTTTAAAGAACCATACTGGTAGTTTTACATCTGTGGGACNCCACACACACACACACACACACACACACAAAATAAAAAATAAATAAATAAAAATACAACTTGCATGAACATTATTTTACTGTTAACAATTTTCCAAAATATACTAATGGAGTGGTACATTTTCAAATAGTTTTTCCTACCCTCCAGGCAGCCATTGGTTTCAGTTCATTCTAATATGCAATGAAAATCATCTTGTTGAGACTTGAAACGTGCTTTAGATAGTGAAGAACATTATGTTTTTATAATAGAGCGTTGTGAGATGAAAACATGTTCACATACACTGCAGCAAACTGTTTTGAGGTGTGTGCACTGTGCTAAGGTACACATCTTGCGGGAAGAATATGTTTTCATAATGCAATGTTCTGAGATGAGAACATGAAAACATGTTTTTCTTCAGACTGATAATCCATCACAGCAAACAATATACTGTTAGTTTTTTGTCTAAATTACTTAATTTATCCAATCTAGGTTAAAGAAAATGCATATCTCCATCAGGGATTATCGTCCCAGAAGAAAAGACAGCTTTTACAGAGAAAAGTGACTGTTCTTTGTACAAGTGAGGACAAATTTTAGCAGGCAAAACACTGAATTTTAAGTTGGGTTTATCACCTTAACATTTGATGTTGAAAGATTAGCGGGTTTGTCAAAATAATATCAAAGGAAACTCCATAACAAAACATGGTTTTATGTTTTGGAAAATGGTTGGCAGTAACGTAACATGTATGCAGGTACAGGCCAGAAGTTTGAGGCCACTCCCAGATTTAAAAAAAAAATCAATACACTGTTTGTTTTACAATTTATTGCACAGGTAATGACAAAAATATATAAAATAAATGTAACTAATTAGTTTTCAAGAAGAATTTGTCAACAAGAGCGTATTATGTAGCCACTAAGGCTTAAGAAATGATTTTTAATGAAGGCATGCCCAGTCTGTATTAGTGCAGCACTCCTGTTGTGTTCCAGTTCCCTCGCCTAAACTCCTGTCTTATGTGCTTTAACAGACTTGGTACAATTTAAATGAATTATGAAGAAAGAAAGGGAATTACCATCCCATCCTTCAAAGACATGATTCTATCCATTCCATTTACAAATTATTGGTCAAAATTTCATTCAACATGACAACAATCCAAAACGTTCATCAAAATTATGCCAAAATTACATCCATACAAAAGAGAAGCAAAAGGTTGTGAGAATTATGACTCCCCAGTCTTCAGATCTTTCTCCCATCGAGCTGGCATGGGTTGAGCTTGATATTATTATCCAAAAATTACTGCAGTATATGCCTAGAATTTGTGCAGCAGTTATTAAGGCCAGAGAGGGTTACTTTGACAAAACCAAAGTCTGAGCCTGAAATGACTTCAAAGTGCTTTTATGTTGACAAATTCTTCTTGAAAACTAATTATTTACATTTGTTTTATGTATTTTTGACATTTCCTGTGCAATAAATTGTAAAACAGTGTATTGATATTTTTTTTTTTTTTATTTTAATCCGGGGATGGGCTCAAACATGCAAAACTACTGGTATGGTCCTTTAAAGCTTTGACTGTTCTCCAGTGAAGCAAAAACACTTTATAAACATCTGTAAGAGTTCATGATTAATCTCGACACTGTAATAACACAGTGATCAGTAAATCATTTACCTTTGGCAGCTAGAAAAACAATGATTGATCACAAGCCATAATAATAAAGTTGCCAGAAAAATACAAAATGTGTACATTTACTGTATGTAAATACTACATTTTTAATAGACCTGTAAATATTTTAATTACTTTGCATTTTTTTATGATTAACATGTTTTTTGGATTTTAACTTCAATGAAATGTGTATGAGAACTTTACGGCTGATTTGGGGTTATTTATAGTTTCAGGTGAACACAGGTATCAGGACAAGTTCATTTGGGCAGATTTAACTTGTACAAGAATTCATTCACTCATGAAAACTGCTTCATTATTTCAATCAATTGATCCAATGTTCTTAGATTCTGTATGAAAACTTCTTGTTTTTTAATCTTTCTGTGCACTTTGTTCTGCTTCTTTTTTTTTTTTCCATCAGTAGCATTAACCATGAAAGCCGCAGCCCTGTTACATTTAAGATTTTTTGCATTTCCTCTTTCTTTTCACACTTCACTTTGTCTCACATGAGATAAAGGGTCAATCTGACTTCATAACTTGGTTCCAGATGGCTTCTTTTAAAAAATTCTACTCTAGACTTTCAGCTCTCTGTGCTAATGAGTGCTGCATAGGTTTATTAACACTTTCATATCAGCAGATTAATGGTGAGTAAAGGTTAGCACGCTGCATTTACACAGCTTTCATTTGGAGTAGAATCACAGATTTAAAGATTAGGTACTTTGCTATTTCATACCTCAGTATCAGATGATTTTGTTTATTTTGGAATATCTGAAAGTATATCAGGATGGTCCATTTTGTTCCAAGTTTCAGTTTAGTATTACATAATTCAGATTTTGCAATTTAAATTGATCTCAATACCGCCATCTGTTGGATGGATTACATCACATTACATACAGTAAAAAATTAATTTGTGCATATAAATTTAAAATTTATTTTACCCTCAGTTTGCTTACCAGTTTGCCAGTGTAGTGGCCCTGCTTCAAACCATATCTGAATGATGATGATTGATGATGATGATTATGATAATGATGATGCTGTCGGTGCCTGGAACACATTTCTGGTTGACCTTTGATTTGCTCATGTCAAATGCCCTAAAATTAAGTTACAAGTAACAAGTCAAATAATGCTATAAAATCAATAAATGTGGAATCAAAGTGATCAGAAATATCATTAAATGGATAAATACAATCATTTCAATTCTTGACATATAATTGTTACCCCTCATAGACATCTCATGCACATTTGCTGAATTTATATGAATATATTCAGGTCATCAGTACCCCATGTGACTGGATGAAAGTTGAGGTCAGTGTCACATGACAAAATAACCATCACTGTGCAGCTGAATAACAGGAAACAGCATGAAAACATGATGTTTAAAACAAAAAAAAATTCAAATTCTTATTCTTAACTAAAATTTGGCGGTAAATATTTGCTAACATCTTGGCATTATAAATAATCATAAAGAACATCTTAGCTTTTGTTATTTATTTTATTATTGTCATTTATTGTGCAGTCACAAGCAACAGCTATAACACCAAAGACAATAACACCGATGACAAATGGCCATAAAAGATCAATTTTCCAAGATGGCGATTTTCTATCATCTTGAAACACATCGTTAACCACACTAAAATCATCATGTTATACCATTAGATCCTTTTTTTCCCCTTTTTTCTTTTTTTTAGGATTGGAAACCGATAAAATATCAATGACACATTTAAATTAACCACTTGGCAAAATTTAAATCTAACTGAATAACTTACAGAGAGCATTTGAGCAGCTCATCTACTTCTGAACTTTGACCTTTGAAGTGCTTCTCCACAACTTTTTGTTATATCAAAATCTAAGTTTTTAGTAACACCACTGACATGAAATTGACAAATTTTCTTTTCAAATTATAATCTTGAATAATTATTTTTTTCTGTTTATTTAAATACTTGATAGACTTTGTATGTATGTTTAGGGGAATTAAATTAGTGAAAAGAAAAAAATAATCCTTGAAAATGTCATGAAAGTGGTTCACCTGATGAGAGGGACAAGCAGTTTTTCCATCACTCAGCAATTTCAAATAAACTGTGTAAAAGAAAATGTGTAAAACAACATAGAGTGAAATTATTTCATTTTATTTAGGAAAATTAAGTTACACAATTGTGTGTAATTTGGGGTTTCTTGAAAACGAAAAAGCATTAATTTTTGTCACCATATCCTGAGAATGACCCCTGTGAGCTGATGGGGATATTTTGTGATGATTTGATGTAATATTAATTAATAATGACATGATTAAGTTGTTGTATGAAATGAAAATTATGCCAGAAGTGTCCCAGTCTTGAAATTATGTGTAATTTGGTGTATTTTTTAAATTTTCTGACAATTTTTGAGATTTTCCCTCTTGTCACATTGCATAATTTTTCACAGTTTACAATTGAAGCAGTAAATAAGCTGCCTTATACTGTTTAGAATAAGTATTTATGCTAGTTGCTATATATTTATACAGTATATTGGTTTATATATACTATATATTGTATATATATGTATATATATTGTATGTAGTGATTCAACTTTTCTTTTATTTTAGTTGCATGAAACTTCCACCAGTGGGCACCCTTATCAAATGATTTAACTCTGTAAAGCCTAACCCATGAAATAATTATCAGAAAATTCAAATTTTTTGCACTTTATTTCTTTATTGAACCCTTTATCAAACTCCCAAAAAAATTGAAAAAAGTTTTTTGCATTTATGCTTTGTCTAAATCACACTTGATACATTAAACATTTATTTAACTCAACAGGATTTAAACTGGAACATGTTTTTGTAAAGATGCGATATAATAGACATTTTGGGCAATAACGGATCATTTTGATGATGTAGAGTTCTCAGAAAATCATGTATCAATTAATGTGACACTAATGGCGTTATAGGGTTAAACTGAATTCAATCAGAAACGGAAAGAAAAGTGCATTTTAAAAACAAATTGGTCAGAAAACTTGCATTTGTAGCATGAATTTTGTATTTTTACTATATATGGAAGTAGTTAATATCTTTTTTTTTTTTTTTTAAA
>VXCM01000956.1:153713-254091 GCA_014773175.1 Lucifuga dentata
TTTTTTTTTTTTTTTTTAAATGCAGCTGTAGGATCATAATTGTGACTGAAACAAATGAAATCAAATAATTTTCAGTTGCACCACATCACACAGGTGCAGCACTTCCTCTATTCATCTGTGTATATTCATGACAGAGAGAGAGAGAGAGAGAGAGAGAGAGAGAGAGAAAGAAAATCAGTGGGAGCTGCTGAAGACGAAGATGATGACGCCACTCCATTGGTCTCTGTTGTTACTTTGTCTTTCTGCCAGTGCAGGTATTTCTATTAAATTTCACTTTTTCTTCATGCTTTATTATTATTATTTACAGATCACACTGTTGAAATACCCTGATTCCTCTTTATTTTGACTCTGACTCTTTGGTTATCTGGAATGTATGGGTAGTGAGTTCCTGAAATACACCAACAATTTCAGACCTCTGCGTCCTGTGTGAGTTTTGGCATGTAATCTGCTGGTTCTTCTCTTTGGTGACAGAGCACTTTGCTGAGGTGAAGCCTGGAGACAGCTTCACCGTTGAATGTTCTGCCGCAGGATGTCCCATCAGTGCTGAAGGTTACATTGGGATGTATCTGTACCGAGGTTTGGAGGAGCGGGATGAGGTGTTGTACATTCACCACAAACCAGAATCAACGGACAAAGTCAGCCCCAGAATAAAATACTCAAAGAGGATTCAGACAAGCGGATCGATGAAGAAGAACTCCATCACTTTCAGCAACCTGACTGTGAATGACAACGGGCTCTACGCCTGCGTCTACATAAAAACCGACCATGAAGTCCGATGCAGTGTCTACATACTTTTTGTAAACGGTACAGCTGCTTTGCCACTAACTCTACTGCATTTCTATATATGTATCGAGTCTCACTTTTCTGGTTTAGAACACAAAACCTTCAGAACTGCTGTGTAGTTCATGTATTCCTTTCTGTGGAAGCCTGTTTCTGGTATTTATTTCCCCGTTGTTAAGTACTGTTTTCTCAGAATTATGAGGTACTAAGTTGTAATTATGAGATAGTTTCATAATTATGACTTAGCATCTTATAATTATGAGATAGTTTCTCATAATTATGAGTTACTGTCTCATAATTATGACTTAGCATCTCATAATTATGACTTAGCATCTCATAATGATGACCTAGCATCTCATAATTATGACTTAACATCCCATAATTATGACTTAACATCTCAAAATTATGACTTAGTATCTCATAATTAGGACTTATCATCTCATAATTATGACTTAGCATCTCATAATGATGACCTAGCATCTCATAGTTATGACTTAACATCCCATAATTATGACAACATCTCAAAATTATGACTTAGTATCTCATAATTAGGACTTATCATCTCATAATTATGACTTAACATCTCATAATTATGACCTAGTATCTCATAATTATGATTTAACATCTCATAATTATGACTTAGCATCTCATAATGATGACTTAACATCTCATAATTATGACCTAGTATCTCCTAATTATGACTTAACATCTCATAATTATGTTTTAGTATCTCATAATTATGAGAAAACAGTACTTAACAGGGGGAAAAAGGTGGTAGATTTTGTTTTTCTTTTCAAGTGGTGGAAGCAGGCTTCCATAATTTTCTTATCTTTTCTTCATTCCAGCATGTCCCAGAATGGTGGAACCAGTGAAGGTTCTTGCTGCTAATACTACCAGGAGTTATCAGTGTGAGAGGAGTCCATCTCTGCTGTTAATCATCATCACCATCTGTACCATCACAATGCTGGTAACCATCATCGTCACCCTGCTGGTCATCTCCAGGGTGAGTTCAGATCTGTACCTGTATTAAAACAACCAGAATGCTCTCTTCAATTAAAGTCCACAGGTGTTATTTACTGTATCTTCTCTATGTCCCACAAAAACCACACAGCTGCAGGAAACTTGTGGCTTCTTGATCTCCTTCGATCTCCAGCTCATACTCATCTGAAACCACTGCGCCTCTCTGCTGCTTCTGCAGACACAGCTTCTGTGTGTATTTTCTGCAGTGCTCTCAGAGATTAATTGTAGCTAATTATTAATTCTCTTGGTTTCATATATCAATGCAATTCCCTCAAGGCAAGAACAGACAACATGGATGCCTCTATAAAAACCTTTTTAACCCTGTCAGAAAAAAAAAGCCTACGTTTGAACAATAATGAGCTATTCACCTTTTCAAAACAGGTTTTATATGTTTAACCTGTTACTGTGTCATCATGCTGATTGATTTTGAGAAACTTGCTTCTAAATGTTCATTTATAAATAGAGAAATTACTGATTAGTTGAGCAGCCATATTTACATTAAGTCAACACTGAACTCGGGGTTGAGGAACCTTGCCAGACTTTCCAAGGAGGAATTCTTTGACTTTTCCCAGTTGGAGGTCAGGGAGTTCTGAGTGCAAATCAAATGCAGCAGTTGACTCATTTTACATCTAGAAAGTCATGATTGCCATTTTCTCTGCATGGGTTGTGCTCCAAATACTCACACCAAAGCTTTTTCTGTGCTCCTGTTGATATGAAATTTGAATATTGCACTTAAATTAATTACCAAATTTAACAAAATGGTTTGGACATACTGTCTCTACTTTTCCAACAGGTGAAACGACTGTTTGGCAGCAGAGGGAGAAGATTGGAATCAAAGCCCCCCGATGAATATGTGTATGAAGTTATGGGCAAGAACAGCTTCAACCCTCCACCAGAACAGACATCACGTCCTGATCTGAGTTAGATCTGAGTTTACTGTTCATCCGCTTCGTCGACCCATTAAGCTGATGTTTTTGCACGGCAAGAGGCTGTTACAGTCAAAAATTAAAGAGTTTTTTTTCATTCAGTTATGAAAGGGAAATATATTTTCTTTACAATACTGCTTAAATATATAATAACTGGTTTGTTAATCTTGTGTTGTTGGTCAGTTTCTTCTAATTGTTTTCTGTCAGACTGAAATTTTCAAATGATTCCGAACAACATTCAGGCATTATTAGGACTAAAACACAATATTGATTTATTAATGTTTGAATTGGCTAAAATATACATTAATTTTTATAGCGCCACCATCAGGTGATCAGTGTAATTTGTTTTTGTGGAGGTATTTATTGTTTTAAAAGTCACTTTCCCAATTTAATCTGTCTTAAAACAAATCTATTACAGTCTGGTTTTTTTCACCATTTCCATTTGAATCATCATGAAGCATATTCTTTAAATTTTATTTCTCAGTCATCAGATCATAGATACCAAGTCCTCCTCTCATCTACAGAAACTCTGTCTTTGACTCATTGCTTTTAGCTGTGAAGCAGATTAAATCTCTTAAAACTTTGCATTGGATCATGAAAATAAAGCAACATTGTGAACATTTATAATATCTGGAATATTTGAATCTTATACTGTCAGACAAACCATGTGGTTGGCAAAGTTTCATAAACAGGAAGTGAAATAAAGGCTAATATTGAATGATTGAAAAAACACACTTTACAGACGTTTTTATGGAACCAGGCTGTATGTTTGTTAGATTTATTCATACCAACTTTGCAACAGACACATTAGTTGGAAATAATCTTACCAAATTTGACACACAGCATATTTAACCTGCTTACAATATGCTTACACAATTCTGATTCCTGTACTTGTTGCTGATGAGGTGAAATGATTTAGGTTAAAGTAACCAAACTTTCCTTTATGGTGCTAGAATGCATTTGGTCATTTGTTGTGCTGTTGCTGTCGTCATATCAACAACCAAACATCAAACATTAAAAAAAAAAAAAAAANAAAAAAAAAAAAAAAAGTCTGAAATTTGTCTGACTTTGCATTACATCTTGATATGCTTTTCTTGGGAGATGCATGTTCATGAGTAGACAGCAGGAAATGCGTGCTAAACTAAACCACAGACATTTAAGTGACAAAGTCTAGTAGAAACCATACTTACAAAGACAGTTTCGTGGTTTAAGAGAGAAGTATCATGACGTTTTTTCAGAATCAATTGCTGATCCTATAATTACGAACATGTCAAGAAATTACTTTTCCCTTTGTAAAGAGAGACCTATACTTTTACAACTACTAGTGTGTGTGTGTGTGTGTCTGTGTGTGTGCAAGAGATACTGAAAGAGAGATCCATAATCAAACTTTTCTACGTATGAGCTTGTTTCCTGACCAAAACCAACAAAATTTTCTGCTTCCTCCAAACTTCCGAACTAGGCTACTTTTTAATATCTAATAGTTTCTGTTCAAACTCTCCCAACTGACCAAATTACCTTTTGACAAATTTATAAAGCTGATTAAAGATGTATTTCAGCTATCAAAGCAAGACAGCTCACAGCCTGGTTGATATTTTTATTGTATTACTCATTTCTGTACTATGAAAACAAAGGCCATCATGGGAAAATGTTGTACTTTGTAGCTTATAATCTTACTTTGATGCACTGCATAAGCTATGAATTTAAAACTTGTATGCACCATTCATGTAACTTATGTTTTGCTGGTGTCAGTGTGATGAAGTTTTTGTGCACAATTAAACTTGTGCCCAGATGTGTACATTGAATCAATGACCATTGTGGAAAAGTAATTAAATATGTATTCTTAACACTCTTTGGCTAGAACATAATGTATCACTGCTGCATTCTGTAGTGTAAAACAGTAAACAAAAACTGTCCTGGGCCCCAGCTCTTAAAAAAAAAAAAGAAATTGCCATGTACATTTGTGCTAACTTAACATACATAACTGAAGAGTTTGTCTTAATGAAAGTCAGTGACAGATTTGTTGTATTTTTAAAAATGTAGCTCTGCAGAGCTAAAATGAAGTTTTGACATGGAACATGGCAGTTTGAAGAGATGGACCAATGATAATAATTTTGTAGAGTTTATAAATATAATAAGAAAAGAGCAGTTCACTCAATACCATCTCAAATGATACTACTACACACTTACCGTTACATCATGCAGGTTTTATTAAAACCTGTCCATGTAACATAATCTTTCTTAGGTTATAACTATAAGAAATTAGAGTTTGAAAATGTGCATATGTGTAGAAATGTAAAAAAAAAAAAAGCAGATATCTGTTATGTCTAATATTCATTTATGTATTTACTTAAAANGTAAAAAAAAAAAAAGCAGATATCTGTTATGTCTAATATTCATTTATGTATTTACTTAAAAATTTCCGTAAAAATCCGATCCCGCTTTAGACCAGTAGAGGGCAGCATTGGGCAGTTATTTTAACCCCACTGACTTCAGCGTGTCCGTTGATGTGATGAAACAGAGGAAAACTCATCTCACCTTTATTTATATAGCATTTAAAACAACACAGTTGAACCACATTGCTTTACAGTGAAGAGACAAAGAAAAAACTAAAAATAAAATAAGACAAAACCATAAGAAGCTTCCATAAAGGCAGAGGAAAGAGGTTTTGCACCGTTTTTCATCCACCAAAAGAAATGTGCTTAAATGGTCAGGAGAAAACAGCGTTGTTGCATCATCATCATCTGATGCAGGTTGTTCGGATACGTGGGAGAAGTATATAATCCTACAAACATGGAACATATTGTGTAAATTTGCCGTGATATCAAAGGTGGAGTTAAATTTCCACAGATGCTGCCAAAACCAGGTTGGAATTAGGACAATAATAGCAGTAAACTCGGTGAATAGAGTACATGTGCATTGTCTCTGTGGTTTTATTCACAAAAAAAATCATAAAAAATTACTTTCTCTGCATAAAATTCTTCAAGAAAAATTATGCCATCGATTTTCCAACAAGGCAGCAGAACATTTTCACAGCGGAAAATCACAGGTGGAACGTTAACGATGGCTCCGTTCCATTTAGGTGTCACGGTGAACCGCCACGCACAATACCTAGACGCTGGCGCTGACAGAGCTAAATGGAACACAGCCTGCATTACGACGTTATGAATCACACCTGTGCTTCTCCTGCAAAAACAGTTCGCGTTGGTGCTCTCCCGTCGTTGTAATGAACGGGAGGCTGCGTGCTCTCCGGTAACATCTGCGCGTAAAATGCGCGTTAACGGAGCTCTTCGCCCGCCCCACTCGTGCGCTCACATCCCCTTTAACGCAGCTGTGGAATCCCAGCATCCCTAAGTGCACATCACGGAGCAGAACGGACCACACGGCATTTCTGCATCTGCGGGGCCACACAGACTCATCACGCAAACAAACGCACCGGAACTCAGAAAAGAAACTCGGCAGGACTTTCTGGACGAGCGGAGCTTTTCTGATTTAACCGAAGAATCGGTGGATCAGCGCCAAACTCAGAGCATGAAGAAGACTCTAAATACAGGTAAAACACCACACGGTAAAGGTAGCCGACTTATACAACCTATAGATAATAAGATAAAAAGAAAAAGCAGCTAATTTAACCAACTGTCTTAAACTCAATGTGCAGAAAAACATGTTCAACAATAAAGTGAAAGTATTATTAATGTACAATACATATACAGTACAATGCACATTTTTGGCACAGGCACACAATATCTCTGTACTGTACATTAAATACATAGATAAATATAGACAGACAAATAGAAATAAAAAAAGGTATAAGTGTACTTTAGCACACAAGTGATATGAGAACTCTAGTGAATAAGCAGACACAATAGAAACCATAAAATAAGACCAAAAACCCACCTAAATATTCATATTTGTATCTGCATAAAGTAATTAGTGGATGGTTCTATTTATTTTTTTTTTTTTTTTNGGGGGTCTTGTTTTGTTTTGTTTTTTTTTATGATTTCTATTATTATTAAGGTTACATGGAAAGTCGATGTGCAGAAGTGGACATGGACAGTTAATGACCATGAGAAGAAATGCCTCTTTGTATGATAATTGTTATTATGTGCAGTATTAGTCCAAAAGAAGCACTTCATCCTAGTTTTTGGCTCAGAGAGTAAGAATCCTGTGTGCTGACATAGATACGACTCATTATAAAGTGAAAAATAACATAACCCAAATAGTGTCATTTAAATAGATCCCTACAATAACTTTTACTATATGTCCCATATATGTTTTCAGTGATCCACTAGAAGGCTCTTTATCTTTCTAGGAGAAACAGAGCTGTTAAAGTTTATTTGGGTTCAACATTTATCTTTAGTCGCTTTTTTATTTCATTCTCTTGCCAATTTGTTTCACTTAACCATTGCTGTTTCTTTTCCTTTTGCCCTGTTTGGATTGTAGCTGAGTGTTCAGAGCAACTCCCAGGTTCTCTGGCTAATTTATGTGCATCATCATCATCTGTCCTTTTCAACCTGACCTTCTGTATGGATGCACTGACCCCTCCAGACATTCTCTCTCTCTCTCTCTCTCTCTCTCTCTCTCTCTCTCTCTCTCTCTCTCTCTCTCTGCTCATGCTTTTAGTATACCTGATTTTGAGAGTATGCTTGGTTTCCGTGTGTGTGTGTGTGTTCTGCAGCCTGTCTCTGGTTTTGCTCAGGCCCCATTTGTGCTTTCCCTCTCCCTCAGCATTTTGGAACACAGGATGGGCTCTGGGGAGAGAATGAAGCGCTCTAGATTAAACAGACACAGAAAAATGGCACAAGTAGATGCTGCTGTGGCTTGTGCTGAAATCAGAAGTTTGAAGACAAAGGTGTCAGTGTTATGGATTCTCTGCTATTAATCACACACATCATGTTGTTTTTTGATGGGTTCGAGCGGTCACACACAGTCCACACAACCCTCCTACTCATCTTCCTTTCGTAACAAAAAGCACAGCAACGATCCCAAACTCAGCAGCATGCAGCTCTGAGAATCAGCATTTGACCTTTTAAGGAATAGAAACGAGGAAAGGTCAAAGGTGAAGGACTGGCCTGTTTAAGAAGGCTTATCAGAGTAACTCAGTTTGTTTCTTTGGTGATCTTCACAGATAGATCTGCACGTTCACTAACACAGCTCTGCAGAATCGCTCACAGACGCTGTTGTTTTAGTCGGTGCTGAATCTCAGGATGCTGAGGAATCCTGCATTTTCACATGTAGCACTTATTTAACTTATTTAATGGTAACAGGCTCCTGCTTCTGTGTAACTGTTTTTTCATAGTTGTCTTGCAAATGCAAAATAATGTATTTGCAGCCTTGGAAAAACAGGCTGTGTGGTGATTTAACATTAGTAAATAAATAAAAGAATCTTAATTCTTCTGGCTCTTTTCTTTACGTTTTTGCTGGCTGGTATTCAGCTTTCTGTCACAAACACAAAGAATCATCTCAGGTTGCTGCATTTTGACCTGAAGGTGGCAAGCAAGCAATCTGTCAGGATGAACAGAGGGAGAATTAAATTGTCTTTCTAATCAGGTTATGTGTCTGAAGACTTCATGAAGACATGCTTAAAAACGGAGATCACGGTGATCACGGCATTTGTCCGTTTATCCATCTGGATTTTTTTCCTGTTTTTAACAGGATGTTGCAAAAAGTTGGGCAGACTTTGATGCAATATGGGGGACAGATAATGTTGAGCGAAAGAAGTAAATTTTGGAGGTAAAATCAATGTTAATGATTGAATGATTTCGATGAAATTTAACATGGTGGCTCATGCTAAAAGTAGATCTGCTTATTTTTGTGGTGATCCAGATCATATTCTGGATCACACAGGATCCATAAGAAGGATTTGTTTGTTTGTCTGTTTGTTAGCAGGATATCTCAAAAAGTTATGGATATGATGAAAGGAAGACGTGATACAATTTTGGAGGCGATCGGAATCATTTTCTGACTTTTTAGCCTATAAAATAAACGCTAACGGACCAATTTGAACAAAACTTAGTATGTTGGTTTGGGTGAGAGAGGTTTTGTTATTGGTTAGTTTGTTGGCCTTGGCTGAGGTATGTGCTCTATAAATGATAAATCTGGTATTAATGCTGGAGTCAGATTTATCATTTATTGCTTAGAGCAAAATGGCCAGCAAAGTCCCAAGTAACATGTTTTTTTTTTTTTTTTTTTTTTTTGCCCCGATGTCCAAGTTAGTTCTTGGTAATTACCAAACTGAACCGCTCCAAAGCCCCTTTTTTTAGGGGAAAAACTCCATTTCCTAAACTTCTTCTCTAAAAGTGCATTAGCTCTGAGCTCTCTGCAGTTATTCATGCTGAATTTCCTCAGGCTTTGTGTTGTCGCTTAGACCTCAGACAGAAACATGTCGGCTGTTATGGAATCACCGGTGAGACCTGAAGATTGAAGATTGTTCCTGCCGTCCCATGTTGGGCTTGATGAAGTGGATGTACCCATGTTGTTCTGTAGTTTGAAGTAATTTGACCCTGAATGAACAGGGCGACCCAGTGGAGTACTGCAGTCTTTTTTCCTCCTCCTTTTTCCTTTCTGTCTTCCTACGCATGAGAGATCCCAGTCAGCTGTGCTATATTTCCTTCTAGTTGGATCATTTTTGAGAACAGGCTTGCCCTCAGCTTGAACAGACGCCTTTATGATGAATATTTTCTCGGCCGGGTAATGTGGCTTGTTGTACTTCTCATCTTTGATAGCAGATTTTATATAATCTCAAACTATTATTCCTGATGCTGTTGTGTGGCTGGAGAGTTCAGTGAAACAGTGGATGACACAAATACATCCATCGTCTTAGCCTTACCTGTACATACTTCAAACCTTTTTTTCCCCAACATTTTTAACACGTTGGAATATCAGAACACATCACACGGCTTAATGTCCTGTGGCGACATTCTCATCTCTGTCATGATTATAAGGAAGTGACTAAGAATTGTGATGCTCCAGTGACTAAATATCTTAATGTTCTGCAGCCTTGAGGGAGCGATGGCCTAGCTTTAGCCTGCAGAGTCCCAAGGTTCAGCATCAGTTCATTCATCCAGAAAATCATGGAAATTTCAGCGCTCAAAGTCTTATCAGCCATTATCGACTTCAGAAGATACACACAGATAAAAATAACACTCAAAAAGTATCTCAAAGAACCATAAAATAAATACGCAGTGAATATAAATTTACCTCACAAAAAGTATAACAAGAACCATAAGGATACAAAATTGATGTAGACAGTGTGAATGTTTAGCTTTTCACAATATTTGACTAAATTTTGTAAATTTTATAGACTGGGGATGTACCTAATTGTGAGCTTTGTTGTTGCAAAAATAACATTAAAGGGTGTTTGCCCTGTTGTGTTATCTTAACACAACAGGGCAAGTCATATCCATCATTAGTATTATTTAGTCTGACACCTCTGGTTAGATGATTTTGGGTGTCTTCTTTAGTAGTTCTGTTTGGTTTAACCAGCGTGAAAATACCATGACGGTGCAAAGCAACATCCATCATGTCATCCATCCTCCCACTTCAGCGCACCATAGAGAACCAGCGGATGAAGGGAGTCAATACGGCTCTTTATTTCTCTTCAACAATGGCTCTTCAGTGACAGCTGAACTAGATTCCCTTTACTCTGAGTCATGCATTGGCCTGGACTGCCACTGCATTCTCTGATACTCCCTGCGATAATAAAGCTCTCTTAGGGGACTCCGCTGCTCATTGGTGAGCATCAATTTTATTCACAACCACAAAGTTAAGCTGCCAAGTTCTCAGATTCATATAATCTTATCACACAGAAAGTCCCTGAGTATTAGACTACCTTTATCAGTCTTTCTACATAAGTGAGTTTCTACTAGATACTGGTTGTTTGACAAAAAGTTTCTTTCATCGGAAGTACTTAACTTCCTTCTCCTTAGATAAAATTTCCCGTGGCTATTAGCATAATCTTTTCCCTCCCACTACAGGAAGAGACACATGGTTTTATTAATCCCAGTTGAGATTTCTATCTGATTAATCTTAGCTGTGAGTTCTGAAACGCTGACCCATGCTTCAACAATACATGCATACATGAACGAGACCCCTCCCCCCCGATGAATAGTCTCGTACAAGCATGAACACACTTAGTGTGACGTCATCTGGCATTATGTCAGAGTGCAGCTATAAATAAAGATGGCCGGAGTAACGATGATGATGTTTCAGCTTAACAAAGCTCCTGTGCATAACATAAGGCAGGAAGCAGGCGATGTCACTAGTGTTCATCGTGATGAGCAGGCAGTCAGTCATGAATGCTTTTGCTCAGCGTTCATTAAAAGAAACACCTGATGTTACGAGCAGATGTCACCGCTAAAGTAGGAGATGATCATAGGAGAGTTGTATTCTGTTATACATTGCATGGAAAATGGTCCACGTACCTTCTTTTCCTCAGATTTTCTACTCGGAAACAAATTGGAAAACAAAAAACTTTTGTTAAATTCATTAAATTAACATCATGAGTTTGGCCGAACGTGACCAGATGAATAATGGCATCAACTCAGGTGGAAAATTATTCAGACTATTGAGATTTTATTCATCATCTGGTTAAACTATGCTTGATTTTTTTTTTTCACTTCATATCATCATCATTTTCCTCTTGAGACAGGCCATTGCAGACAGGCAACTCCTGTCCTGCTTTCAGATTTCTGCTGCCCAGCACCAAAATACGAGACACACATTTATGCACATGCACCTTTGCTTCACGTTTTGAAAAGATATTTGAAAATAGTCAAATTTAGCATATTTCTACTGATGGAGATTGTTGTGTTTGACTGGCTGTGTAAAAAATACTCGAAAAGGAAAGACGACCCCTTTTCTGTGTCAGAATCAGAAATACAGTGAACAGAAGGTACATGGACCATTTTACCATTTGCCATGCAACATGCAGAATATAACATATTATAACTTAAAGTAAACTTATAAGCATCTGACACATCAAGCCGTTGGCCACAGTTTGGAGATTGTTGCGTGTTGATGGCGAAAGTTGTTCATAGTTTTTTTGTCGTGGTCGACTGAGGCCGACTGAGCTTATTGAATTGGTGCCTGAGGCTCTTGGTGACAGAAAGCTCTCTGATTGGCTGTTCAGTTGAGTAAATCCATGATTTCATCCTGTTAGTGTGGTTTCTTGAAAAATTTTTTTTACTTTTGCCTTTCCTTTGTCCACAAGAAGATGTCAGGCTAACAGTGCCAGTTTAAAGCAAAACTTTACAATTTCAGCTGCAGCTGTTTTTCAGATAAATTCTCAGTTCATATTCTGCTGAAAATGTTAGGCTGGATTTTTGTTTGTCTTTCCATGGTGTTGGTTCCTCTGTTTTTTTTTTTGTTTTTTTTTGTTGGATTGCAAATACAGACAAATACTTAATGAGAACACAGCGGCCAGTGGTTGACTGTGGTGTGTTCAAGTGCAACTTTTAACAGAAGACATGAGGAGGTGCGTCAGTCTTTGTTCTTTGAGGTCCGCTTGAGTCTGGGTTCTTAGAGCAAAATAACAAAGGTTTTCATCTCATCAGTATACTCAGATGCTAATATAACTGCTTAGCCACTTAGCGTAGATACAGTATATGTTTCACACTCGGCGGTCTTGCATTTATTCCATTTCCAAACTCCACATGCGCAGAGATCACCGCAGAGCTTGTGTGTCAGTGTGTATATGTGTGTGTCTGCATGCGTATGAGTGTGTGTATGTCTGTATGCCTAGACTGTCTGGGTCTGAGTTGTGGATTTAGACATCAGGAGCTTGGCATGCTGATTACAGAGGTCGGAAGCCACAGGGAACCACAGGAACTCTCTTCTTTCTCTCTCCTCTCTCTTTCTTTCTCTTTCCAGCTTCATCCCTCCATCATTTGGGGCTAATTTGCAGAGATGGAGGTGAACGCAGCAGGCCGCAGGCTGATGTGGCTGAGTTCTGAGAATTTGGATAATCAGCCAAATCGTATTGCTTTGCTCCTTTCATCCATGCTCTGTCTAAACTTACCTTTAAATTACTTAATGCACAGTTGAGCAGTGTGGATGGTAATGGTATGAAGCCTAATGAGCTATGTTACACACTGTAGCAAACGCTAAGCACCGCTGACAGACTGTTATTGTTCCGGCTTAACAACCTGCATATGGATTTGTGAAACTAACATTTCAGGCTGTTTATATCATGGCTTCGCTGCTTCTCAAAACCCCAAAATGAATTCTAACAAAAAAAAAAAAAAAAANAAAAAAAAAAAAAAAAAACCTGCAAGATGAAATCAGGTTGCTTCCATGATGGCTGCTACTATATAAGCATTATAAGTGTCCACATATTTATTAGTCGCTACAACAGACCCCTTATTTTCCCACAAGAAATCAGGAACTTTGAGGATATCCCATTTTACTTCATCTGCTGCCAGCTTCCTCTCACATGTAATGATTACCTTATGGTGAGGAGGAAATAGCCACATATTACACAGCCATGCTGAGACGGACAGACAGACGGAGAGACAGACAGACTGCACTGCGAGCACTTTTACAGCCTCCGACAGTCCAAACGACCCAAAAGTGGGATTTAAATTGTCAGAGAATTGGAAGAGAGAGTTATAGATTAAAGAAATGGGTTTTCTATGAATAGGATTGGATTGGACTTGGTGTGTGTGTGTGTGTGTGTGTGTGTGTGTGTGCATTGTCTGCCATGAGTAATAGGATCATGTGTTGGTTATCATCATAATTTGACTGACAGGAAGTCGTGCCAGTTGCTGACTCAGCATGATTTGGACACAAGTTTCACACTTTTTGAGTTCGGATTTTATGACCTGTGGAACATCTTCAATGGCTGAGAATTTATAACGGAGGGATTTTAATATAAAAGCCATTGAGGGTAATTCATAAAACAGAGCGCCAGATTTAACATGTCGTTAACCCAGATAACATCATGCAACTATGTTCCCTCTTTCGTAAACCAGCTGTTTTTAAAAAATCAGTTTTGCTGAAAGAGGAGTTACTGCAGTATTTCTGATGGCATTTTTGTGTCATGCAAAGATGAACACGCGTCAGTCTGATGGCAAATTTCACCAGTATGAAAAGTGGGTCAAATATTTTGTTTTCTTAGATGTTCTGCATTTTATCTGCCCCACATGTGTTAGTGATCAATAAATTTGATAGATAAGTACACTTAGTTGATTAGTCAGTTTATTTTGTGACACTGCGCTCAAAACAGCATCTTCCTGATTGTCAACCATAAGTCTTCCTTCCATGCACCGGGACTCCCTGTAGTGTCAGGATGCCTTCATTTTCAAAACCCTTTGTTCGTTGTCCCACCGTTAATGACATGGTGAGGCGATCTCATTACTTCTGCCATATTTTCACAGCTTTTTTTTTTTTTTTTTTTTGCAGTTGCAGCAGTCTGCCACCAAACATTTTGGAATTATTTGTCAGTACCTCCTCTTTTAAAATGTGGAGCCCTAAATTGGAAGTATTTCCATTTCCTTTGCTGATCTGACATGTCCATTTTGCTTTGACACTAGAAGAAGCAATAATTAAAATGTCAGGCAGATCGTAGCGTGCCAATTTTCATAGGTTTTATCTACAACATGCATTGTAATAGGATTGTGATTGAACTAATTACTGCAGCAGAAGCATTATGAGCAAGTTTCAGTTGCTGTGATACTGATTTAGTTATCGTGGCATTGTTGAATTTTAATGAATTCATCTAGTTTTTGAAGAGCTGGAGGATATTAAGTTCAGTTCACATTACATTACCTGATTGAAAATGGCTCTCAGTTTTTAGGAATATACTGTAAGTTGCAATATCCATCCATCCATCCATCCATCCATCCATCCATTGGGTTGCAGAGGCAGCATGCCAAACAAAGTTGCCCCTGATGTCCCTCTCCCAAGCCAAACCCTTCACCTCTTCCTGGGGATCCCAAGATGTTCCCCGGCCAGATAAGCTATATAGTCCAGTGTATTCTGGGTCAATATACATAGTCCAGAGCAGGGTTGGATTGGGATCCTAATTTTTAGGTGTCTAGCAGTCTAGTATAGCCAGATGAAAATGCTAATGATGCTAGAGGTGGGGCGATATGTCCATAAGTGTCCGCTGTTTCTCCGCACCAAGAAAATTATGAAAGAAAAAAAAATTATGTTTGCTTAGTTGAAGTTTTTAATTAATATTATATTGTACAGTGCAAAGGCCATGGACTGGGCCACCACCACCGGCTGGCCCACCAATGGCTGCGGCCCACTGGGAAAAGTCCCGCCTCTCCCAATGGCCCAATCCAACTCTGATCCAGCGTATTCTGGGTCTCTTACAGTCTCTTATAGTTCAAATACCTCCTCAGGGAGACGTTCAAGAAGCACCTTGATACCACCTCACCTGGTCCCTTTGGTTCTACTGCCTCACCCTAAAAACTTGCAATATGTAAATTATTTATTGCTGTTTTAATATTTTAACATATTATACACAAATTTGCAAAAGCAGAGCCACTAATGTCAAATACAGGAATCTAAAGGTTTTCGTGATGACCCAGATTTTATAAGTTGCAAATAAATGACATGTGAGACAGTCACTCATTTTTTGCTTTTTTGAATCCAGGCTGACTTTGTTCATTTTGCTCAACAGGCAGAATGAATCTGAAGCTGCACCCAATATGAAAAAAACAAAAAACAAAAACCTGATTGCTTAACAGGAAGCAGACAGTTTGCATTAATGCCTGAACTGTTGAACTGTATATACATGAATAAATCTAAGGTGTTTATGATGAAATTTCTGATATTTTAGTGCATTTGAGGACAACAACATTCAGAAAACACATCTCAGGTCATCATGTATGTTTCCCTGCACAACACGATTGTCTGTGGACCATGTGGCTACCATCAGGACAGCCTGATTGGAAGATAGAGATAAATTAGACTTTCCTATTCCCAGATTGCTGTAATGATGGTGCACTTACTGTCTTACTAGGTTAAATAACTCCTGGCCTTATTCTGGAAAGTAGAACATATTTAAGAGGTTTTCTTGTCAGAAATAAATTCCAGATACAAAATCTCTTAAAGTGGCTGATCGGATAAAGCGGAGAAAATCCACACAGTGACCTGTTTTTACGACTTAAAGAACTGCAGTGATTTGGAAGATTTTTTTGCAGTTTTCTGGTATTTGCTTCATTCGGCTGTATAGCTTCTACACATGAAAAGAGAACTCCCACTTAAACATGGAATATCATCTGTTTAGATTTAAAAAAAGAAAAAGAAAAAAGGAAAAAAAGCACATCATAGACTGGTCTGGTTTGGTTCTAAAATTGGCTTTTGAAAATGTGTGATGTGAAGAGTTGTGTCGTCCTTGTTCATGCCCCAGGTTGCATGTGTAATGGTGTGTGTGTGTGTGTGTGTGTGCGCGTGTGCTTGTGTGTGTGAGATGGAATAAGGTAGATGAGTGTGTACTGCTCTGGTGAGGTCATCAGACTGTAGCTGGTGGCTGTGCAAACGGACACACACACACACACACACACACACTTTTCTCTCTTTCTCTCTCCTCCTCTCTGTCATATTTGTTATATTTGCAGAAAGGTGTGTGTGCGTGTGTATTAATGATGGTGTATGTGTGTCAGAGGGAGAACTGATGAGTAAAGTACAACATTTTTGTACATATCTGAGGTTTTTGTAGTTGTGTGTGTGTATTTTAATGTGTGTGTGTGTGTGTAAGCATTGTCCCTGTAACATGTTCGCCCTTCAGCCTTCCGATCCTCCTCCTGATCTTTCTCTTCTTTGTGATCTTATCTCCTTTGCTTCTCCTCCATTGACCTCTTTCTCTCCTTCCTTCCTCACATACTCCTCCTCTCCTTTTCTCTTTTATCTCCTCCTCCTCTTTTTATCTCCACTCTTCCTTCTCCCTCATTGTGCATCATCGCCCTGCAGGCATCCCTTTAGTGTTGGCTGGTGAGTTTTTTCTCGACTGTTATAGAACTAAATTTAGCATGTTTGAGTCACGTGTTCGGCTATAGGTTGTGCTATGAAGTGATGGCTTTCATTAATGTGCACCCCAAGGCTCCCATCCGCTCTTACACACTTTTTTTGGGTGGGTGTGTGTGTGGGTGTGTGTGTGTGTGTGTTTGACTTTGTCTCGCACGAGTGAGCATACACATGTGCCGTCTGTGCCTTCATCTCCATCTGCCTTGTCGAGTGCAAACATGGGTTACATCTTTATATGTGCAAAGAAAGTGTGTGTGTTTGTGTTTCTGCATTTCTGTGTGTTTACAGGATGTACTGTCATGTGAGGGGAATCTTCGTGGGTAACCCTGTGTGTACCATTGTGTGTGTGTCTGGTTATAAGTGGATGTCTGAGTGCTCATGGCCATGCAGTTGTGTTAATTTGAGTGTGTGTGTGTTTGTGTTTGGTGGGAGGGTCTGGCTGTGTGGAGTCAGTAGGTTGGGTTGATGGAGAGGGGAGAGGATAAAAGGTATGAATGAGGGAAGCATCAGGTTTGTCTGAGTTACGGCTTCGCTGGATGGTGACTTGGTCGAGTCACAGAATCTACAGGTTTATCTTCCTACTGAGCCGTTTTCTGGTATAAATGAAAAGGATTTACTATATTTATATTATTTTTCTTTCATAGCACCCTCAAGATTACGACGGTGTATTAGGACCATATGAACAAAAAAAAAAAAAAAATANAAAAAAAAAAAAAAAATGAGGGAATATTATTTCGAGTTTTTAAACTCACAAATTTGCAAGTTTAAAAACACGCAAATTTTTAAACTCAAAAAAATAATAAGGGGGAATCACCGCCTTACATTGTGACTATGCCTGCAGTAATGACCTTAATGAATTATACCTTATTAAATTTGGAGGTTTTAAAACTCAGAAAAATAAGGAGAAATAGGGAATCAGAATTAACAGCCTCACGTTGTGACTATGCCTGCATATTAGCCTACCTTATTAAATTATACTTTTCCACTGGATTTAACGAGAAGGAAATACTTGTGCTTTTAGCACAATATCATGAATTATTATAAGCATACTAAGTTTTAAAACTGGCAAATTATGTTGTGACTATGGCTGCAGTACATGATCTTATTAAATTATACTTTTCTGTTGGATTTAGCAATAAAGAAAATTGTGCTTTTAGTGCAAAATCATCTATTTATCATACACATCATGGAATTATAAACGTACGGACTTTTAAAACATATGGAATACGCACAGCAACTGGCAAATTTGCACATTTAAAAACTCAAAATAATGCCATAATGCCCCCTTGTTTTTTGTTTTGTTTTGTTTTGTTCTTCATATGACCCTAATATGCCGTCATACAAGATAAATCAATGCGTTCTAAAAGAAAATACCTGCTTTTTATGGGATTCAGTCGAGTTCATGCTGGCAGCGTTCACCGCCTGCATCAGGACGCATTTGATGTGTATGTGAATGTCCACCAGGGACTCACTGACTGATTCAGACTCGTACACTGTAAAATGTGACAAGTTGATCTTACTTTAAAAAAAAAACATAGGAAGCAGATTGCCTTGAAAAAGGCAAGTAAATATAACTGTTAGTCTTAAGTTATGTTTACTTTATGTCTACTTGAACTTAAGACTATATAGTTATATTTACTTACCCTTTTCAAGGCAGTTGGTTTCCTAGATTTTTGAAAGTAAGATCACATTATACAGTGTAGTCATGAACTGCCAGTTAGTTCACAGAAAGACTTTTACACACTTGCTGAGATGCTGATCCAGTTTGTTTCACATTTTGTTAGAGACAAACTTAATATAAAAGGAACCAATCCAAAAACCTGCTGTAATGTTTTACATCTATGTTTGCAATTGTTGCCTGCATATTCAAGCAGCAGTTTATTAAACTAACCTACAGCGCTGGCCAAAAGCATTGCACCNCCCCCCCCCCGTATTTTTTGTGTAAACTTTACCAAAGTACCACTCCAAACAACAGAATTCATTTATTGGTGTTTTACAAGTAGTTGAATATTTGTGTTCAGAATATTCAGCTATTATTTAGAATTAAATTTGGATTTCAGAGGGATAATATGACTACAATATTTCTACAAGTCAGTGAAAACCATTTGACCTCTGACCCTACCTCAAAGAAGATGTTTTAACTTCCTGTTTGATCTCTACTAATAATATTGGTTTTCTTCTTCAAATCTTAATATGTCTAAAGTGTCTTCCTACTTAACACTATTAAGAACTATTGGCTTTTTTTCAGTTTTACTTTAACACACTAAAAAAATTAATTTTGTTGTGTTTGGAGTGGTATTTTAACTCAGAAAGAAAAGTTTAAACACAAACATACAGAGGGGTGCAGTACCTTTGCTGTTGGCTACTAAACATGCTAAGCGCTAAGCTAAGTCAGTAGCCTAGCCTTGCCCATAAGCCTGTTGTATATACAACTGCAAGCACATATGCTTCTACGAGTGCACGTGAATTTAATATATTTTACTTATTTTATTTTGCCTTGTTTTATTTTTGCTTATTTTATTTTGACTTATATTTTGTCTGTTGCCTTGCACTGTCCCCTTTGCTGCTGTAACACTGCAATTTCCCTGTTGTGGGACTAATAAATGATTGTCTTGTCTTGTCTTCTCTTCTCTTATGATACAGAGAGAAAAACAGAAAAAAAAAAAACGTTTGTGTTTGATCAGACTGCCATTTTAGTGCAAGCCAGTGCTCTTTGCCCAGTACACTGTTAGTTAGACCTGGGGTGATGTGCGTGCTTGCATGCGTGTGTGTGTGTGTGTGTGTGTGGATATGAGAGCGGCTTTGCCATTTAGCCCCATCCACAAAAGAGAAGAAACAAATGTGACAAAAGCAGCCAACACATTAACATTGTGTGTGCGTGTGTGTGTGTGTGTGTGTGTGTGTGTGTGCTGTATGCATGATGAGGACCCTGGTAGCTTCTTGTGGATGCATGTGTGTGAGAGAGAGAGAGAGTACGTGTGTGTTTCGTGATTTTAGTTCTGACCCTGTGATTAGCTCTGCTTTGTATGTCAGGAAAACGATCATGAGGCAGAAACAGCCAGAAGAGACGCGTCTCTATTTTTTAAAGCAGCGGACATCATAGACATCATGTTTTCCAAATGGATTCAGCATCAAAGGTTATGGTACGAATTTCCTCCTTAGACTCCATACAAAAAAAAAAAAAAAAAAAAAGTGTTTTACTTATATTAAAAGATTGATGCACATGCACTGAGACGACAGACGGACAAGTGGAATCCTCTGCAGAACACACACCTGAGCGGCCGTGTCTTCCCTGCCCTTTCAAAATAAACCTGTTATCTGAAGTTGACTCAAACTCAAAGTTTTATAATATAAACAGCTGTCATAATTGCAATAAATTTTTGTGCATCTGCATGCTTTTTGTTATGTAAGATCAGTCCAATTATTTTGATGAGGATCCTCAGTCATCCAGGCAGGTAGATATGTTGTATGAAAACTGGATTCAAGTTTTTAATTCTGAAACTTTTCACCATTCATCCAAATGGCTTCGACAGTCAGACATGAACAGAAGGATGTTAAACCTCCTGCACCCAAACAGGGGACAATTAAAAATTAGAAGCTGAAATTTATTGTTTGGAATTTATTCATTGTTTGAAATTTTAATAAAGCATGTTACATCACGCATTATTCAAAAAAAAATTCTTTTCTAAACAAACATAATATATCTATTAATTTGAATTGAAGGTTTGTTGTGATTTGACACCATAGTTACTGGAGGTTTAACATCCTTCTGTTCATTCATTTCTGACTGAAGAAGCCATTTGGATGAATGTTGAAATATTTCAGAATTAAAAATTTGAATCCAGTTGACTTGACTGAGTTTTCATATAATAACAGTCCAATTAGTTCTTCAGTTACACACATTCCAATGTTACAGATTATCATGCTTTGAAAAAAAAGTGATGGTGCGATAAATCACACTGAATAACTTGATATAAAATATATATTTTCACTCTGACCTTTAGAATTAGCGAGAAAGTCTTAGATACATTAGTGTATCATAACCTGCTTCCTCTGCTCTGCTTCTCATCATCCTCCACTGTGGATGTCAAAAAAAAAGGGCCCGGCTCTGCAGTGGGAGTGGGAACTGTGTGTGTGTGCTGTAATGGGTTTGGAGAAATGGTTTGTATATCCTGAGATACCTTACAGAGATTCCATTTGTGTTGGTCCAGTGAATACATTTGGGGTGGGCGATCTGGTCTTAAAATAATATCATGATATCTCAAGTTATTTTTTTATTTTTTTATTTTACCGATATTCACGACCATATAAAAATGTAATAGTGATCAAAGTATTATTGGTCTGTCTTCTTTCCTTCATATGGATTGTATTTGTTTTCAATGATATCTGTCACTGTCACTGTTTATTCTTTATACCTCTATGTTTATACTATATTGTACTTGATATCCATCACACTATACTGCTTATTTGTATTTAGCCCTACTCTGGTCAACTTGTGGTGTAATGTGTGTGTTTTTTTTCTTTTCTTTTTCTTTTGTCTCAAGGGGCTCATCTCGAGGAGCTTATCCCAATAATAAATAACTTTGAGTTGGTGAATGCAGAAGTTAAAAGCAGAAAATTTTAAAGCCACCAGTCAAATAAAGTATGTATAAAGTATGTAAGTAAATAAAGTATGTATATAAAAGAAGTCATAGTAGAGTTTTCCCTATATCGTAGGCATCTCAATGTATTTTTGATGATATAACAATATTCATGGCGATATGAAAAAAAGTAAAGTAGCACAGTAGAGTGTTTTCCTTCAGAAAAAGTAGAAACAATAACTAAATCATGTAAGTTCCAGCATAGATGCACAGTAAATTCAACTCAATGATTCATCCTTGCAGATAGTCGAGCTGAAACTGGGAAATGGACACACACACACACACACAGCTTTCCTGTAGGTTTCCCGTATCAGACAGAGGGAGGCGTTTGTCATCAGGCCTGAGAAACACCAGAGCATGTCACTGGCCTCACCCAAAAGCTTCCTGCTGTGTGCGTTTCTGTTTGTGTGTGTTTGTTGTGTGTGTGTGTGTGTGAGCAGGTAGAAGCACATGCATTCAGGTGGAGACATTCCGAGTTCATTATTCGTTTCCATGTTTCCCTCACTTGTGTCTTTTCCTTGCGTCTTAGCCCCGCCCACTGAAGACACGAGGAAAAGAAGCGAGGACAGAGGAGCTGAGGAACAACGATTTAAAGGACCATACCGGCCATTTTGCATGTTTGAGCCTAATATATTCAATTTGCATAAATGTAACATTACTGACAATCATTTCCCAAAGCATACTACTGGAACGGTGAATTAAAAATGTTTGTCCTACCTTCCAGACCGCAATTAGTTTCAGTTCATTCTGGTACGCTATTAAAATCAACTTGTTGATACTTGAAACGTTCTTGGGATAGATAATCCATCATCACGAACAAGACATGTATTCAGGCTTTTAGAAGTTATGTAATTTTAGTGTTTAAGTGCAATAAAAAGCATGGAGTGAATGTATGTCTCCANTTTAGAAGTTATGTAATTTTAGTGTTTAAGTGCAATAAAAAGCATGGAGTGAATGTATGTCTCCACTGGAGAAGATAGTCCCAAAAGAAGACCTGCGTTTATCGAAAAATTTTAACGATCGTGACTTCATAATTTTGCGTAACTAGCAGGTGAAACATCAATTTTTATCGCTTGAATATTTGCTTTTGAAAGATTAAGAGATTTTGCAAAATATCAGGAAAGCTGAAATATGGTTTTATCCTTTGGGAAATGATTGTCAGTAACATCATGTGTATGAAAATTGAATATATTAGGCTCAAACATGCAAAATGGCCGGTATGGTCCTTTAAGAGAAATGAAACATCCTTGCTCCTCAAGCATCATCTGAAGCGACGTGACGTGTCACACAGCTGATCAGCTTGGAGCTGCTGTGTTTTAGTTTCTACAAGATAATAAAATAATGAAATATTCTCCTCTGATTATTACTGTAACGATTAACATGAGCAGTTTGACAAATGTCCACATGCAGAACAAATCTGACTTTATAATCTACAGATCATCACATTTCTAAGCATGTTTCACAATGCAGAGAGTTAAAATATAAAGTTTATCAGTATTACTGAGCTTTTCCAAATGGGATGTTTTATTAAACATTTCAGTGGATTTTATTGGAACAGATCAATACAGCTGGTTGTGATATGAGTGTTTTATTGTTTCATGTTTATTATCATTCAGAGCTGCATTAAACACACATCCAGTTATTTTAATCAGATGAACAATCAGACAAAATTAAACATAAATAATTAGAGTAGTTTTACACCTGAGATATTGCTGTTATTTTTCTGTTTGTATGTTTACGAAACTCATGATGAGTTAATATATTAAGATGTGTGTCGGTGTATCAGATCAGCTGTAATAGATCTGTCCAATCAGAAACAGTCTTCCAGTAAAGGGGCGTGTCTGTCAGGTAGCAAGGCTTCCACATAGGATGGTCTGGTGTTTCCTCGCTCATGTCTCCCAGATGAAGCCTCCTCCATCCTCAGAACAGAAATAAGTGCTTTGGAACATCCTTAAAGATGGCGGACCAGATTGATTTCCAGGTCACGTGAGGAGCGAGGAGCGATCAAATAAGGAACTCAGAACGCACCCTGTGTTTGCGTTTGGTTTCTACATGCAAGTTTGGCAGTAGAAGTTGGATATTTCTGTGAGAAAGAGGAAGAGGAAGTGAACTGTTGTAACTTGGGTTTTTCCTTGTGCAGAGATGTGTGTGTGTGTGTGTGTGTTGTGTTTTCTTGAGAGTTTGTCACCAAGACAATAACTTGCTAAGTGGCCCTTGACCTTGTCGAAAAGTTGAGGGTCAGAAGTCAGAGTCTCAGTATGACTTGTGTGTGTACATGTGCGCGTGTGTGTGAAGTTTTGGAGGAGGGATTCAGATGAGGCATTAATTAATAAGAATAACCGAAACATAACTCAGTGACGTCTTATCATACTTCACACATAAATTCTCCCAGAATTCCATCGCGTCCCGACTGTGAGCAACAGTTTGGAAATCCTTTCATTTCCTAAAGCTCAGATCTGAAGACTGATGCGTGGAAGCTTAACAACCATGTTGGCTGAGATGTTGTCACACCGATGACTGCATGTGTTATTGTTGGCTTGAAAACGAGCCTTCCTAAAAAGTGCTGCATGCATGCATGGCTGGACTGCAGTTGTGTAGAATTTTTTGCAAAGAAAAGAAAAACTTATCAGTCCACTTTGAACCACTTTTCAGTTTAGATAATGTCCTTACAGCTTTTGCTCCGTTCTGATCGTGGATTAGTTTGTCCTGTTGGAACAGCACACGGTATCCTGGAGGAATGATGGAGTTTTTCTCTGGCACTAAATTTATTTTCAGCGGACGACCTTTGGTCTAATGGGACAGGTTTCCATTTCAAAGACACAATACAGCTTCAGTGTCAAGAGAAGTGACGTCTCTCTCTCTCTCTCTCTCTCTCTCTCTCTCTGTATGTGTCAGAGAGAGAAAGAGGGGGAACATTTCATTTCTTCTTTTTCTCTGTCTCTTAGCCTGTTTCTGAGGGAAAATGTTCGGATCACGAGAGTGTGAAAGAGAGGAAGATGCAGAGGATGTCAAAAGACCAAGAGAAAACAAAAGAAAGCCAAAGAGAGGGACTCCATATGACGAGCACATGGCTGTGGACTCCCACTCCGTCCACTTGTTATCCTGACAGAGTGAAGACATTAAAACTCGAGACGCAGAGGAAAGTCAGAGCGAGGGAGACAGGAGGAGGAAAAGGAGGGAGGAGAGAGGGAGGGAGGGTTGAAAGAGGGGGACAGGGTGACTAAGTCAGGAGAAAGGGGAAGTCTCTGAGTAAAAGGGAGGGAAGGAGAGGAGAGGAGAGAAAAAGGAGAGGTACATGTGGCTGTTTGAGGTAGACATCGAGTTATGGAGCGAGACAGAATAGCTGGTAAGTTGTGGCTTTTTCCAGCTTATTAGAGACTGAGATCTTTTGTTTTGGAGAGGAGTTTCTTTCTCTTTCCTTTGTTAGACGTGAGAGGAAACAGATCTTTAGCAGTGGCAGCAGTCAGCAGAAGCCACCCTGGTTGTTTGCTTTAGTTGGTCATTCGGGGTGGGAGCATGTCTGTCTCTCTGTTTACCTCCCTGTTTCCTTTCTGACAGATGCTGCCTGAGCCTAAAAAAAAAAAAAAAAAANAAAAAAAAAAAAAAAAACTAACCAAAACACTTTTCCTCTCTGACATTTCTTAATTCTGAATAGCTCCCATATGCAGAGCAGCAGTGAGGAGTTGTGATTGAGTGTCAGAGACAATTCCCCAGATCAAGGACAATGGACCTTTGAAGTGGCAAAGTGTCCTCTGTGCTTTAATTGACAGCCTCGGATTAAAAACTGACTACCAGCTGACCCACATACATGACTGTGAGCCTTCAAAATCTACACACCACCATCACATGACTGGATTCTAACCTTAGGTTCAGCCATCATGTTAATTCTGATTGACAAAGATGGTTTATTCTAAGCTACGACGAAATGGTTTATTTTAAGCTACAGGCTGAAATGTCAGATAATATGATTTGGTTTGGAGAGACAGCAGATTCTTTAGAATGCTCAGCATGCATCACATTCTGATGTGTGACTCCTTTGTGGTTTTTATGTTGTTTTAGTGCTGATGGAGATTTTTAATTGAATGGAACTGTGTGTGTTCTGATGATAACGCTAATCTAGCAGTTTACAGAGATTACGGCCGGCCATCAAACTGAGCGACACTCTGCAAATTAGCTGTTAAAAAAGGGTGATTGAGCTCAGTGAGCCATATGATGCATAGAAATGCTTTGCAGCTATTATTATTATTACCACTAGGTGGCAGTGTGGCTGTGTAATTCTTGCATCAGACCACCATTTCACTGACTTCTGTGAAATGTTCCATGTGGATGATTCATATTTTGCAGACCGTGAAGATTCTTTTTTTTTATGGGAGGTGGAGGAATTTAGCAAAGACTGACTTCAGTGGGGGTGGGGGGGTGAGGATGGAGGAGAGGAGAGGTGAGGTGAGGTGAGGAGAAGATGGCAGAGTTATTTTTTTATTATTATTTTTCCACACGCTGGTGTCAGGCATCACTTCTTCCTCCCACATTTCTCAATTGAGGAAGTCCAGGGCTGAGCTGCTTCTTACTTTTCAACCTGCACTCTCGAGCTCTGTTTGGACCCGTTGTCGTGACGACAGCCACCCACCCCAACCCCCTGATCTGTTTAGCCTTTGTTTTGATAATGATACGAGCTGAGGCCACAGTACATAGATGACATTTTCAGACTCTTGAGCGTGCATCTGCAACACCTCCATCTTAGCTCCAAGTGCCTCCTCGTTTGCAGCCAGTGTTCCTTTTCTTCATCTGTTCAGGATTAAGATAATATGTTCAATATGACATGTCATCCATCATGACACTCCCGTATGGTCACCACATTGACTTGTTGTAATTGCTCATAGGCAGTGGGACCACTGCTTTCAGAATACAACAAAGAGTAATAAAAACAAAGGCTTCAAGCAATAAATGAGAGGAAAATACTTGTGTCATGTTGCTTAATGTTTTGCCAGAAAACCAAGAATAAAACGAGCGGCCCGTCTGCTGAAATGACACTAATGGTAGTTTTTGTGTAGCCTGACAACAATACAATAAAATACAATTACAAGCAATTCAGTAGTTTGAGTTGAGCATTACAAGTTGGACAGTTATTCATTTGATGGCTGAGCTCAGTCTGTACAAATTTTTTCATTCAAGTCTACAAATTTAGGGCGTTTTCGCACCTGTGTCGTTCGGTTTGGTCTGATCAGGGTTCGTTTCCTCCCTTGGTACGGTTCGTTTTGGCAGGTCTGAACATGGCAGTTGCACTTGGATCTAGACAGAAACAACTGTACCAAGACCAGTTTGAGGAGGTGGTTGGTTCATTTCCAAACAAACTCTTGAGCAATTCGTTGGTGGAGTGAACATGATCCAAACTATTCCTGATGCAACTACCATGTGATCTATGGATTGATTGAGAATCAGAAAGGGCTTGATGAGCAGGGTTAAAGTAAATAAACTATACTTTTGATTAGCAATAGCAAATCAAATGGATGCTGTGAAAAGGTTGTAACACATCAAGTTTACCTAACGTGTCTTCAGATCACCATGTTAAAGGTTAGCATGTCATATGTGGTTAATATGTGCACCATTCAGCATGTCTTCTTCACATAATGTGGTAATATGTGGTTTGCCAGACATCAAATTCAGCATTGCAAAGTTTTGTTTGGTATAATATGGCCCACATGGTGACTGCGACTATGAAAGTACCCCAGTTCTATTGTTGTTCTGCATTATTTAGTTATCCTAGTATAGTAAACTTTTTCCTATTCTGATGCTCCGCCCCCAGACATTTCTGACCAATGAGTAGAGCGAATGTTCTCAACATGGATTTTGGGTTTTTCTCTGTCTAAAACCAAACCAAACCGATTAGCAAATGCAATATTATATAAATTTAGCCCCTGTTCTGTCCACATCAAACAAACTATAGGTCTGAAAACACCAAACTGTGGACTTCCAGCCTAAAACACGTGCACACAGCCCCACCCTCGCACTACCCACACATGAACCCCATGTGACGGAAATCAAGGAAATCACCCCACTCACCATGTTCCATAAAAGAAGTGTACAGGATATCCTCGATGAGTGAACGCCCCACTTCTTCTCACACTGCCCTCCCAGTATCCCACCTCATATTGTTTCTCATATTATTATTCATCTTGAGTCACGATAAGAGAGGGAGCCATGAAAACAGGCAGCACAGGAAGCAGAGGAAGACCTTCAGCCGATCTGAGGGAAAGTTTCTGACAGGTGTCATTATTCAAGGGAAACGCAGGTCAAAGCAGGGATGATGTAAGAGAGATACAGGACCAACTTAAGGATCATCCAGGTAACTGTTTGGATGGTTATAACAACATTGAGTAAAAATTAATAAGTGTAAAATCAGGCACTGTAGTGTTTCCCTTCAGATAAATAAATCATTTAATATTTTAGTTTGTAAACAATAAGTCAAATTAACCTGCTAGTCTTAAAACATAAATCATATCACCAAATAAAATGATTGATGGTGGGTTATGATTTTCCCTCCAGTGCTAAATAGCCTCTGTGGCTGCATTTACACTTCCAGTTTTGATGCCCAATTCTGATTTTCTGCCTATATCTGATTTTTTGTTCAGTGTATTTACATTTTCTTTTTTNTGCCCAATTCTGATTTTCTGCCTATATCTGATTTTTTGTTCAGTGTATTTACATTTTCTTTTTTAAACGGCTCATATCCGATACCTGTATTTACACACTTTTACCTGTAGCAGCCCGGATGCAGCTGCACATACATACATTTCTGATACGGATGAAAACAAAACGCTTCAGTGAATGAGAGAACTATTTAAAAATATAATCAGCAGGTTAAAACTTTAACATGCAGAGAGAAACATCTGATNGAGAGAACTATTTAAAAATATAATCAGCAGGTTAAAACTTTAACATGCAGAGAGAAACATCTGATAAATTGTGTGAGCGTTTATCTCTCCTATCAGGACACGTAGTTTCAGCAGGTGTATGTTCATTGGTTAATCATGGAGGAGAAGCAGGTGGAGTATTGCTGTAACAGCCAACTGTCACACTAACATGTCTATTTGACATTTAACTCACATCAGTGTGTCTGATATATATATATATATATATGTGTGTAGTATGTCCTCCATTTCTGTTTACAGAGAGCGATCATCATATTGATCACTTACATCATCCATATGCAGATNTCCTCCATTTCTGTTTACAGAGAGCGATCATCATATTGATCACTTACATCATCCATATGCAGATAAAATAGAACATGACGTTGGAGTCGGAAGGTGAAGGAAATTCCAATCTGCGTATGCATTGGTGGATATCCGATACGTATCCGATTTATTTCCACATACTGAAGTGGCCCAAATCGGATCTGAGCATATCCGATTTCATGTGGCTTTTTACCATTTACATCTTCAGGGAAAAGTATCTGATATGTGTCACATGTGTGTGGTCATGTAAATCCAGCCTAAGATGCTGCGCTTAAGCACGATTTTGAAGTCTAGGTCCAACTATGAGCCTGCCATTGAGGCAAAGAATTCAACTGAGTTTAGCATAGCGGCTAGGCTAATACTTAATACACTGCAACACCGCGACAAAAAGTCACTACTTTTGTTAATTTCACCTTATGAATGAATGGAGTTTTTATTTCAGTGTCATGCACACGTGCCCAGCCCACATGGGCTTACAAGATACCATTACACACAAGCCAGGTATATTACAGTTTCCACACATACATGTACAGTGATACCACAGCTCATTAAAGAAAAATAACAAAAAAGAGCAAATAAAAATTTCCCACACACTGTAGTCATTAAACCTATAACCCATCCTGCCTTCTCTTCCAGGTTTTTGAAACAAAATTAGCTAACTTAAAAACCCCAAAACCAAACCGCCATTCCAATTTCCTATAATCTGTCCACCAAAAACTCTTTGCTTTATCTATAAAAGGGAGTACAACTAGCTAACGCTAACGTTCCAGCTAATGCTTGCCTGAGTCAGCCTCACTTGTTTGGGTCTCAAATCAACTTCCTGGTTTGCATTTCTTACGCAACATTTTACTTTCTTGCTGTTTCTGCTTTGGGTGGAGAAACAAATTTGCTGTATTCCCAACTTTGGCTGTTAGCCAGTTAGCCTTGTAGCCAAACCATTTCCAAACAGCAGAGGTAGACTCCTCTCAGGAACTAACTCTTCAGGTGTTGACTGCTCCACCTTCAGGAAGGCTCCTTTCATTTCTTCTTGTTGAGCGTGATGTGAAAATTCATCAGTACATCACCACGTCGCAATATCATCAATATTAGAAGACTTATACAACCGCAGACACATTTTTAACGCATAAAAATGATATTGGTGTTATCAGGAACAATATGATATGACATAGCCTTGTGCAGGCAAGGTGCAAGAGGAAAATTATCCGGTTTATATTTACAGCACTAAATACTTTACGTGCACATGTTCTAAGTGTCACATTTTGTATGACAAGACGCATTTTGTATTGAAAAATGAATGAAATCAATATGGAATAATTGTAATTTTTCATTATTTTAGTAATTTACTTGTGCTTCGGCTGTATTCTTATAGTGGTTTGGATGCTGTTTAACAGACACAACAAAAACTTTTCATAAATTACTGTTAGAAAATAATTGTGATTATAAATATTTCAATTAATTTTCATTGCAGCACAAATCATATTCTTTGACACTTCCGATAATGCATTTCAACTCACAAAAAGTTGTTTATTTAATTTTATTTCCATTTTGTGCCATGAAGCATAAATTTGTGACTGTGATACCTGATGCCTCATACACCAGTTGCATGGATATGAAATCATGAAATCGTGCTACATATGGACTTAAGAGATCTATGCTGATTTATTTTACCTGCATCATTCGACCTCTTCTTCACAGCAGCATACTGCAGGTGTATAAGTCTTCAGCACATGATCCTGGATGTGGCGTTTAGATCTGTGCTATTACTATTTCAGCTAAGAATACTCCCTTGCATGAGTAATTTCCAGGTCTACCGCCTCTATAGTCATGTGGCTGCCAGCATAAATATAGCCAAAAATGCTAATTAGGTCAGTTAAAAAGCTCCATTTTGAGTATGCAATCTTGAAGGAACAGAGATTAAATTACTTCCTTTTTTTTAATAGGTCATAGGTCATACATGTATGAAGTGTGTTAGCAGAGTTTACAGAGTTAAAACAAGTGTGTGTTATTGATGCCTCCCTCACTCTCTCTCTCTTTCCTTTCTTTGGATTTGCGCAGCAGTTTCACTTCAATGTTTAACTGCACAGCGTCTCTGCAGGGACACCATGTTATTAAGGTTTTGCTACAGTACATTTATTCCACAAACATTTAGCAGTGTAATTTTGTCAAACTTCCTGAACATAAGTTCCCACCGATTGACTTTGAAAGGTGTCATTTAGATAAATGCAGAAACCGCCCCATTAGTTCATAGAAATAACACATAAACAGAGAGGTTGGTTTTGTTTGACTTCCTGCCAATAAATGTTTGTGGCTGTGCTGAATTCCTGTTTGTCTTGAACAGACTGAACAATAATACAATTTCCCTTATAAATCGCTTATCGGCTCAAGGTGATTTAATGGCCGCTAATATGAATTTGGTACAAATTATGAAAACAAATTCATTACTGACAGTCTGGCTGATGAGATATCATTATAATATTTACAAATACTTGTAAAACACTACTGAATCCCTAATGACATGACAATGTCACACCCATAATTGTTGATATTATTAAGAAATATAAGCACAAATCAACAATCTTTCAACACCAGTGAGATATACTGTAGCTGTGAATTGTTTTGGTTTGGCAAATTTATCCTGCTATGTGCTAAAGCCTCTGTGTTTACAGTGCTATTTCAGGGGTACTGACACAGGCACACACACACACACACACACACACACACACACACACATTTATATTTACAGTCAAGTAACACACATATGCACAGTAATCACACAAAGTTGCTCATGCACATATGCATGTTTCACCAGATGTTGTTTTGGAGCTTTCCCTCATTCTGTCTCTCCTCTCTCTCTCTCTCTCTCTCCGNCCAATCCTGCTGAGAGTGTGTATCCACATTTAGATAAATACGCATTGGCTGGAGGGAGGTGTGTGTTTTGTGTGTTTAATTGAGGACTACAGAAGTTTGTGGCATATGGCTTAAAGTGCAGCTCACTTAGGCCTGCATGGGCACTGTGGGCCCACACACACTTTGCTATATGAGTACATATATAAATATATATTTATAGGTCCAACATATGCTCACATACTGTATGTAGTGGATAAATGGTGATTTACATATGTGTACAGGTACACATGCATTCCCACTCGCATGTTTGAGTAGAATATGCACATAAACATGCATGCAGACACAAACACATGTATACACACACACACCCACACACCCATAATAAATGCCCATACACAGCTGTGAGGATGTATGCCACATATTATGTGCATTCTTGCGAGACTGACTCAAAGCTGTTGTAGGCCTTAATTACATAACAAACAACAACAAGGATCTCAGGTGCCAGATATTCTGCGCAATTAAGTCCCTGATTGATGGATTTAGGATACAAGCAAATATACACACACACCGCTGAGTTTCCATATTCTGCTCTTTATCCGGAGACACCTTCCCAGTAATTGTATGAAGTAACCAGACTGAGCCATAAACAGGGTTATGCACAGTGTTGTTCTATGTTGCCGCCGACCTCTCAGGTGTTAAGGTTAGGGGCCGCTGGGTGGGCTTGGCATCCTATTAGTGCCCTTCAGAATGAGGCTTTTCATTCAAATGGGTTTTCTCTGACTATTGAGCCCTATAAAATCAATAGAAATGACGGCGTTTTGCCTTCTATGGGTAAACCACACTGGGGTGACCACATCCCTTTGTCATATCAGAGTAGAAATGCCAGCTTCCTCCAGCCCTTGCTTTAGAATTTCACTTAAGTCCTGATGAGAGGCCAGCATTTTCTATTACTTTTCTATTACCTTTTGTGACACTTAATCCAAAATCCTTTGTGTACCAGACTCTCACCCCTTTAAAGGTAGTTTAAAGCCCTCATAAGGTTTGTAGTTCTCCATTCAGGAAACACAGCAGCCTTATATTTATTCAGATATAATGGATTTCAATGGTGACCTGTTTGAACAAAAGTATACAAATGTCAAGAGAAAAAAACTTCTGCAGCATGACCGACTCCTCCACCGTCAATCGGTTTAATCACTATGTTCCAAACCAGTTCACTAATACACCGTATTGATAAATAAGCTACTTCCATGCTGTACTATCAGCGTCCTGAAAACTCTGAAGCTCCCATGGATTTGGTTTAGTTAGCAATATATGGGTGGACTGGTTGTTTGATGAGGGTTGTGCTGCAGGAGTGGTTTGAGTTTTCTGGGTGTTTACTCACCATTAGCTTCCTTTGTGATTGATTGATTTCTAGATGAGCAAAAGTTTCCTCCATCCATGAAGAAGCAAAACACATTTTAGAGTGACCTTACAAACTGAAGTTAGAGAGGCTAAAGGTCATCAGTTCTATTATTGGACTGGCAGAAGAAATTTGGGAGAAGTCAATCCTTCATTATCACTACTGAGTTGCCCTTGAGCAAGGTTCTTTGCCTCCAGCTACTCCAGTAAAGATGCTTAGTGGCCAGCAGTCAGGCTTGTGGTTGTACTGGGAAGTGTCCAGGTGTGTAGCTGTGGGTCTGTGGATCATGGCGTTCCTGCAAAAGAGCATTAATGGCTCCGTGAACCTACCCTGAACAAACAAAAAGTAGGAGTATCAGTAAAATTTTGTGAAGAAATTGCAAAAGCAACCCCAGAATAGGGAGACTTCCTCACTGACCACATTTCCAGTCATGTCTGGCTCCAAACAGGAAGCTGCGACTATTGGAAAAGCCACTCAATCATCACTTATCGCTAGTTACCGTGATAGCATCACTATTGCTTTGTTGTTGTGGAAGATATACTGTATATGAACCACTGCAGCATATCCCACTGGGAGACATGGAAATGGTTAAGCAAATACAAGACCAGCTTTGATTTTTCATCACTTTTGATTATCTTGTCAACACCTTTCAACAGTGTTTCTCTGTCGCCCTGAAGAACTGCCACTAAACTGGCAAAAATGGCTTCAAGGATGACAAGTGTAACTGTACCCAACACATCAAAAGCCAGTTTGCTGTCTGCATCCATCCTGAAAGGAGTGCAGCAGGATTAGGTTACCTGGTCAGAGGTGTAGGTGTCTGCCAAACTCCACTTCCCTAGTCACTGGGGACGAGTTGGTGCACGACTTTCTCTCTGATTGCCCAGAGGCCCCATCGTATATCCCTAATGTAATCTTTGAAAGCTTTTCTGTCACAGGAAGGCAGCTACTGCAGAAATAACTCCACTTTAATTAAGATGCCAGTGAGTTCGTAAAGGTTGTTTACTCAAAACTGAAGCCTCAAACTTTCTCTGCAGAGCTGAAATAGGCATAAATGGAGGTCTGCTTGTGTTAACTTGAGTAAAATGATCCTGCTTGTCTGAGGGGCTGAAGGCCACAGTTGTAGAGGGGGATCGTGTCTGATTGCAGGTTAACTCGGTTAAAGTGACTAGTGTGACATGTTGCCCACATTCACCGTCAGAGTTACTCAGAGGCTGTTTGAGGAAATCTGACCTGAAAGCCACTTTGGCCAAAAATGGTCAGTGGGTATGACAGGATCTGTTGTCTGTGGGAGAGTGCGTGTACGTACATGTATGAGTGTGTGTGAAGGGGGAAGGTGAAACACACACATGCAGGACAGGGAGGGAGAAGGGAAAAGAGGGAGTGTGTTTCTTACTAAAGGGAGGGGAGGAGAAGGGAGGAGGCTTGTCTTTCACTCTCTCTGAAGTCTGAATGCATTGAAAAAGAGGCAGAGAAAATAAGTTGGTCCTTTAAGAGAGTGTGGGCTTAGACTTTTTCCCTCATTTACTTTAGTTTGGAATTTTTAACTGGGAATTCTAAATTGGGAATTGGGATCCGCAAGAACATTTAAAGGGGAAGAAGTTTTAAAAAGTTCCTTGACTGGAAAGATGTCTGATTCTGGAGTCAATCCGCACTTGGAGGGGATTATTTCTGATTTTGAAGGTTTGTTTCTGCTTTTCTTTAATTCTAAATTTCATGCTGAGAACATCTGTCAGAAGTATGATGTTTGCGATTAGAACTGGTATTGAATCATATCTTTCAACGTGTGTGTGTAAATATGTTGTGTGTGCATGTCTGTGTGGTACCTTATTATGTATTTTATTGTGTGTCTGCTAGGCTTTGTGTGTGTGTTTAAAAACAGGGCGGTGGGCATACGCTCGCCAAGCGCCTGTCTGTTATTGATTATACCTCAGTTACGTCAATATTAGAAACAAACACAGCACTGACACAATACTACTCCAGCACCGGAAAGCCTTTAGCCTGAAAGCACTAAGAGGGAGACAGTGGAAGTCTCAGCACTAAGAGCTAACATCTGTCCAACCCTCACACAATGTTCACAACTGTGTCTGTCCTTTGTTTACGAAGCCAGTGTGGAGCTGGTATTAATTCCCTTTGTGCTCCTCTTCCTCCTCCATTCTTTGTTTCTTCCTTTCACACTACTTTCCTGTTCCTCCTCCGGTCAGAGTCCCTCCAGCTGCTCTTTGGCCTGACGCTCACAGTTAGATGCTGAGACGGATGCTGAGAGGAAAAGAGGGGAAAAAAAGAGTTTACATCCTCACCAATACACTGATGACTGGAAGCGATCAGATTGGAGCTGTGTGTTGAATAATCTTACACGGATTCATTTATTCATTTGTCAACTGTTTGGTGACATGTCAGAATGTGGGCGCTCACATTGAATAAAACTTCTGGATGGTTTTGTGTATTGACACTTTCCAATAAAGCTTTATTCCATTCAAACATTATGTCCATTAAGGCTGCAAACAGTTTGCATGTGCAGATGCATTCAACTAGCTCAACTACAAATTTTCGGAAATCTGATTGCGACTTCAAGAAATCAGCTTGCGACACTTCTCAAACTGTAAGAAAGCCAGACAAAATTATGGACTTGTCAAAAATATGTTTGATCGCTCAATGAAGATTATTTGGGCTATCAATCGGGCTTTTGAGGCCCTGGACATCAAACGATAGCCAGTCATAATGAAATTCAGGCCAGCTCTGAGAATTTATTGGTGACTGCCAAATTGCGGTTAAAATTGGGCCTAACTTGTGCCTTTGGGCATTTCCATGATGCAAAACTGAAATTTGTAAAACAGTATTCTATTAAATCAAAAAGTTGAAGTGTGATAACTGAGTTAATACTTGTTCTATTTGTGATTTCAGTTCTTCAGCTGATTAAAATGAACAGATAAAACACTTCAAGGACTTTGAGTGTTTGGGTCCAATAATGTAATGTTTCCAAAACATAAACTGTATTTTAGTTTTCGTGTTATTTTGCCAAATCTCCAAATCTTTCAGAATTTTTCAGGTGACACACACCCACCTTAAAATTCAATGTTTCACCTGCTAACACTTATGTATAATTGTAGAAGGTGTGGTCGTTTTAAAGCAGTCTTCTCCTGGGACTATATTCCCTGGTGGAGACATACATTTTCTTCCATGAAGCTCTGGATTGGTCAAATTAAGTAATTTTGATTAAAAAACAATCAGCATGCTGTTCACTGTGATGGATTATTTATCTCAAGTATGTTTCAAGTCTCTACAAGTTGATTTTTATGGCGTACTGGAGTGAACTAAAACCAATGGCAGTCTTGAAGGTAGGGAAAAACAATTCTAATATTAACCACTCCAGTAGTATGCATTGGAAAGTGGTTGGCAGTAATATAACATGTATGTAGGTTGTATTTGTTGGGCTCAAACATGCAAAATCACCGATACGGTCCTTTAGTGCAAATGTGATGTTGATCACTGTTATTAGCTGTGGTAAACTGAATCTGATTGGCTGACAGAAGTCATCCAACACCATGTCAACACCATGAATGAATTAAAACAACCTGCTTAAAGGACCATACTGGCCATTTTGCATATTTGAGCCTAATATATTCAATTTTCATACACTTTACGTTACTGACAATCATTTCCCAAACTGGAACGGTGAATTAAAAAAATGTTTTCCTACCTTCCAAACCACCATTGGTTTCAGTTCATTATATGAACTGAAACCGTTCTATGCTATTAAAATCAACTTGTTGATATTTGAAATGTTCTTGGGATAGGTAATCAATCATCGCGAACAAGATGTGTATTCAGGTTTTCAGGTTGTATTCAGGTTTCAATATAGTTCCAAAAGAAGACCTGCATTTATGGAAAAATTTAAACGACCTTGACTCTATAAGGCTCTGTAACTATTAGCAGGCAAAACATCAATTTTTAAGGTGGATGTATCACTTGAATATCTGGTTTTTCAAATATTCAAAGTAAGAAAGATTAAGAGATTTTGCAAAATATCAGGAAGCTGAAATACAGTTTGATCCTTTGGGAAATTGTTAGAATGTAACATGTATGAAAATTGAACTTATTAGGCTCAAACATGCAAAATGGCTGGTATGGTCCTTTAAGTTCATCATCCATTTTCGAGAAATGTTCTTAAACTTTTGGATTATAACATCTTTTGTCTGTACTCAAAGTTTCCTGATTAGATGATAGCTAGTGATAAGATTTTTTCATAATTACTTGTTTGCAGAGTGTTTTAGCTGCAGCTAAGACTTTGCAGATAGAGACATTGTTTTAATTAAATTATTCATGGCAACATGAAAAAAGGCAATGAAGCTATATGTATATAGCTTAACCCCAAGAGAACCTTGACTACAGTATTTCCAATAACTAGGTTACTGTGCATCTAAATGTAGCTGCAGACATTGCATGCCATTCCTACATAGTTACATGGTTCTGCACCCTGAAACCATTTATCACATAATTCAAATAAATCTTACAGAGTGTGTACAGTAGTTGTCAATAGGCTGTAATGGTCACAATGAGCCATTCAGCTTTTCCATTCAGGACAGAAACAGCTGTGGAGAGAGGAGCATGCTAAGCACACGAGGGGGTAAATCCCCATTTTATCATACATCATTATGCTTTCCAGAACATTACACTGCACTGTGTGTCATGCTGAGGAAGGAGTAAGCACAGAAAGAGAAATACTGTTTCACTGGTCTGCACACGAAGATGTGCAGACCAGTGCTTCTTGTACGGCCTTTTTTGGGTTTATTATGGAAACTGGATTATCTAAAGCACCATAGAAACTACACACTGGAATCATGATTTTCTAAAAGGTAGAAAAGGTCTTTGCTGAATATAAACTTATGAGTCATCAGTGAATAAGCCCAGAATAAGGCCTTATTTGTAAGTTTGGAGAGGCTTTAGACTCCTACATGGGCTCCATCTGTGTTTGCCAACCCAAACTGAGCTTTGCTTCCAGTCCAAGTTGTTTGGAATGATTATCTGACTGTAGGCACCATGTTATTGCTGCTGTGTGATTCAGGGCATCTGCACATAGACAGGAAATTACTTTGAAATGGAGAAGGTACGTGTGTGTGTGTGTGTGTGTGTGTGGAACCTTTTCATCACTTGGCAGAGGGACTAATGTTTGTTTTACGTACAACACTTTCCTGATAGTCCCTTGTGGTCTTGTTCATTAAACTGTGTGGTTTTTGAGGTACTTGTACTTTACTTGATGTTTCCATTTTGTCTTACTGTCTACTTCTACATTTCATATTAAAACACAATTTAAATTTAACATTAGATAAACTTATAAGATGCTGTCATGTAAAAATATTGCATCTCATTTTTTTTAGACATTATAACAAATTTACTCTAATGTAGAGGAGCATGGAATCCAGAAAAAATGGAAATTTGCAAAATTGTTGAAAGAGTTACGTCTTCAAATTTGGGTAAAAACTTTTACGCCTCCAGTGTGGGGAAATTCTATTTTTTTCATTCCAGAATTTTCATTATTTAATTCCAAACTTTCCAAACTTAGCAAACAAGACATATATCCAGGTTTTTTTTTTTGTTTTTGGTTTTTTTTTTTTTTTTTTTTGAAGTTTTGTAGTTTTAGTGTTTAAGTGCAATGGAAAATGCAGAGCGATCTGAAAATCTTCCTAGTGATGCATTCAAGTGCTGCAGTGAAACTGACAACAGGAAGCATTTTCAGATCACTCTGCTCTTTTTATTGCACTTAAAAACTAAAATTACATAACTGCTAAAAAAAAAAAAAATTTGAACATACGTCTTGTTGGCGATGATGGATTACCTATCCCAAGAACATTTCAAGTATCAACAAGTTGATTTTAATAGTGTAGTAGAATGAACTGAAACCAACGGCGGTCTGGAAGGTAGGAAAAAAAAAAATTCACTGTTTCAGTAGCATGCTTTGGCAAATGACTGTCAGTACATGTAGGAAAATTTAATATATCAAACATGCAAAATGGCCGGTATGGTCCTTTAAGGCATTTACTTGTTTTGTAATATTTCTTCATTATGGTATTAATACTTTCTCTTAAGTAAAGGATATGAGCATTCCAGAACTGAACACACACACACACACACACACACACACACACACACACACACACAGCGCCCAGAGGCTGGAGATAGGCTGACAGCTTTGCATTATCATGTTCTCTACCCAGTAATTTACTGGCAGATCCAGTGTCCTGCCTTCCTGAAAACGGAATTTCTGCTGAAGCTTGTTTGTGTGTGTGTGTGTGTGTGTGTGTNGGGGGGGGGGGGGGGGCATGTGTGCATGTGTATGCGTGTGTGAGTGAGATTCAAACAGTACAAGCGCTTAGTCTGAACATTTTCATTTCTGCTTTGAGTTCACTGAGCTCACATTAATCACAAACTTCATCATTTCTGCATCTTTGTGTTGCCAGCCAGTTTCTCTCCCCCACACTCCTGTTCTATCAGGATTTTATTGAAACTCCGAACAATGCGTGTTAACAGGTGTTAAATGGAATGCATCAGTTCTTGCCAAGCCTTTGCTGATCGCTGATGTAAATCAATCTGCTCATGAGGCAGATAGTTAACCAGTGGCTGATCAAAGGGAGCTGAACAAAGCTTTACCTGCCAGAGGTTGTGGCCTAGAGAGCCTGAAGCCAAGCACCAATTCTGGTACAACTGCCTTAATAATTCTCTGTGTGTGTACTCCTTAAATTTTCAGCCATGGGTGAAATTGCCCCCCAGTGCTGATTAGGACACAGATCCTCCTTTTTCACATCTGGTAATGTGCCATTACTATGAAGAATGGAAAATTTGACCCCAGAGCTCCGCTAACATCGGTTCTCTTTACCCAACACCTCCAACACTCCCAGAATTCCTTTGTACTGGACACGGGGAGTCGGCGAGACCAGGAGGGAACCACACCGTAAATCTGATGCAGCAGGCTGCTCTGCTGTTGGTCAGCATTGACAAATCCAGCTCCATCAGCGGGTGCCTGGAGGAATGTTTCTGACAGTGAAGTGTTAAGGTTTCAGCTGACCAAGCAAAATAGCTCAGAGTGAAATCCTACCGCTCTCTGTTTGGCCTTGCCTTGTCAAATGGTCGCATATATTTTCTGGTCTGACTGCGTCGTCTTGTATTCTGTGGCTACTGGTATTAGATAAACTCCGCTGTGCACATCCACAGACTGGTGTTATGTAACCATGTTGGATATATCTTGATCAATTGATTTATCGCCTTGGGTTAGAATTACAAGGCTGGTTGGCAGTTCAAGGCTATGTGCAGTGAAGTACATCCTGCAGGAACTTTATAGAAGGGATTTTATACTGTTTCTGTACCACATTTAGTATTTTCTCAAGCCTATTTCACAGTTAGTCACATTAAACTATAGGGAATTTTTTTTTCCTGAAAATATGATTATTTTGATGTTTGATTTTCCTTTTGCACTGCACACAGAGAAATTAGACTTTTGTAGGCACACCACAGTATTGTTTTCTCAGTCTGTTTCTGTGCACATGAGACTGTCAATCCCCTGAACAGTCCCTAAGGAACTCCAGTTGGAGACAGTCTGTCGTTCTCCTGGCCTAGAACAGTCTAGTCTAGATCAGCCTTTTCTTTTAGAAATTTCACCTCATGATCCCAGTAACAAAAGATGAACAAATCCAGGGAAATGTGTTTTATATGCATTTTCACATATAATTATGTTTTAAATTACAGTTAATGAAAGGCCATGAAAGTTTTTCTACTTTTGTCCTAAACACTGTGAACCTAATAGGTTTTCCAGAGAAAACTAATATCTGTTTATTTTTTTCTTATAAAGAGTAAGAGGTAAACTGAGGTAAACTGAGTAAGGTGGCTGAATAAAGGAGAATGAAATTCAGAGCTCACCAAGAAAAGGTCCAAGGAAAAAATAGCACTTTCCTCCTTTTTGATTGTTAGGTGATCTTTGGGAAATATAGTACAGAAACAGCATAGCAATGACCATTTAATTGCATAAATGTTGCCATAGCTGGGAAAAAAAAGACCAATTTTACCAATATCCTAATTTTAGCTGAATTAATGACTAAGCATGAGGCTTTAAGAATAACATTTTGGGAATAAAGAGCCTCATCTATGGAGGCCATTTGAGGCAATTTTTTCTGGCCATACGCTTCCTCCAACATGCCTGTCGGAAAGTCGGAAGGTGGCAGAAACCCTCGTTTGACCATCAGATTGGGGGGTNCATGCCTGTCGGAAAGTCGGAAGGTGGCAGAAACCCTCGTTTGACCATCAGATTGGGGGGTGGGGGTGGAGGATCTGCATCTGACAAAATGTGTAACTTTCTGGCTCCATCACTCTGCCAGGCACGCCCGCTTCATGCAGCGATTGGCCAGGTGTGTTGAGGTGTTAAAGTCAGGAGGGCTTTAATTTCTCTCTCCAGGTCAAGGTCAAGGTCAACTTTATTTGTCTCCAAGGAGAAATTTGGCATGGGCATCAAGGTGCTGTTCCATACACACTCACATCCATTCTACATTCAACCTCAATACACCTGTAAACGCATTGCAATATCAGCTAACATCCAACATAATAATAATAATATTAAGAATATAAAAAGATAATGATAAAAATAACCATGGTGCCTGTAAAAGTAGGATAGCCATAATGAGGGATAAAGATAAAAATAAAAGCTCAAGCTCTGTTTTTTGCTCTCTGTCACTGTCTGGCTCTGCAGAGAGAAGCCACAATGTGCTCCGTTATTCCCGTTTATATCCCTGTTTATAATTGTGTGGAGTTAAAAAAAAAAAAAANTTAAAAAAAAAAAAAACAAAAACACAGAATTCCTGTTAACAACCCCTTCCCTCGCCTGAAGTGAAGTTTGTGCTGCTATCCCTGTTTATGCAATTTATTGCATTAAGATTACAGAGACACACACAGCCTGTTAGACTCTGACTTTGCAATTATTACACCAGAAACGATGATGTTTGATATTTAACCAGATATTTTTTCTCTGTGATGAGTTTACTATAAATCTGCTGTCAATCTCCGGTGCCATCAGTGACATGAAAACCAGAAACACACCAAAATGTTTTTTTCTTGACCTCTTTTGACCTGTTAATGTCTCAGCCAGTGACCTCTTTGTCTGTCTCACTTTGTCAAATCTCTGTTACCATTTCCTCCTCTACCTCGCCTGGGAACAGAGAGTACTATCTGTTATTAGTGCATCTGGTCTGAGATGATACTGTATGTTTGTGTTCATTGGCTGGGATGTCCCTGAGAGAATGTGATGACACTGATGATAAAGAAGCGGCCCAGTCTAACACCTGGGCTGTATTAGGACTAAAGAGCATGAAACAAAGTAAGGATACAGCTGCTTCCATGGTTGCTTTTGGTACACCAATAATCCTCGGCTATATTTTCTGCTTGCTTTATTATCTTCCCACATGCGACACGGTCCTGGACGCTGGACAGCGATAGGTACACGGAAGGAGGGGGAGACGAGACTCCTGGTTGCTGTTAATGAGGTTCCTCTGAGGTAGACCGGACCGTTCTTTTCTAGCTCATAGTCTAGGAATGCTGTTTAACTGGGAACAATACTCCTTCATCCATCTGTCTGTCCCACACGAGCACACGTAGAAATATTCTATTTCACCACGATCCTGTTCTAAAGAATTTTATACGAGGAATGTCCTGGATGCCTTCATGGAATTACCAGACCCATTTCCCCTTTTGCCTTTGCTTTAGTCGAACAAGAAAGAGGAAAATAACAATGTGCGACTTTAAGGAAAGCTAAAGGTGTTTGCATAACTACATTGTTTATTCCGCTTGAATCAGACTCTATTTGTTTCGGCAGGTCTAAACATAGCAACCACGCTTAGGTGCGGACCACAACCACAATAGCTCTACTGAGACCCTTTTAAGGACGGGGTTTATCCCAAACAAACTCTGAAGCGGTTCTTTCCTGGTGTTAACATGATCCTACCTAGTTCTGGTTATTAATCTATTGATCAGAGGTGGTAGTAGCCAGAAACTGTACTCGAGTAAAAGGTATTGTTACTTTATGATAATAGTAACTCAAGTATAAGTAAGAGTAGTCACCAAAATAATTACTTGAGTGAGAGTAAGAAAGTATCTATTAAAAAGATTACTTGAGTAGTGAGTAATTTTGATCAAGCTCAATTTTTGAATAATCAACAAGGTATAAAGTGCTCGTCTGAGGGGGAAAAAGAATGCAAAGTAGCCCTATAATACAATCCAAATCATATTATATAAAGAAACAGTAGACAGTAATAAATCAAATATTTACCACATAACAAATTATGACAATTCTGGCCTGGCCCCAAGACAGTTAGCTAGGTTAGCTTCATGAATTTAGAATAATAGAACAAATAGAACAGGAAAACTTGAGTTAGCATTAGCAGCAGCAGCTAGTTAAGTAGCTAACGTTGCAGCTNGAACAGGAAAACTTGAGTTAGCATTAGCAGCAGCAGCTAGTTAAGTAGCTAACGTTGCAGCTTAGCCCCACATGTTTCCTCAAGTTCCATGTTTTTTTTAAGAAGCTGAAATGTCCACATTTTAGCTGTTGGTTTTAGTACTTTGGGGGCGGGGGTGAATATGACCAGATGAAAATGCCAATGATGGGACAAATAATTCTGTAATTGTCCGCTGTTTCTCCATGTCAGCCTTTCTCTTTTTAAAATCCATTGTTCGTCTAAGTGCCAAGAAAATTATGAAAGAAAAAAATTGTGTTTGCTTAGTTTATGTTCATTTTAATTCATATTATANCAAGAAAATTATGAAAGAAAAAAATTGTGTTTGCTTAGTTTATGTTCATTTTAATTCATATTATATAATATTAAAAGGCGCCGGCTGGCCCACCTATCAAGCCAACCCATCGTTGTCATGGAGATGACCGGACGCTGTGATTGGACCAAAGCTCTCACACATACACATAGTGGAGCAGTCGCTTTCACTTTCTCCACTGCAGTGGAGAAAGTGGAGAATTTTGACTCGTTGCGTCGGAGCGATGTCTAATAAAAAAGTAACGCAAAGAGTGCAACCAAATGTAATGGAGTAAAAGTATATGTTTTTCTTCATAAATATACTCAAGTATGAGTTAAAAGTATCCTGCAATAAAACTACTCTGTAAAGTACAATTTTGTGAAAAAAAGTTACTAAAGTAAATGTAACAGAGTAAATAGAATGTGTTACTACCCACCTCTGCTATTGATCTATTGATTGCTGTAGAACCAGATGGGTTAGATCCACATGGATAACATCTAACTATAAAGACAGAATCTCTGTCTGTCTGTGGCACCAGTATCTCTAGAACCCAGCACTGTATAAAGTTGAAATTCAGCAGATACATTGCTCAGGACCCAAGCATATGCAGTGTCGCATGTGAAGTTGTTTGGATGAGCGGTTCTTGAATGGAGCTGTGCCGGTAAAAGTAGTCCGTGCGGCTGGATACGCTCCAAGCGTGAGGCAAGATACACTCTGGGCTCTGCAGCCAACAGCCACTGTAAACAAAGCTAGCTCACAAGGACATGCAGAACAAAATTATGGCAGGCTGCGGCGCACACCATAAAGTNACAAAGCTAGCTCACAAGGACATGCAGAACAAAATTATGGCAGGCTGCGGCGCACACCATAAAGTCCAGCCTGGTCCGAACGGGCTCGTTTTCAACAGGCATTGCACTAGTTACACCAAATTACATTTTGCACCTACTTGGTTTTGTCTGATCAGACTTGGGTTTGTACCCCTCCTTCGTACGGTTTGGTTGGGCAGGTCTGAACACAGCAATCACCTGGATGCAGAACAAAACAACCGCAACCCAGATTGTGTTGACCAGGTGTTCTCTGTGATGACTATGACTAGAAAAGTATCCCAGTTCCATCTTTGTCCATCTATTTAGTTATCCCAGCATGGTAAATCTTTCCTGTTTCGATTTTCTTTCTACACCCACAAGCCATTTCTGACCAGTGAGCAGAGGTCACATGACTTGCTGAAATGTTTTGCTTTGATTGGACGTTTTCTTGTGTGCAGTTTTAGATGTTGTAAATTACATTCAAACTCTGCATTCTAAAGGCATAATTTTGCTTAGTATGTGACCAAATTCTGTTGATGTTTCATGTTGTAACAGACAACACAATAAACTTTGTCTTATTTTGAAATTCTCTTTTGTTGATATACTTTGGTTCTCTGTAAGTGTTTCTGCGTGAAACCAGACTGTTGGTTTGAAAAAATAAATCTATGAGTCTCGGGAAATAAGCGCAAAAGTAGATGGAATAAATGACTGATCATACATGTGAGAAATGCCCTAACTTCTCTTTCCGTTCTTTTAATTCCCAGACATCATTAAAGTGTAGCAGGATTTAGATGTACATCTGGTCTTAAATCATGTGCACTTGACTGCACAGTTGCTAAATACAAACAAGCAGCTTGAGAGGAAAGCCCTCGTCCTCTGCCTGAGGGCTTTTAATCAGCAGCCAAGACTAGAAAATTCTAATCTGACATCACAAAACAGGTCACTGGCAAAAAACACAACATAGTTCATCAGTCTTATTTTGATAAACTTTGCACAGATCCTGATATATCTTCCATGTTTAGCTTTAGTACTCACGTTAACAGCTGTCCAAAAACACTACAAATATCTACAGCAAAAATGTCAAGATCTGTTAGGTTTTACATGCTCTCCTCAAGTGTTGGGGCTCTCAGAGAAAGTTAAAATGAATGATTTTCTGTTCAAAAGAATCCTAAAGCATGCATCACAACCTTTCAGCTCCTTGTGAAGTCTGCAGGCCGGTTTTGGCAGCGTAGCTTAAACTCTGGCCAGAGTTGAAAGTAGCCACAGCCTTGTCACCCAACAAACATAAAACACAAGAGGGAGGAAAGCAGGGGTAAAAAGGACAAAATCCAGTGGCAGTGTGGGATTGGACATCACTTGCAAATTGCAAGTTTATTGTTGTGTGGAATTTTTTTTTTTTTTTAATATGTACATCTATCAAAAAGAGATTTTACGGCTGTTTTATGGAACCTCGTTGAGCAGAGAACTCTGTTTTTATTGTAGAAAATTAATGATGGAAGTGTGAGAAAATAATAGTAAAAGCCCGTATGTGTGGCTGTTAACTGTTTCTAAGACTAAAGCCATGCCAGATAAGGAACATTTTGTGTTTTCCAACATCACTCAGATACTATTGGAATGAACAATTGGAATGAATTGGCTAAAGCTACAGTCTTAATAAGACAGGCGTCTACAGTGTAAGATAAAAGGTATGAAAAAGCATGTTTAAAAGTCGAGATAAGGGGTTAGGGTGGGCGATGGATGAGATTTGTAACACAGATCAACACAAACTGCAGAACATAAGTGCAAATATGGAGATTTAATCCTGTGCTAGAATGCGAATGTCCTTGCTGTAACCGATAACTGACTCACATGAGAAAAGAACAAGATATTGGCTCCGGCACACTAAATTAGCTTTTGGCATCAGCTGAATTTTTCCTAGGGGGTAAATTGTATCGGATGTCTGCCATGTTGGAATGAAGCAGCTTATAGCAGTAAATTAGATTAGTGGTGGTTGCCGATGTGTGTTGAGAGGGTCTTTGATGTGATTGTCTCAGAGCTTCATATCCCCTAACAGAGGTTCGGCTTTACACGGAGGGCAGTGGGACTGGGGCACCGTCCCCTCCCTGAGGGCGTAGTCACTTAAAAATAAACACATATACATTCCTGTAACACAAACTCCAAGTACAAGACTCATATTTACAAGCACTTTGAACTGAAATATACTATACATTATATAATCACATAGAAAGACATGCACATGTGCACACATGCGTACTGGCTGCAAACCACAAACAGATCAAATGATCAGTGCTGGGTTTGAATAGTAACAAACAGGAGATTTTCTTGAGGGTGAGCGTGAGTTGACTGGTTAACTAGTATGTGATTATGATACCAGCTCCTGGCCAGTGGCTTGGCACAGCAACTCCAAGATGCGAGTCAAATTCAAATTGACTTACAGCCAGCACACAATTCCCAGGGGGTGATTCCTTCCCTCACCATCTTCATCTTGGGCAGTAGAACTATTTTCTAACATCACAACTGCCTCGCTCTGTACTTTTACACTGCTGAGATTTATGACTGACTGGATCATTAAATGTCATGAAACACATCTGCACTGAGTAAAACTATAGGAAAAGGGGTGGCACGGTGGCTGGATAGTTAGCACTGTTACCTCACAGGAGGAAGGGAAGAAGGTCCTGGGTTTGAGTCCGACTACGTCCTTTCTGTATGGAGTTTCCTCCCAGCTGCATGTCACCTAACCTGCATGTCCCAAGACACACAGGTTTGGTGAATTAGAAACTCTCTGTTGACCATAGGTGTGAATGAGTTGGTCTGTGTGTGTGTGTGTGTGTGTGTGTGCCCTGTGATAGGCTGAGCTGTCCTGGGCGTACTCTGCCTTTCATGGGATAGGCTCCAGACCCCATAGCCTTGCACAGGATATGTGGGTATGGATGAATGGATGTACCACACATATATGCATTCAAGTCATGACACAGCCACTTTACACTGCTTACATAAGCATCATTTATAAATTATAGTGTGGTGATAAAGGAAAAAAACCCTGTAGAGAGGAGTTTAGCTGTTGGTGATGGAGAATGTAATCAAATTAGATATGTAATGGCTTAATTGGTACTACTTGGATACAGTTTATAATGGTTTTGTGACTGAGAATCCCTGTGCTTTTAAGCTGTTGTGTTCTGTATTAAAGGTACAGTATGTGTAACTATATCGGAAATGATCATATGATTAATGGCTGTCGGCTTGTGCTTTGTCTCTTACCTGCAGCTCTGAAAAGGTCCTTTGAGGTGGAGGATGTCGACTCTTCGACTCACTCTTCACCCGGCTCCCGTCGGACAACCAGCTCCCCTCACCGTAATGCCATGTCTCCCACAAGCATCTACTACCGCGACCTGGGCACTGCTGCGCCGGCCTCCAACAACAACATCGTCAACTATACCCATCCCCGTTCTGTCATGGGTGGAGGAGGGTCCAAGACCCCCGAGCCCGTATCACGGCGCTCTGAACTCTCCATCGACATATCCACTTCTTCTAGCAAGCAGGTGGACAATGTCACCAGCCCTGCTTCTGCACGCTTTGTGACCAACAGCGCTCTGAAACGTCCTGATGCTCTGGGCCACTCCAAGACCCCCGAGATGGGCCACAAGAGGGAGGTCACTTTTGCCAAGACGCCTACAGATTCCCCTGTGACGCGCCGTAACGACGGGAACAGTAACAACAATGGCACTGCCCGGACCCCTGAGCAGAATCACACTCGCAAGTTTGAGCCCCCCAATCCTGGAGATGTCCGTAAACCTGATATCAACGTTACCAAAGCTCCCCCAGAGAATAACGGCCTCCACCCCGCAGTGCACCACCCACACCACCCCAACCCCCACCACAACACCATTGTAACCACGTTCCGCTGTGGCTCTCCTAACCATGCTGGATGCAGATCTCCCAACCCTGACAGTAAGTCTGCTTACCCATAATACTTTTTTGTTGTTGCTGTTTAAGTCAAAATCAAACTCAGTTCCGTGTTTTGTTTCTGAGAGTTTGCTCTTATTAGCTCGTTTGTTTTAACAATGCTGTTTTGTTTGCTGGGTTTTGTTGTTGTTGTACCATACCAATGGTTTACGTGTTTAGTAACTGAACTGGTAAGAAGATAGCATGGTCACCATTTTCCTTGTAGCATGGTTGCTAACAAGTGGGGTTGCTAATACAACTAGGTTGTTTTGTTTTGTTTTTTTTGTGAAGAATTGGCTAATGCTGTTGAAATACAAATTAAATTCCTTCTCGCTGGTAGAATGAAACTCTTTTGTCCCAAAAGAAGAGCCACACTGGTCTTTGTTATCGTGTTTAGTGTTGATTTCACCGCCTTGTTCATCTGGTGAGCTATTACTGCATTCGACAGACCTCAGAACTCAGAATTTTCCAACTTCTGACTTGGAAAAATGTGTTGGAATGGCACTTGAAGTCAGAGCTCCGACTGGGAAACTCAGACCAAAATTATCTACCCCGACTTACCGAGTATGACGTCACTCAACNCGACTGGGAAACTCAGACCAAAATTATCTACCCCGACTTACCGAGTATGACGTCACTCAACATGGCAGCGCCCGTGGAAGCGAGCTTTGTGGATGGAAATGATCAGCTAAACAGCGAATAAAGTATTTTTTCTTGCGTGAAATTGAAAGAAAACGGTCAGAATGTACCGCCAAATTAATTATTTTGTATAATAACTGTTTGCCATTGATACATAAGTGTAAATAATTTCCTAATGTTACTTCTCAAAGTTTAATACCCACTGTGACCAATATCATTGTAAAACAACACAACCAAACAGTCCTGTAGTCTAACTTTACTTTAGTTAGCATTTATTACGAAGCTTAATTAATTTTACAGGTTTGAGGTTGGAAGTTGGAACTTCCAACTGGGAAGAATTCGACTTCTGAGGTCTGTCAAACGCATCATATGTCATTTGATAAGTTTCAACTGGTGTGTGTTTCCTTTACTTCTCTAGATTTGTGCTAGGTTTAGTGTTTCCTTCTTTTTTGAGTTTTGTGTCTTTGAGTTTGTCTGCTACGATGTGAAATTTGAATTTGTTTGGAGTACGCTTGGAGTACTAGCTTACGTGGGCTGTCTCAAACCAACAGAATCAAGCAGCCCGATCAACTTCTTAACTGCAACGTAATTTACATTTTTAGAAATGATTTCTTGGAAACTAAGGTCAGAGGTAATGGATGTAAATTTAGGTTTGCTCGGTATGGATGGTTAGGCTCTGGGACAATGGGCTGAACTGGAGCAGGCCTCAAAATAACTTAATTATCTCCATGATCGTGCCAAATGAGCTATGTTTGTATTAGGAAACTCAAACCTCTTGGTTACATTAGTGCTAACTCCAGGTCCGTGGGTTATAAGACTCCTGGGATTGACCTGATTAGCTTAGGGTGAAGGAACTTTTACGGTAATATATACAGTTAGAAATTATATACTATTTGTTTTAATGTTGAGGGAATGTTGATATGCTTCAGATGCAGACGCCAGTTACCCACCTACACAGCCATGTCACATTTAGGCCACAATAACTGATGAGCTGTGAGGCCTTATTGATCATCATGTAGATTTATGATGGCAAAGCACGATAGTTGTCTTTTGTGGCTAAGTGCATTATTACTCTATCTGAATTGCTTAATTATATGGCGCAAATTTCAAAACCCTTTCTATCGGCTGTTTAGACCTGTAGACAGTTTCAGTTTATCAATGCCAGTTCTCCCTGTGAAGAGAATGAAAAGCCCGCTGAGAGCTCAAATGTGCAAAAAATGTTAAAATATTTTGACTGTTACTGATTTAAATACTATCCCAGAAATGCTCCATGCCTAAAAGTCTCAACTAACTATTGTATTGGCTGAAAGATGCAAGCGCATGACTTATTGTGAGAAATGTGAATCACAGCCTATAGAACTGTTTTAGCAAAGAGGTGCTGTGATGCTGTGACTCAGCTCACAAACCTGTGTGACTGCTTTAGCATAGAATTAACAGTTTGGTGTGACAGTGGCGTAGTTGGTGGAAATGATATTAAAAGGAATTGGTGTATCTTTAACTTAATATGACCAGAAATTTCCGATAAGACCAAGTAAGATGGGGCCGTTTTCACTCTGTAGCTTACAGTTCATAAACCCCAATGCATTTTGCAGAATACATCCTTTATGCTTTTGCAGCCAAACTTTTATCTTCCTCCTGCTTCTCCACCTTTTCGTCACATTTGAGGTAACATCCTAACCTGGGATCACATCTGTCATATCTGTCTGGTTTAATTAAGGTGTATGCATGAAGTATTCACGTCTGTCAATACAAAGAACTGACTGACTGACTGACCTTTACAGGACTTTATAATTAAATTAGTTGCAATAAACAAAAAAAAAATGCAGCAGAAAAGGACAGATTGTGGTTCAGATCAGCAGATTGTATGGTCCTGTGAGGAAGCATCATATAGATTTGTTTCTGTTTCCTTCATATGAAACAGTTTATTTATTGCTATTGTTTCCCCATATATTGTTCATTTAGTCCTGCTTATTTTGTCTCCTATAAATTGAGAGTAGCGCAATATGCTAGCTGGTTACCTGTTTGTGTGTGTGTTCAAAAGCCACTGATGTAAATGTGTGTATATTTTTTTCTTTTTATCACCACCAACTACTGTATAATCTAACTTTTTTAGCACTCATTAGGTATTGTCCCACAGCAGCAGCATATCATAATTTAAACAGCATACAAACAACATCTTAGATCGTGGTATAGTATGAGACCCAGCATTTGACCCAAAATGCTGCTCTGTGTTGATTTATTTATCCCATAATGAAAAATAAATCTACTAGCCTGCAACATTAAGATTTTATGTCTTGATTGCTTTTAACCAGATTGCCAAATATTTTATAATCAGCTCGTAATGAAATATAATATGAGTGTGCTTTCCTGTTGATTCAGGATGGTGGATGTTATATGTATGTTCCTGGTTTGTATATTACACTGGAATACTGCACTTTATCTTTCAGCAGATATTTTGTTGCCAACATTCCCAGAGTATGAGTTCAAACACTTTGAGCATGTCTGTTTGTGCGCAGGATGTATATGAATATGTGTGTCTATGCTGTTGCATGTCATGCTGGTATTCTGCGTGTTTTTCCTGTGTATCCGTACCTTTCTGCTCTCTTTGTGTGCTGAAGGCTTTTCCTCTGGACTATGGAGGTTGTAGCCAATTATTTTGCCCAGAGGGAAAGGCTTTATTAGGGCTGTAAATGATGGGTGACCTGCCTGGAGGGTCTGGGAGCTCAGACTGGAGCTTGCTCTGCTGTAACACAGAAGAGAGAGAAACTAAACAAAAGCCAGAACTTTCAGACAACTGCTTTAAAATTACTATACTTTTAGCCTGTTTAGGTCCGATTTAGAGTATATGTAGCTTATGATATATATTATTTCCTTTGAATGTGACATGGAATTTAGCAACAGTGTTAAAGGACCATATTGGTGAGTTTGCTTGTTTGAGCCCAATAAATACTACCCGCATACGCATGAAGTTCAATTTCCAAAATATAAAAACGCATTTTTGTTTTTGTGTTGTTTTGCCAAATTTCCTAAGCTTTCAAAACCAAACGTTCAGGTGATACACGCACCTTAAAATTCAACGTTTCTCCTGCTAACACAAATCCTAATGTAGAAGGCCCAGTCATTTTTAATTTCTCTGCGAAAGGTGTCCTCTCCTGGAACTATATTCCCTGACGGAGACATACTTTTCTTCCATGTAGCTCTGTGTTGGATTGGTTATATTAAGTAAATAATAATGATGTGTGGTTAAATGTGATGGATTACTTATCTCAAGCATGTTTCAAGTCTCTACAAGTTGATTTTAATGGTGTACTGAAATAAACTGAAACCAATGGCCAATGAAGGTAGGAAAAACAGAAGGTAGGAAAAACAATTCTAAAATGTACCACTCCAGTAATATGTTTCAGAAAATGGTTGGCAGTAGTGTAATGTGTACGCAGGTATATTTATTGGGATATAAAATCACCGGTATACTCCTTTAACACTATAATGGAGAGATTTATTTATGTACTTCTTTTTATATTCTTTCATATGGTTGTAAGTCTTTCTAAATGCTGTGTTTTCAGATAAGATGGCTTTCCTGTGCATTCAGTTTTTCCAGGAGGAATGACATCACGTGCCATTTGTGCATGTACACACACACACACACACACACACACACACACACACATCCTGTGCTTCCTTCCATGTTCTGTCAGGATGATTGTTTCCCCCGCTGTGTGACCTCGCTGCGCTGTGCTTCCTCTCTCTGGGGTCATGTGATCCAAGTCAGTCAGCTTCCTAGCCAATGACATTCTGTCCTTTGATCTGAGCATGTTATGTAAAGGTCAGCATGAAACTAGTTATGGACACACACACACACACACACACACACACACACACACACACACACACAGAGTAGGTAAGCAGATCACTGATTATCAACTACGTCATGAGCTTTGGGCCACAGTAAAGGTCTTACAAACAGAATTCTTAACATGAGATGCCCAGTTCTCCAAACATTTTGAAGGGAAAACCTGACCATCAGACTCATCTCAGCCTGTAGGCATTAGACTCATGTAAAGCATTCTGATTGGTATCAGTCTGCTCCGGTGTGTTCAGCCAGTCAGAGCATCTTATCTTGACAGGCAGACCTGCTGTTCATCAATCCATCAAACACCGCAGATAGAGTTCTACCTGACATCTCTGTGATCAATACAAAGGCTTAGACCACTGTGCTCACAAATATCGCATTTCTTATGATTTTTTTTCAGACCAGCTTTAAAGTTTAGGAAATGTTTTATCTGGGGACCTAGTGTAAGGCAAAAATTTCTCTGCTGTTTTCCTGTTGGTACTTAGTAACAGAAGGAGAAGGGCTAATGTAAACCAGAGGCCAGCAACATGAAGCATGTGTATATTAATAAAGTTATCAGGAAAATTAGGTTCATGGTTATTGTTGGAGTTGTCTTGGTGAATTAGTCTAAATAATATTGAAGACATGCTATTTGTATATCTGTCAGGTAATAATGGTTGATGAAGAAGATGAGGATGATTTTTCATGGGATTCAGCCGCTCAAGTAGCTTTATTATAGACATACATAGGGGCTGGCATGTCTGTTTTGGACTAGCACAATAAAAGGTTTCCAATCAAATATAAAAAAAATTGCCAACATTTTTTGAGCTTTTAACATTTTTGATGTTGTTATTTTGGCATATAAATTTCTTGTGGATGTCAAGGTCCAGGTCTCTCTTCTGAAAATCTAAATTCTCAGAGACAAATTTCAATAAATAAGGAATGTTGATTGTGATCTAGGCAACCTAAGGTACTCCTTTAGTAGTTTATTGTGATAAGGTTTTTTTTTTTTTTTTTTTTTTTAAGAGTTTTATTGTCTCTATTACAGTTGGATCATTGCTAAAACACTAGAGAGGCATATCTATCTATCTATCTATCTATCTATCTATCTATCTATCTATCTATCTATCTATCTATCTGTCTGTCTGTCTATCCATCTTTTTATACTAATAGTTTTTACTATTACTTTTTATACTAATGGGTAAATTGCACCAGACTAGGTTGACTCAACCTGGTTGAACAGAGGTCAGAAATAGATTGTGGACGGCTTGTGAGGGAATTATTCCATTTGCTTCCCCTGAGAGGAAGGAAAGATATTTCAGGGATTTTTCCATGGAATCATTTAGTGCCACTTTAATTTTACCTAATGTGATGATAAAGAAGGAAGGAGGGACCCTCATTTCAGCCCATAGATCCAATGAATAGGAGTTTGACCTTACATTGCTTAAATAAACAGATTACCTTGTAGTGCATTTGTTTCCTAATTGAGGTGCAGCCATTGTGGAAAAAGGAGCAAGTGAAGCCGTTTGTCTTTTGTTTGGATTGACCTTCTGAAAGGGGGAAGGAGGGCAGCGGGTAATTTGTCTCTGCCTGTCTATAGGTCAGGAAAGGGCATGCTTGCCAACACGCGCACATACACACACACACACACAACTTTCTTCATCTCAGATTTTTTTCTGCACATGCATACAGCCATACACACACATACACACATCCTCAGGCTAAGGTGTATCCAAAGTCAGTCTTTTCTCCGGGTAATTATTCTGGATTGATCCCAGTGTGTGTGACCTGTTAGCTAATTACCCCGGAAAGAGAGGAATAGAAAAGAAAAGAAGGTTTGCCTGTGTGTGTTTGCGTGTGTTTGTGATGGGCAACTGTTGCCCACATAAGCATCACATTATAGCTAAAGATTCTTAAACAGCTGCATAACTCTGAGCTTAACTCTGAGGCTTAACAATTGTCATACAAGTTAAGATGAAGTCAGAAGAAGCTATTCTGGAATATCCAGGATATCCGGTCCAGGACCTCCTCAGTGAGTTAGCATTCCCAACTTCCTTTTGACCTTTGCAGATGCCAACAAAAGAGGAAGTAATAACAACTTTAGATCATCCTGTTCTAAGTTTTAGCATTTTATTTAATCGTCTTATCCAAAGAAAAGTACTTAAAGTGGCAGGTGATACCTCAACTGAACATGCAGCAAGTCTTTGTACTTCTATTTAGAATGAGGATCAGTACCACCTTATTACATTTTACCTGTTTTACAGTAAATTTGGTTTATGGATTTAGATGTGGATGAGTCGGTCATATTAAACCTAATTATGTAAATACTGTTATATAAAAAATTGAAAAGGAAGGAGAAATTAGTGAATATTTGCTAATTTATGCCATTTCATGCTTTTTCAAGATGAGCTGAGCTGTCTTTTTGCTGAAGGAAGTCACGGCATGAAGACATGCTGGAAGCCTAATGCCCAATTAGTTCACCCGTGCTTTTTTAGCCAAATATACTATAAATCTTTGTCATATAAGTTATTTGCACATCACTGTAATTATCAACATGGTATATTTAAGAAAATCCATGTAACTATTCTGAAAATCTAATTGATCATTGAATTAAGATGATCATATAGTAATAATAATAAGTTTTGGTCATTTAAAGTCCAGAAGCCTTTGGTCTTTACTGTCTGTGCTGAGCTTGTGCCTTCACATAGCTACACTTCCTAAATAAGCCACCAGGAGGCAGTGTGTGACAGGTGAAATCCAGTACGATGCTTAACCTGGTTGGCAGGTGATGGTAATGCTGTATCTTTATTTTTCTGAAAAAATTCCTTCTTTCTCTGCTTTCAGTGTAAGTTTCACTTATAAATAGAAATGGAAATGAACCGCTTGCCATCTTTAGTACAGTTGTAGTGTAGTTCAGTAGACAGAGATTTATAAAGCAAATCACAAACAATTCCAGACTGGGACACACAGAGGACACCATGCAATAATGCATCTGACACGTGCACGAGTTNTTTTTTTTTTTTTTTTTTTTTCTCATTCCTGTTGGATGCTGCAGCAACAGATATGGATACACGCTTTCAAAACAACATCAATTTGTCTTATGAAGATGAGGTGGAGCTGAGACAAATGTTAATGAGACAACTCTTCTGCCATAAATGGACTCAAATGACACACACACACACACACACACACACACACACACACAGTTCAGCTCTCTCCCAGATAAGGCTTTCAGAAGTTAGTTTACATTACGCATCAGGAGGAAGTCAAATGTTAAAGAAGTTTCCCACCACTGCTGAAAGACCTTTGTCCTCTTCAACCATCATCCCAAATCCCACGACTGCAGCAAACACCCCCTCTTCATTCAGACACATTCACTTATTTCACATTTATAATCATCTACACACACTCACACACACCCGACATCCTGTCACCGAGCTGGGAACTCCTGTCTTGAACTCTTTGTCCTCCACAGGGAGTTTAACAAAACAGTCCAACTTTGCACAAGCAAACCCTCACAAACCACCTTTCTGGACTATTTTCCACCACCGTAAGATAAAAAAAGACACAATAGGACAAGGACCATCAGGGCTCAATGAAGCAAAGTCAGATAATACAGTCTTAGTTGACATTATTGTCTTTTATCTGGTGCTTCCCATGGTGAATCTCCCCCTCCTCCACTTTGTTTATCTGAGCCCGCTGCAGTTCCTGTGTTCCATAAACTGATGGGAAAATCAAGTCCTTGTCTTGACAACGAAAACGAAGAAATGAAGCCAGTTTAATGTAGAGCTTTGAAATGGAAAATCACCATGCTAGTGTGGATTAGGTTTTTTTTTTTTTTTTTTTTTTTTTCCCCCCAGTGTTAGCAATCAAACATAGCTGACCTGGGAGGACTGAGGCGGATCCAGCAGCCTGGATCGCCTGTCTATCAAATGCACGATTAAATACTTACTGCCATATCAAAGACACCTGCCAGGAAAATGTCTCATTCAGACAGAAAAAAAAAAAAAAAAAAAAACATTATACCTTTGCATCTTGTAATTCCATTTTTGGAGCTGACAAAACCGTTTTTGCTCTTATGACATGTTTACTGTGTAAAATCTGACAGCAGAATTCGGTTGATAGTCGCTGCTCAGCAGGGCCATCTGCTCAGGGACAAGCTGGTGATTACAGCCAGGATTGTTTTCCCGAAGAGGAAAGGTTCATTTGAGGTCAATTTCTCTCCACATTCTCTGCTAATGATGTTTGGCTCACTTCTTGGCTGATCTTGGACACGCTGGGAAAAACTATAATTGCATGTTGTCATAAGTTTCATTTGTATGACTGATAACATTGTGTAGTTTCCAGATTTGGCAGCTTAAGAAATCTTTTGAGTAACTAACAGCGAGCTCATCTGCTGTTGCTATGTTATTAGATATGTGTGTGTGTGTATGTGTGGAAGATGCGTGAGGGATGGATAGTTGAGTGGAGGTGGTAGCGTTCAACAGGGGGCAGTGTTGAGTGGGGGCAGAGCTCAGGTGTGTGACCGCTGTGGGATAGAAACTGTTTTTGAATCTGGCATGGAGACTTAAATCTCTAACCTGACGGGAGTTGGGTAAGAGACAACAAAAGTTATCTCTAACTTGGATTTTGGGATTTTATTTTTGGAAGCATATCAAAATCAGCTGTTAGGATTTGTCATACGTTCATGCTGAGATTTTCTGAAAAGATGCAGAAGTCGTAGAAATGTGCTTTGACCTGACATAAATTTCCAGCCATAATTTTACTTCAACTTGACACGTGTAACCCAGGGGTTGTGAACGCATCACTTCCAATACATTTACTGTGGAAATTCTTATAAGATCTTCAGTTTGAAAACACTTTTACACATCAGGTATAATTTTCACAAGTAATAGTTTTCTATCTTTATTTCATGTAACGGAGTTGAGTCGTTATGCTTGATGACCACAGTATCGCAATATAAATGACTGAAATACAATTACAAAAAAAGGTGGTAATTTGCCTGTTTCTGCAGCATGTTGTTCAAAAGACTTCTATGATGTCAATTCCTGTTGTTGACGTCACATAAGAATCAGTTCATTATTTTTATGGGGGGAGAATGATATATGTGACGGGGTTGGGGGGGTTACTGAGGGACAGAATTAAATAATGTGATTTTAATAAATAATCATCAATTAATTTAGCAAAAAAGACTTACCAGTAAAAAAAAAAAAAAAAAAAANAAAAAAAAAAAAAAAAAAAGCACATATGGACTTTTATGTAATTTCATTAGTCATATCCTAGGTACACTTTATTTGAAGGCCATGAGGGATACGCCAAAATAGGTGGTGTCAACTGAAAAAAGAAGATAATTTCTGATGTAAAGATAAAATTTCGGTAATGTTTTTTTAACACTTTATTAAAGGGGACATTTCAATTGATATAAAAAGCTTTTAAAAATAGATTTTGGTGACCTAATAGATAAAATACACTTAAAAAGGTCAGAGGGACTCAAATCGTATCGGTTTCGTGGAATGACTCATATACATCTTTGTATAAATCTGTTCCTTGTTGGAGTATCTTTAATCCACTTGTATAGTGACTGACTACTGCTGGTATGGGCCTTTCCTCATATTCCCAATTCAGAAATAGAATGTAATTATTAATAAGAAGTATTATTTAGTGTGAAATTATCAGTTCCATAAATCTCAAGAATTGGCAGTGATATCAAGTCATTTGAAGTCTGTTTGCTATAAGAAAATTAGGTTATTTTGTTGAACTTGACTTCAATTGAGTTTTAAAAGATCTTTAATAACAATGAAAACACATGCATATACAATATTTGCAAAGGAAACTTGAGCTAAAAACATGAAAAAAAGCCTGAAATGTATTACATAACATAGTAAAAGTTAACAGCTCCATAACTGGCAGTAGAGAAGTAGACGTACCTTTTCTGGTGTAACTCCCCTGTAAGTACCTTGACCTTTCACCCTGCAGATCAAAGTTTTGGATTAGCCAAGCGAACCTTGTGCAAAGATGCTATTAGCTGTCTGTCTGGCTGCTTACTCGTCTGGCCTCAGAATATTAGTCATAGTGTTTAAAGGTACTAAAATATACTTATAAGCTGGGATTGGATATGATGCAGTAACTGAGGTTTGGAGGTTTGCAGTGAGTGTTTAGGGATTTAAAGAATCCGACTGTAGGGTTGTGGTTATGGGCAATTAGATTTTCACATCATCTGCTGAAAGAGGCCTTGGTAATGGAGTTTGGAGAAGCTTCGGGTGATCTTTCACCTTTCACCTCAAGTTGCGATGGCGTGAAGTGCTCAGTGATGCTACACACAAAACATGGAGATGGAAGAAGCATACACAGCTGAAGATTGAGGGAAAAGGGCAAGATGCCTCACATGAATTACTCTGTATTACACGCTAGCAAGCTAAACCGACAAACAAATTAGAACATAACGTGTCCTATTCAAAAAGATGATGATTCGTGTGTTTGCATAAAGGTTTCTCTTCTGTCTAAAGTCTGGTATTCTCTCTCTCTGTCTGCTTCTCTGTCTGAACATGGAAGGTTTCTATTATAGATAATTAGCATCATAACTGGGTTAGACATTTTTGGAAGACATGCAGAGACCACACGATGAGTTTAATCACAGAGCTCCATCCTTCGTCTTTTTTGGAGTTGAATCATTCCTATCCCTTGCCCCCACAGATCCAGCGAGGGGCCAGGGATTCCCCAGAAGACCGATCCCCTGGAGCCTCTCTGTTTATCGCTCATCATGAGGCTTTGACTCCAGAACATCAGAAATAGCGAGTTACATGCTGGCGTCTGTGCACTGAGAAGCATAGTCGGTTAACTTAGCTCTTGTTCACCAAAATAAAAGCTCAATATCCAAATACAGCTGTCCTATTGAGAGGTTGGGACGTTTTTCGAGGTCTTCTCACCTTTTGGTTTTGGGACTGAGAGAGAGGATAGAGATAAAGAAAAACTTACGAGATGGCATCTACTTGCAGTGAGATACACGACTGCCATGAGATGGAAGCCCAATGTGAGTATCTGTGTTCAATTGTCTTCGTGTCTGTGGGAGATCTGTTGAGACTTATCGCTCCGCTGAAGCAGACGGCACGACTGGTTTCTATTAAGGCCAATCAAGTCGAGCTGTAATGTATTCTCTTCAGATGGGGAGATGTGGGAAATGGACACACAGAAACATCCCAAGATGCTGGTTTAGCTTTTTTTTCATTGTTGCTTTCCCTTCTGTTTTATTACAAACCCTCATTGTTTAGTTGAAGCAAAGCCACTTCGTGCTTATGCATTTCCTCTACAAATCCTGGTCTCCTGTCTCGAGCGAAAGCTAGTCTGGGTGGTTGATTTTTGAAGAAAACAAGTTGAGTATATGAGCATATGGTGGTGAAGACGATCTCTTTTCCTCTCTATCTTTCTGAATCCTTGGTTGGTATTAGCAGTCCAGCTGGAAAAGCTTGGTGGCTTAAATTGGAGAGAAGAACTTTATGCAAACAGTTCTGCATAAACAAACGCGCAGACCACAAATCTGGGTTTTCATCATTTTAAAACTTTGCACAGTTCTTCCCGATGAAACATGCCTGAGTTATTGTAACCTTGAGGGGGGATGTGTAAGATGTGGGTTCTGAGGAATAAAACTGAAGGGGTAAAATAGTTTATTATCAGCGTATATGAACTAGGTCCCTTAATATGCTTAATTTATGTTTCATTTTCTCATCATTTCTGCTCTTTCCAAACTCGAGGAAGCCACTTCAGGGTTTTCATCTTTTCTTTCTCATCGTTCATCACACATGCTGTCTCCATTTGCACCACAGGGGAGCAGAGAAACCACAGCAACAAAACACAACAGGAAGTCTCCAACAGACTCTGCTATCTTCCCTGTAGACAGATAGCCGGGCCAGGCCAGATGTTCTTCCTCTTTTCCTTTCTCCCTCCTCCTCCTTCTCAATCCTCCCCCCCCGAACCTCCTCATAATCCTTCATCTTTTTTTTTTTTTGCCTCCTATTTCTTTCCTCTCTCCCTTTCTTCTCCTCCCCTCCTGCCCTCCCTTGGCTCTCTCCTTCTTTCTGAGAGGATGTGTGGCTGAGTCACTCGGTCCTTTGAGTCATGGATGTGACTCTTTTAATCAGCTCCATATGTGTTTATCCCTGATTGGGTGGCCTCCAGCAATCAACCATGACCTCTGGGCCAATCATAGAGCTTCCCTTTGGGGCGCACGGCCTGCCAGTCATCATCACCTATTAGTCTCCAGTTACCTATCCAACACACACACGATTTAGCTTGCTCTGAGCCTGAATGGCTGCAATGTTCCAGTTAAAAATAAGATGACAATAATAAAAGTCAAATAAAATTTTTATCTGGAGCTGTCAGCACATATGAAAGGTATTTCTTGTTGATTTCTTGTTGATCTCAACACTGGATCAACTGTAGAAGACCATTTTGATGCATTGTGCATGAGGACTTGTACAGTATTTTTAGATGAATTTACATCACATATATACAGATAATCTCACACACACACACACACAAATCACCAAGATTGGATTCTGATTTTATTTAGTCCATAAATGTCTTAGCTCAAAGCCTCTTTTTAGGCTCTTAACAGGAACAGGATTTACCAATAAAATAAAGCTGCCAGTATACATCAAACTTCTCCTTTGATCTTTGGTTCCCATGACAAAAATAGCAACTTCAGACATTTATGGTTCATGAGTATCATATTGATGTTATTGTTTATGTCTAATGAGAGCTATATGGAAATCATTCTCTTTGATGGAAAGAGATTAAAAAAAAAAAAAAAAATNAGAGTGAAGAATAACTCTTTAAAGGACCATACTGGTGGTTTTGCATGTTTGAGCCCAGTAAGTACAACCCACATACACATTACATTACAGGCAGTCCCCGACTTACAAACAATCCATACTTACGAACCGACTGCCATAAAACCTACTAAATTAAAAATTTGAGTTACTTACAATGATTTGTAATAATGAATGGCGCACTACTTTGCAACACACATTAAAACATTGCGTGTTGTCAGTGGTTCAGCGGTATTATTATGTTTAAGATGTTCTAGTATATCTGGAAGTGTTTCTTATGCATAGAAAGGTAAAATATATATGCTAGATACGCACCTTGTGCAACTGTTCTGACTATACGTGCAAATCCAACTTAAAGACAGCTGTAGGAACGGAACTCGTTCGTAACCCGGGGACTGCCTGTACTGTCAATCATTTTCCAAACAACACTATTGGAGCAGTAAATTTTTTAATTGTTTTTTCCTATCTTCCAGACTGATTATGGTGTTTACATGGTGTTTGAAAAGCTGATTTATAGCCTTCATAGGAGCAGAATCAAAGTTTTAACTCGCATGTAAGTGTAGAAACTAAGATTGAAACCAGACATTTGTGTTATTGCTTGCAGCCTCACACACACACACACACACACACACACACACACATGCACAGTGCAACAGATGCATGATTTGCTTAGGATCAAACTGGAGTTCTGTCAAGTCTCCTGCGAGCTTTAGATAACACTTCTGGAATTATGTAGCCTAGGTGAACTGTAATGGAAACTCTGATAACAGGAATAAATATGCTCTAATAGCCAGATTACATGGCACACACAGATAGGTAGACACACACACGTGATGCTCTCACACATTCACACTAAAAACCACAGCCAAGTTACAGATTCGGTTCCAGCTTTGACAGGAAGGAAGCATTTGTGCTGATTGTTATGAAAACTTCTCTCGAGCCTCCAGTTAATACACTGATGGAAAACTTAAAAGTTATTGGCAAAGGAACACATTTACCCCTCTCTCTTCCTGTTTAACTGGAATCAAACCCATTATAACCACAGTCTTTCTTTATTCTTATCAAATATTTATTCACATATCCACATTAGTATTTTCACAGCTGGTTGGCTGTGTGGGATTTGGACACAGGAAGTACAGCAGAACAATATGGATTTCCATAGAAAATCTAGGTTTTTGGAACCATTTTCATCTCTTCTGCAGCCAGCAGGGTGATCCATTAAGGTTGATTTTGAATGAATTATATGTTTTTAATGTCACATTTGCTCTGGCTGCACAAAAGCAACATGGAACATGTGACGCTGAAGATGACAGTCCACCATGTTTGTCTTTTAGTGATGGAGTCTCCTCTCTAAAGTACGTTTTTCATGCTTTGAGATGTCCTCTTTTAGTCATGACTTTAGCTATTGGTCAACCACAGTTTTGAGAGGAGATGTGTGTGTTTCAGGGAGGGAGAGAGAGCGCATTTGGTCATTTTTCTCTTCCAACCTATTTTCTCTCTCTCTCTCTCTCTCTCTCTCTCTCTCTCTCTCACACACACACACACACTTNTCTCTCTCTCTCTCTCTCTCTCTCTCTCTCTCTCTCACACACACACACACACTTTCCAATACTCTCCTCTGTGCTCCACAGAAACAAAGCAGTGGGAGGGAGATAACAGATGGACACACACAGCGACTTCAAGTAAAGGATATTACCTCTCGCCTTGTGCAAACACACAAACCAATACATTCACACACACACACACACACAGCAGGGAAATAATGAATATCAGTATCTATATTACTGTATTTGGCTACAAACACACCATCTTACATGCTGATTAAACTCACACACTGTCTCAGTCACACACACATGCACACACACACAGCATTTACTTAGTCTCACATGGTTTGACATAAACTGCTATATTCACAATGTTCTCCATTCACTTTCTCTGAATGAGGGGTGTGGCCGCCGAATGCCTTCCTAGCCACTCGGGATGGCGATCACATGACAGGAGAGTGGGCGGGGCCAAGGCAGAGCAGCACAGCCTCACCAGCTGGAGCTGTGATTGAGAGAGGAAGAGAGTGGGAGAGGGAGAGAGGAAGAGAGAAGGAAAGGAGAGGAAGAGAGCAGGGAAGGGTTGGGTGAGTTTGTCTATTTCATGTTTGCGGTGTGTGAGTGTGTGTTTTCTCCTCGCAGGGAGAGCTGGGAACGATTCCGTAAAGAGGAGAGTGTGAGAAAAGTAAGGGGAGAGATGGATTTGTGCTGTGTGGCTACGTCCAAGTTAGTTTTCCAAGTGTCTCATTAGCTGTGTAGATGTTAAACTTTTGGGGTGCACGTGGAGAATGAGTGTGTATTAATAGAAGTACTAATACTAATAAAAGTACTAATACTTTCACATTTCTTAATATTTTCTCTCTCTCTATGGTCTGCCTCATGTTCCATTGTTCAGCCATCTGGGAGAGTTTGGGGGGTCAGCACTACTCCTCTTTCCCCCTCCAACACACACTCCCCTCCTCCCCTCCTCTGTTCTTTCTCCTCTCCGACATGCATGGATAATCAATCCGTAATAATGGAGCAGAGTGTTGACCAATCAGGATAGCCCTTATTACTCCTTAACTTTTTCCAGGGCTGTTTCTGCTCATGTTTTCTCCTTCAGCCTCAGCGATCTTCAGATTAGGGAGAGGTTTTTTTTTCGGTCTGATGTTGATCCAGTGCAGGGGATTAGTCAGAAACTGATGGATCCAAGCTGTTTTGACATGACTTGATTTTGGCAATCCAGTGTGTCTGCTCTCCAGAGAGTTTGTTGCCAAATTTAAGGAGAGTTGAAGAGCTGATTAGGTCATATTTTCTTGAGAGTGTCTTCCACCGGGAATAGAAATAACTCCTCTCTTTCTGTATCTTTCTTTCTTTCTCCCAGTGGGAGGAAAATTTAGTCAAATTTTTAGCTGGTTAGTCATTTTGGTTTGTTTTTGTGCCCTGGAGGCCAACACAGCATTTACAGGAACTATCTCCCATGTTCTTAGCAGGTCACTTTGTCTCCATTTAACCAGTTTTTACTGGGTTTACTGGGCTGTTTGTTGGATGGTTAAGAAACCCCAGTAACATTTTTTTTTTTAAAATACATACAATGGTTGTACTTTCTGCTCCATTTGGGAGCAGAAAGCATGAAGGGAGCATGAGGGAGCATGAAGTTGGGCTACTAAACTAAAGTCATTTTAACAGCATTGCAATAATAGCCAAGTATTACTGGATCAAAAATGAGGATTTGGGTTTATTTGCCACAGTAGCCAGCCTGCTGTGACAATGTGCTGGATCCACCACACAAAACATTTAATACTGCCATTTCTCAAAACTGCTTTATATCTGATTTACATATAATATTATCATAATATTGCCTCACAATAGGAGGCAGTTAAAGCCACTCAGCCATTCTTTGGCTGAGTGGCTAATCAGATTAGCTATCTGAATTAGTAACTTAATTACCATAGATAAACACTTAATTAGGGTAGTTAGACAGCAGCAGCACATTTGGAAATGCAAGTTGTTGCTGGAAATCAGAAGCTCCATTAAATGCAAGCATAACATTTTTCTTTCTCTATTAAGAGAATGTTATCATACAGCAAGTACTACTATATTTATTTCAAGAAAGCTATCTATAATGCCAAGAGAGCAATTGTGTTATGGGTGCATACAAAGATGAAAGATTTCTTTCTTCTTCTTTCTTTGAAGATACAAGATACAAGACAGCTTTATTATCTCAAAAAGAGAAATGGAGAATTAATTGTTATTCCTTGCAGAGTTCGGTGTAGATTTGGCCAATATTTCCAGCCAAAGTTTTGCACTTTATGTGCTCAGCTGGCTGCCCTGAAGGCAACACAGCTGAAAGGAGGTGAGATGTCATCATGTTTTACTATAAGCAACCATCCTGTTTCCTTCAAACACTGTTTGTCTCTCCTGTCTTTCATCAAATACTGTAACCATGTGTGTTAAACATACTGAAGGTACACTTGGACCTTTCTTCTTTTACTGTTGCACTGGAATATGCAGTGTGGTTCTCATGTTGTTTTTGGCTTTTCCTCATTAATAGAAATAGGAAATATGGATATTATGGTCTAAAATACCCAGAGTGTATGCAGAAGGTTGTTACTGGTCTACATGTACGGCACAAAAAGGAGGGAGGGCAGCTGGAAGGAAAGCAGACATGTCATTTCCTGTCAGAGGTGACAGGTTGGTGTAGGCCTGCCAGCACAGCAACTTAGGGAAGGTTTATATGATCGCCTGTGGGGGTCTCATGTACAGTCCTGCTGAAGTCTTGCACCACAAGGAATTATGAGTGATCTGACTCATAATGTCCTGCAGGGCCTCCTGATAGTAAAGCATGTGAGAGAGCCAAGCATTGCAGAATTGAGTCTTTGGCTTCACATATGCACATACTTATTTACATTAGAAACCATTAGCTTGAGAGCGTATATGCTTGAGAAAGTAATGTTGAGAACTTATTTTAGCGAATGTTGGCAACAAAGTTCTTAATTAGCTGTCATGATAATTGAAATAAATTAAATAATATAGGCAATGTTTAGGCTCTCTGAAGAAAGAATTGATATTAGTAGAACAGTTTTGTTCATTCAGTATGCTCAGGCTTGAGTTTCTGTCTGTTTTTCTTCAGTCTTGAATTCATAGATTCATGGCTGCAGATTTCAGTGTGCAAATATGGAAAACATTAAGGTCATTAAGTGAAAACATTTATTTTATTCTGACCACTTGAAGAGTCTACTGAAAAGAGATATGGGCAGTAGTCTGATTAATTTCCCAACATCTGCAAGCTGTTTTCCTCTCCATGTGAATTAGCCATTAAGTCTAAACGATGAGTAATTTTGATTTAGCAACAGTTTCTCGGCCCCTCAGCATGACTGTAATCATACATTTCCAAACACGGAAATGTGTTTAAAGATGAATTGTGAAACTAATAGAAAGCTAATTGGAGCTACATTTTATGTGTTACTATCTGGTGTGACTGTGAGCAGAATGAGCATCTCAGCACATCTTCGCTGTTTAAGTCAGCCGTAAACATGAAACCATACTTGTTTCTTCTCATTAAAAGCTATACAGCTCTCAGTGGGGCGTTCGGATATTCAAACCAGCTGACTCCTTTCCCACTTCATGCTTAGTGGTTGTTTGGTTTGCAGTACCACGGGCTGTGTTTACTGTGTGTACTGTGGCTGTGGAAGAGCCTGTGGCTGGACCCTCGTCTCCCCTCCATGTTTCTCAGAAATGCTTGAGCTTTGAGTTATGGTTGCGGTTGGCTGGCCTGTATCATTGAAAGCTGCCCCAAACAGCGGCTCTCACAATGCTGCTCGCACCACTGCTTTCCTCTTGTCATCTTTGCTCTCCTCTTCTTTACATTTTTAATCGATTCTACTCTGATTAAGGCATTTAATTGTCTTTATTCAAACATCATGTAAGCATAATCGGATTGAAATCTCCATAAATCAATGCTGGTGTCCTGAGTAAGAAATCCAGATCACATTGTTGGTTGATTTACTCATGCATTTAAATGCTCCATCATAAGTGATCTGTGCATGCATTTCTTCACCTGGCATGCCTTTCCTCATAAGTCAATCAAGCAACAAGTAGAGACAGTCCCCGGGTTACGAATGAGTTCCGTTCCCACGGCTGTTCATAAGTCAGATTTGTATGTAAGTCGAAACAGTTACGTAAGGTGTGAATCTAGTGTATATATTTTACCTTTCTATGCATAAGAAGTATTAAAGAAACACTTCCAGATATCCTAAAACATAATAATGTGTGTGTGTGTGTGTGTGTGTGTGTGTGTGTGTGGGGTACAAAAAAAAAACATGTAGGTTAACACTTTTTCCACATTTTTGCTTTATTCGCAGTGCAGAGAAAAATTGGAGTATAGTGTGTTTCAGAGTACTGATTGTTCCCAGTCTTGCTCACACTGTTTATGGTTTTCAGCTGAATCTCACATCTCGTCTCTCTCCGGTCCTGACCTTTACCTCACTGACCTAATGTACAGCTCACTTTCTGTCTCTCCCTCCACCATCTATTCCTACTCAGTCTTTTTGAGGTGCACTGGGGACGGGTCATTATCTACACTACCAGAAGTTTCCATGTGGAGGGGTGTATTTCAACACCAAACGACACCATCTGCTTTGCTCTACGTCAGGCTAGGGGTCGCATTCTCAGTGGGCCAAAACGAGTGACAAGACTGAAAGGTGGAAGGGGCCGGTAGAATTCTTCATACTGCTTCTGAAGTGCTGGTTTTTGTTAGAGATACTTTTGTAATTGTGTTAGCACACTCGATACCCATTATTCTGCTTAATTAAGCAGGTCAATTGTCTATACTTGGGTTGCAGGGTAGTAGCATTTCTAAAGTTCAATTCTGTATTCAAAAATGGCCAAAACATAACAGCTTTCTCAAGAAACACATCAGTCTATTGTTGTTTTGCAAAATGCAGGTTATTCCAGTGTCAGATTGCCAAGAAACATAATATTTCATCCAAACTTGTCCACCAGTGTCTTGAGAGTGCATCAGAGTCTGTAGTTTGAGAAACAGATCTTACAGGTCTCAGTTAGCTGCTTCCTTAAATGCTACGCACCAACCTTAAATGCTACGCACTAAATGGCTAAATGGCATGCAGCCAATATGATCCACCATTGTAGCAGTGTTTGTAATGAGGACTAATTTACTTTAAAGTTCATGTCTATGAAGTATATTTCCATTACTTTTCCTACCCCTTGTATTTCTGCCAGTGTAAGTTGAAGTTGACCCATCGGAATATGATTTTATTTTTTTAATTAGAAATAATGTTGAGTTTGTAAGGCTTAAAGGACATACCGGCCATTTTTCATGTTTGAGCCTAATATATTCAATTTTCATACATGTAATGTTACTGACAATCCNACCGGCCATTTTTCATGTTTGAGCCTAATATATTCAATTTTCATACATGTAATGTTACTGACAATCCCAAAGCATACTGGAATGGTGAATTAAAAACATTTTTCCCTACCTTCCAGACCGCCATTGGTTGCAGTTCCTGGTACGCTATTAAAATCAACTTGCTGATACTTGAAACGTTGGGATAGGTAATCCATCATTGTGAACAAGATATGTATTCAGGGTTTTCTTTTCTTTTTTTTTTTTTTTTAANTTTTTTTTTTTTTTTTAAGTTACGTAATTTTAGCATTTAAGTGCAATAAAAAGCATAGAATGATCTGAAATTGCTTCCTGTTGTCAGTTCTTCACTACAGCACTTGAATGTACCACTAGGGAGCATTTGTATGTAAATTTGTATGTAAACATGTATAAAAATTGAGTATATTAGGCTCAAATATGCAAAATGGCCAGTATGGTCCTTTAACAGCAGTAATGTGTTCATTTTAAAAACAAAAACATTCATTTAATCAAATGATGGGTAGAAATGCTATTACTCTTTGAATTTTAAGAATAAATAAAAGTTACCAGAACAAGACTTATAATAATAATAATACATGTAGCAATAATAACAATAGCAAAGCTATAATGAACTGAGCTTTTCATCGGAAATGTGGATTTACAGGTTTTACAATCTGGCTTCATGTTACAACAGGATATTGATTGGGATCTGTGTTCAGATGCACTGAGGGTTTAATCTATAGCTCTCTTATTGAGCATCATATTGTCACAGTTGGAAGTACAGTTGCTATAGTCTCACACTGCTAAAGTTATTAGTGCCATAACTCATTACAGGGAAAGTAAGACATTAAAGTTGCAGTTGAAGGAGTAGTGATATGTTTAAAATAGATCTGAAAAGAGTTGTAATATGTTTTAATGTTCCTTTGTCCCAAGATGAGACAGTATATTTTTCATTTGGGATTCTGGCTGAAAAAGCACATTCTATACCCGCACCCATAAAAACCACTTCATAAAATTTTAGATGATCTTAAATTATGCATATGTTCATTCTGTATTCATGAGGTGGATGTGATGCCTTCATGACGGTCAGTCTAGTCTCTTGCGGCTGACTTGCTTCTGGATTCTCCATCTATCTGCTTCAGATGACAGCAGGCATAAAACTTAATGATCTCTTCCTCAGAGGGGGCCGACAAAGAGCCGGTGGAAATGCCATCTCCTGTTTAAGAAAAAAAGGAGGAGAAAAAACAGAGAGAAAGATGTTGGACACCAGCAGACACACGAGAGGGAGAAAATATAGCAGCACATCTGCAGTTTGGCTGCACTGGGCCTGGGATTCAGGGTTTCACCTCGTGGGAACCATCTCTTAAAGAAATAACAGAGCCTTCAATCAGCGGACGGTGTTTAAGAGCTGTCAGTAATGTGTGTGAGAGGAGGAACAGACATGTTGAACTGCTTTTACCAAAACTCAACCCCCCAAGAAGTCATTGGACAGCTTTTGGCTTTCCCTTAAACAGAATAAAGGCTCAGAGGAGAAGAAAACCAGCTACTTATGATCCCTAATCGTCAGAATTTGGGGGGATCCTTGAACCTATTGTTCACTGGAGGCTTAAAAAACATTTACAGTAAATACTCTCAGTGTAAAAGTAAATCTCAGATAAAAAGATAAAATTTCTTATCCCTGGCGTGCTTTGTGATGAAAAGCAAATCTCTCCATCTGATTTTCTGATTTTGGCATACAGAAGTTATGTCTCCGTGCATGAAAGTTCCAGAAGTCTCCGTACTTTGCATCTGCTGCTGCATAAATGCTGCAGAATTTTCCTCATAATCCAACAAAGCAGAAATATAGTTTGCATACTAAAACTGTAGGACTTCCATGATAACAGGATATGTTAGATGAATTGTTTGAGCAGAACTGAAGACAGATTGTGGTCAAACACACAGATCAGTTCCTTATGTACAGCGTTGGTAATCAACCGCACCATTCAGACAGTTTGACCAATCAGCACAAATTATATGTTGTGCACGCCATGAATCATTTTACTGATTTTGTTCTGCTGCTTTGTCGCTTTCACCCCCCGTTTTATTTTCTCTCTGTGTAGCATAGTTACCATATTGATCTTGTCTGGATCTGGGCTGGAATCAATAACACACGCAACCCTACTTTCTGATATAATTCAAAGCAGGATTAAAGTGGCAAAGCGGTGTTTGTGAGTCAAAGGAGTCTTTGGTTTTTGGGAGGGCTCTCAGCTCAAGGAAACAATGAATTCTTTGTTTCAGACATGGTTGTGTTCACGTTTCGCACCATGATTACTGAATTCAGGATTGGATGTGCCTGATGGGATTTTAATGAGTGGCCTGAGAGAGCAGGGTTGGGTTATGTGTGAATGTGAAGTGGGAATGGGATTCTCCCTCACATTGTTCCAGCAAGTATTTGGCTCATCAGGGGAGGGATGGTGAGGGATAGTGGAGATCCGGGAGGGTTGGATAGATTTCGGGTGTGGGTCAGTTTAAGGAAGGAACAAAGTGCGTTTGATGCTTCACGATAGCCGCTATTGGTTTCTGTCAGCTAATGTTTAAGTTACACACACTTTGAAACATTATCATGATCTGTTGCTTTTCCATGAAAGTTGAGGTGAGACAAAAATGCAGAATAAAACCACTGTTGTGTTTCTTTGTCTCCACATAGCTATACAGACTTTAACAAAAATAGTTTGCGCCAAATTAAATATTGAACAGCCGATCAGTGATTTTCTAAGACAATGATGTCCCCTTCACTTGCAATTGGATTAAAACATGAATATAGATCCAGGGATAAATAATGAATAAATGGATTAATACATTTTTTTAATCTTGAAAGGTCTAGGAATAAGCAAATTTGGGTTTGGGGATTATAGCTAATTAAAATAAAAAACGACTGCCTCGTCTCAGAGCTTTTTTAGGCTGTAGAATTGTCAACAGTGAACAGGAAACCATTTGTCTACCATAATGCAGATTAAACACACAGCAGAAACATTTTTTGTCACTTTACCCCCTTTGAGACAAGAAATTTTAAAAAATGCCTCCAATATTCTAAAGATTACCCTCTCCAGATCATTTATAAGCAGTGTGGTATCTTCGTCATTAATCTGATATCTTTATAAATGCAAGCGATATAACTCAAATTAGCCTCCAGTCAGCTGTAACTACCCTCATTTGAAGATGAAGGATTTGAGCCATCTCAATCTCTTTGATAGGATTTATCCACTCATGCAAATAAAAAAGCCTTAGCTCATCTCCATTGAACAAAGCTATAAAATCAGTGAAAGTGCTGCTTTTTCATGTCACAAGACAGAAAACTCATCTGCTCATTTCATGACAGGAAGGGATTTTCACTATTTTGGCTGTTTTTGTATTGATGATGGAAGGCTGGAGGCATATCAAGAAATTGATGTGTTTTCTCAATGAAGGGTCAGTTCGGGTTCAGCGATGCACCTGCTTAACCTTCGGCACAGGCCAATTTCCTTAATTTCAACTTGGATAAACAGTGTTCAAAGGAAACTGGCATTCCATTGAACACTCAGACCTGCTACATTGCTGTTTTGTGATGTATCAGTCCAATTTTAACGAAGCCCGTAACACTTTAGATCTAACTGCTGAGGCCACTGAGTCGTGATATGAGTCATGCAGTGTGTAACTGTTCATTTGTAATGAGGTTACTCATCCAGAAATGTAGCTCGCTGTGGCAAAGGTTATTAGCACTTTCTTTGGGGAACATCAGAATGCTTAAATGAGGATCTGACTCATGAAGAGACTCTTCATAGGCTGTTGTGGCTGTAAATGCCAACCCTGTCACCCGGGGTACATAAGGCAGATAAATAATGATGTAACAAAGCAGTGAAAGAGGATGGCCAGCTCATTTAGCCCAGAGAAAGAAGGCGTTTCAGTGCTGATGAAAATGACGGTTATGTTCAGTTGATTCATATGAGAAGGGGAACTGCAGCAAGGTGGTTGTCACGCTGGGTAACAATTCTTCCCTTTTCCGCTGCATGTGCTCAAGTGTGTGTTGGTTTGGTTGTGCTTATTGCTCGGCTTGTGTGTTTGCTGTAAGTGTAACCATTTGGCTATTCTTAGAGAGCCGGCAGATGGCCCGGGGCTGGCACACTCCCGGTGCCCAGGAGATCATTTGGCTGTAACCCAGAGTATGTTGTTAGAGCTAATCTACATTCTGTCATTCAAGAGGCTGCTGATGCAGTGTGATGGAGTTGAGTGGAGGGTTAGTCAACGGTGTTTACTCTCAAAGCCCATTACTGCATCCAAATGCCTCTCTGGTTGCATCGCTTCCAAGGCGAAGTATTTCTGAGCAGGGTTTCTTGAGGACAGCACTGTAATGTGATATTCACTGAAGGTTTGCATTACAGTAGTGGTTTGACGTGTAATTGCATAATCAATGTTAGGATTGTTTTACTGATAAAATTAATGTCCTAGCATGAAGGGAAATGGCTTCTTTGGTTGGGGAAATTATTCCAAAAACAGTAACATTTACTGACTGATGATGGGCACACAGGGATTGTTTTTTCTGTCTTCCCCGAAAGGTTAAGCTGTTGATTTTTATCTGCCTTTTAGTTTGCATTAGCCAAGCCACATGTAGTATCACAGCACAATCAATCAGTTAATTGTCTGAGTGTCGGAAAGTTGTCGAGACAGAAGTGCCTTTTGCACCAGAGGAACCTTTTCAGGAACTCAGGAACTTTCTTTCATTTGGTACCAAGGTACCAGAACTACATTATGCAGCTCCTACTCCAGGATGTTCAGGACCTGCTAGGTGGAGCTCACAAGACCGAACACCAGATATAAGCTTCCCCCTAGCACAAACAGGTAGCAAAACCAGCAACAGCAAGATTTCTAGTCTGAAGAAGATGCAAGATGCCATGAAACTGAAGGAGGTGTAAGGTCTTCTATCAGTTTGTGCAGATTAGGAGAAAGATACACCCCTCTCTCACACAACAGTCTATAGGAGGGTGAAGATGTGATGTTAGTGCATGATCAGGAGGANCCCCTCTCTCACACAACAGTCTATAGGAGGGTGAAGATGTGATGTTAGTGCATGATCAGGAGGAATGTTGTTTATTCCTTGTCATTGTTTTTAAAAAGTGCATATAATCGTTTGTACCGTCGCTGGGGTGTTCTGTACAGGTCCCAGCTGTCCTCTCAAATGAAAGTCCTCATGGTGCTAAAGGGCTGCACTCTGCTGTTATTAGTAATACTTTTCCCAGGATAAAATGACATAGAGACGACGCCATGGAGAGGAAGACATTTTTTTGTGGAAAGTTTGTACTTCATAAAACTGGAAAACTGATACTGTAACAGATTTCCTCTTACAACATCCCACTGTTTACTCTGCCTCCCTCTTTAACTCTGTCTCTTTTTTTTGTCATTATCTAAAGGCCAAACCTACAAACATGAGAATCAGATACCAGCAAATGCCCCCCCATCACGTCTGATTTATTTATATTCATATCACCAACAGGCACGTTGCTGCAGCAGCATGTTCGAGCGAGGCCGTCGCCGTATCATGTCAGACGCAGACGAATCAAAAGCACAAAGGCTTCTGTGTTCTTCAGAAAATGCTTATCGGTGGCTGGCATTTTGAACTCTCACTTTTCTGTTATTTGAGAAGAAAAACAGACCTGAAGCGGAGCCTGAAACACCTCAGTCATGCAGTACCTGTCTGCATGTAGGCTGGTACTCGCCCGGAGAGATGTAAGGTTAAGCTGGATGGTTGTCTCGTTTGGCTTCAGGTTGATGCGTCTGTGGTTTGGTGTGTTTGTGCATGCACACCTCACACAGCGGAGACCACACGTTTCTGTCAAAGCACAGGAAATTCGGTCTCCTCCTTCATTAAGAACCGTGTGTCTCTGCTGCTGCAAGCATATACAAGCACATTTGGCAGAGCTGAGCTTTGCACCGTGTTTATTTTGCTCATTGCAGCGTTACCTTGGCGGTCTTCGTCTTTTCACACTCGATCCTCTTTAATGTGAGGTAAGCCGTAATTTGTAGTTGGCAACTTTCTCCTAACAAGGTCGGTCTGTTTTGTGTCTTAAATATTTTTTTTTTGTGATTGCGGAATTCACCTCTAACGTACAGCTGTACAGTTTCATCTCACATCTGCTGTTGCTTATTTAACCGTGCGGCTCTAACTGACATCATTTATATCTGATTATGTTGACAAGTCAGAATTAGTCTTGTGGGGCCTGCTGCCAAGATGAGGTGGACGCAGGTTGAAATTTATGTGAGGTCGGGGAGCAGATGTGTTCCTGTTCTTGTGTGATTTATGAGTTAGCTTTTGTGTAATGCATACACTGGTTTCTGGGAGGATCTTTGGAGGTTGAGGGTTACTGGAAAACAAAAAAAAAAAAAAAAANAAAAAAAAAAAAAAAAAGGTTTTACTTGGGGTAGGGTGCATGTGTGTATGTTTTTTGCTCCTGACATGAGTTTTTTGAAAATGGTGCAAATGACAGATTATCATCTTCGTTTGGTGTCTTGTATGAAAGGTGGATGCTTATTCAGAGTCGTTTTTAAGTCTGGTGTATCTTGTTTCACACAGGAAATGAGCTGCTCAGATCATTATCTTCCATAATCTTCACATCAGACTTATTTTTCTCTGCAGTTATTATCATTTTACTGAACAGTGTTGTGGTGTCACTAAAATTACTACCTGCTTTATGTTTGAATATTACACCTTCTTGCCGACCTTTGTTAGAGTCTTCCCCTGCTTGGACAATAAAATCAACATTTCTCTGTTTCATCTGTTTTTCTGCATCTTTCAGGGTCAGAGGTCAATCCGAGCCACAGCAACATGTCCGAGTCTGCAAAACCCCACCACCCCAGCCCACAAGGTAAAGGGGAGAAGACCCATGACAGCGACTTCAGCTACGTGGGCATCGACGCCATTCTGGAGCAGATGAGGAGGAAGGCTATGAAGCAGGGTTTTGAGCTCAACATCATGGTTGTGGGTGAGTAGTACATACATGAACAAATCATCATAAAACAACCAGATAGATGTCCAAAAGCTGCATGAGTACTCAGCATAAAACAGCTGCTACATGGACAGAATATTTATCTTCTTTGCTCCGTGTTCCTACTCTTTCCACTGTGAAAAGATCTGTTCCTCGTAAGCTTGCAGAAAGTATTCAGCCCCCTTCACTTCCCACTGAAAATCGAGTGGGATGTTGTGAATATAGCTCAGTTGTTATCTTCTAATTCAGCAAGCTTGAGCAACTCCACATGTTAGAATGGGAGAGTGAGGCCATGTTTATACTAGCTGTTAACTCTGTGTACGCATATGCAAAGCAACTGCCAGGCTTGTCCTGTATTTGTTTTTGACCATTGGTTGTGCATGTCTTGCAGAATTAATGATACACATTCACGACATGCAGGACTGACTAAAATCTCAGGGCGGTAATGTCAACTTTTGTCACGTCAGCAGAGCAGCAACAATGACAACCAGCAAAATGTCTGATAGTTATGAGGAGAAGCTGATCCAACATGACAGGATTCGTTTAGTGGCCTTGCCATCTGTTGTTGCCCCTCCCCGTGTGTTTTTAGGCTAACGAGAGTCAAATGCAGACCTCTTTGATTGTTGCCATCTTTGTTTGCGCTGTATAGCAAAATCAGTAGTGGTTTTATGGGTTTTGGTGCACTTGACTTAGACGAGGTCCAGTCCTCAGGACCCATAACAGGGCATATTGTCCCTCTCTCCCTCCCTACCAACACCTGATATGCATTCTTATTTCATTAAACCTAAAGAGCTTGATTGGCGGAATACACAAGATTTAGCTCAGCAGATGAGGGCAGAGTTGGAAGGGATGGAAGATTTACAGTGGTGTGTTCCAAGGAACCTAGGACTTAAAGTATCAGTAAGTATGTAGAAAATGTGATCATAAACTATATATTTGCAGTCCTCAATATGAATCAGAAGATGCAGAGCAACAGCATGGGCATACTGTGTACCAGGTTAATCCCAAAATGATGTGGGAGAAGGCAGACAGCAACAGCAGCTACTGAATAGAATGTTAAAACACATCAGCAGGGAGCTGGAACACAACTGGAGTGCCAGTGCACTAATACAGACTCTTCTTCTTTCTTCTTTTCCTTTTGGCTTTCCCTTCAGGGGTCACCACAGCGAATCATCTGCCTCCATCTAACCCTATCCTCTGCCTCCTCTTCTCTCACACCAACTAACTTCATGTCCTCTTTCACTACATCCATAAATCTCCTCTTTGGTCTTCCTCTAGGCCTCCTGCCTGGCAGTTCCAACCTCAGCATCCTTCTACCGATATGTTCACTATCCCTCCTCTGTACATGTCCAAACCATCTCAGTCTGGCCTCTCTGACTTTATCTCCAAAACATCTAACATGCGCTGTCCCTCTGATGTACTCGTTCCTGATCCTATCCATCCTCGTCACTCCCAAAGAGAACCTCAGCATTTTAGTCTCTGCTACCTCTAGCTCTGCCTCCTGTCTTTTCCTCAGTGCCACTGTCTCTAAGCCATACAACATCGCTGGTCTCACCACCGTTTTGTACACCTTTCCTTTCATTCTTGCCGAGACTCTTTTGTCACACATCACACCTGACACTTTTCTCCACCCATTCCAACCTGCTTGCACACGTTTCTTCACCTCTTTTCCACACTCTCCATTGCTCTGGACTGTGGACCCTAAGTACTTAAAATCCTCCACCTTCTTTATCTCTATTCCCTGTAACCTCACCATTCCACTTGAGTCCCTCTCATTCACAGCCATGTATTCTGTCTTGCTGCGGCTAACCTTCATTCCTCTCCTTTCCAGGGCATATCTCCACCTCTCTAGGTTTTCCTCCACCTGCTCCCTGCTCTCACTACAGATCACAATGTCATCTGCAAACATCATAGTCCAAGGGGATTCTTGTCTAACCTCATCTGTCAGCCTGTCCATCACTACAGCAAACAAGAAGGGGCTCAGAGCTGATCCTTGGTGTAGTCCCACTTCCACCTTGAACTCCTCTGTCACACCTACGGCACACCTCACCACTGTCTTACAGCTCTCATACATGTCCTGCACCACTCTAACATACTTCTCTGCCACTCCAGACTTCCTCATACAACACCACAGTTCCTCTCTCGGCACCCTGTCATATGCTTTCTCTAGATCTACAAAGGCACAATGCAGCTCCCTCTGACCTTCTCTGTACTTCTCTATCAACATCCTCAAAGCAAATACTGCATCTGTAGTACTCTTCCTTGGCATGAAACCATACTGCTGCTCAGAAATGCTGACTTCTGCCCTTAGTCTAGCTTCCACTACTCTTTCCCATAACTTCATTGTGTGGCTCATCAACTTTATTCCTCTGTAGTTGCCACAGCTCTGCACGTCTCCCTTGTTCTTAAAAATCGGCACCAGCACACTTCTCCTCCATTCCTCAGGCATCCTCTCACTCTCTAAGATCTCGTTGAACAACCTAGTCAAAAACTCTACTGCCACCTCTCCTAGACACTTCCATACCTCTACAGGTATATCATCAGGACCAACTGCCTTTCCACTCTTCATCCTCTTCAGTGACCTCCTCACTTCATCCTTACTAATCTTTGCAACTTCCTGGTTCACAACGGTCACCTCTTCTACTCTTCGTTCCCTCTCATTTTCCTCATTCATCAGCTCTTCAAAGTACTCTTTCCATCTTCCCATCACACTTCTGGCACCTGTCAATACATTTCCATCTCTATCCTTAATCACCCTAACCTGCTGCACGTCCTTCCCATCTCTATTTCTCTGCCTCGCCAACCTGTATAAATCAGTCTCTCCCTCCTTACTGTCCAGCCTAGCATACAAGTCATTGTACGCCCTTTGTTTGGCCTTTGCCACCTCTACCTTCACCTTACGCTTCATCTCCCTGTACTCCTGACTACTCTCTTCAGTCCTCTCAGTGTCCCACTTCTTCTTAGCTAACCTCTTTCTCTGTATACACTCCTGCACTTCCTCATTCCACCACCACGTCTCCTTATCTACTTTCCTTCCAGATGACACCCCAAGTACTCTCCTACCTGTCTCCCTGATCACATTAGCTGTAGTTGTCCAGTTATCTGGAAGCACCTCTTGGCCACCCAGAGCTTGTCTCAACTCCTCCCTGAAAACCACACAACACTCCTCCTTTTTCAGCTTCCACCACTTTGTCCTCTGCTCTGCCTTTGTCCTCTTCATCTTCCTCACCACCAGAGTCATCCTACACACCACCATCCTATGCTGTCTGGCTACACTCTCACCTACCACTACTTTGCAGTCACTGATCTCCTTCAGATTACATCGTCTATACAAGATGTAGTCCACCTGTGTGCTCCTACCTCCGCTCTTATAAGTCACCCTATGTTCCTGCTTCTTCTGGAAGAAAGTATTCGTTACAGCCATTTCCATCCTTTTTGCAAAATCTACCACCATCTGTCCTTCTGCGTTCCTATCCTGGATGCCAAACTTGCCCATCACTTCCTCATCACCTCTGTTGCCTGCACCAACATGTCCATTGAAATCTGCACCAATCACCACTCTCTCGCCTCTCGGGATGCTCTGCATCACTTCATCTAACTCACTCCAGAATTTCTCCTTCTCTTCTAACTCACATCCTACCTGTGGGGCATAACCACTAACAACATTGAACATCACACCTTCAATTTCTAACTTCAGGCTCATCACTCTGTCTGACACTCTCTTCACCTCCAGTACATTCCTAACAAACTCCTCCTTCAAGATAACTCCTACTCCATTTCTCTTTCCATCTACACCATGATAAAACAGCTTGAACCCTGCTCCTAAGCTTCTAGCCTTGCTACCTTTCCACCTGGTCTCTTGAACACAAAGTATATCCACCTTTCTTCTTTGCATCATGTCAGCCAACTCTCTAGCTTTTCCTGTCATAGTCCCAACATTCAAAGTCCCTACTCTCATCCCTAGACTCTTGCCTTTCCTCTTTTCTCTCTGCCTACGGACACGCCTTCCTCCTCTCCTTCTTCGACCAACAGTAGCCCAATTTCCACCAGCACCCTGTAGGTCAACAGTACCGATGGCGGTCGTTGTTAACCCGGGCCTCGACCGATCCGGTATGGAAGTCATAGGAATGATTCGCATCTTTGCTTTGGCATAGGTTTTACGTCGGATGCCCTTCCTGACACAACCCTCTGCATTTATTCGGGCTTGGGACTGGCACAAGGTGGACACTGGCTTGTGCCCTCTTGAGGCTGCATTAGTGCACTAATACAGACTGATTCATTAAAAATCATTTCTTAAGCCTTAGTGGCTAATGTGCTCTTAATGTGCTCTTGTTGACAAATTCTTCTTGAAAACTAATTAGTTACATTTATTTTATATATTTTTGTCATTTCCTGTGCAATAAATTGTAAAGCAAACTGTGTTTTAATGATTTTTTTTTTTTTTAAATCTGGGGATGACCTCAAACTTGTGGTCTGTAGTGTAGTAATGTCTGGAAAAAATGTCATGCATAACAGTTATTGACTCAATAGTCAGAAGGGTTGGAATACCACAAATACATACAAAACCAGTTTAAGCCTTTCTGAAGGCTAAAATAACCATGAATATGGTGGACATGTGCACACACACACACACAGATGCACGCACACAGAAAAACAGGACTTCACATGCTTAGTTTACACATTCTCTAAAGTGAAAAAGACCTATTTTATTATAAACATTTAGCTTAAAAACTCTCATTAGTTGTCCTTTGATGCAGGCATAAAAAGCGCGTGTGTGTGTGTGTTTGTGGCATGTGTATTTCTACATTAGTTGTTCTGTTAACCAACCAGCATGGTTGGTGCCTCTTCTTTGTGCCTTCATGATGTCAAACATACACACACACACACACACACACTTGAGTGGATAAAAGGAGCCTGTCAGGCAGAGATAGAGGCATAATGATGCCGATTACTCTGACAAGCCGAAGCACACACTCCTTAGGGAGCACTCACACTTCTTCAGAAAGCACCACACACCACCAATTAGGTGCCACCGTCACATCTGTCTGCTGACACACACACATAAATGCACACATACACATGCGGCATGCCCTGTGTATGTATATACGCGTGCGTGCTGTGATGTGTAAAATAGAAACCAGTTCATGTTTTTCAGAGCAACGAATACCAAAATGTGTTTTCCCACATGCTGAGATACAGATTATTCTACAAAGACGTGTTGAAAAGCCTCAGATACTTACATCCCTGTTTGATTTTCAAGCCTTATTGTTTATGTTTGGTTCATGTTGGCATTGGGGGGGGGGGGGGGNGGGGGGGGGGGGGGGGGGGTTGTGAGGCTGTAGAATGCTGCCAGAGTGATTTCAGGCGCTGCAGGGCAGTGTTTTTGCACTCCGCTAGATTGCATGTCAGCACAGCTCCAAGGAGAGATCCTCCGATATGACAAGGATTTGTTGCATAAGGACTGGTACTGTTTATCACAATAGGAACATAGATGTATGCACACACACACATACACACTTGAGTGGATAAAATTCAAGTGTGTGTTGGGGGACTTATGCTGATTACAGTGCAGAATGAATGTGTTTACTTTTGGAAATCATGTCCTAATAGCTTTAATCTTTTCCTGACTCGCGGCTCAGTTTTCATTATCGGTGCCAACAGATTTCTACACCTTAACACTGACATGTGATCACTTGTAGAACTGTAACACCTTGAAGACAAAAATAAACTTTTGTAGTGAGGTGATTTAATGTTAAAGTTATGAAATGATACAGAGAGACTGAATAGACTTGAACAGAATAAAATAGAAGTGATGATTAAAACTGGTGATTTGTTTTCATGAGGATTTTTCATGTCCAGAAAACCAGCCTCAGTTGATGATGATTGTCAGGATCACAGTCCATTATGGATAAACAGTATTTGCTAAAGTTAGCAAATTCACATGCATAAAAGTTAAATCTGTATTCTTCCAAGTGAGTCAGGAGGTTTTTGTACAGTTTTACTCGATCAAATTCCTGTAACTTGAGAAAAAATACATCTTCTCAGGCACTGAAGATAACACATGGTGTTATATTTGTAAAGTTTAAATTGTAAGTATCTGAGAGTTGTTGTATATTGTAAGATGCAACTAATACCACCATCCCCATTCAGAGGGAAACAAAAATATGATGCAGCAATCCAATATAAGTCAAATGTAGTTTTGATGAGCTTTCTGGGCCTGTAGCCAAAGATGAACTTTATTAGTTTTCTGACTAACTGCAGCAGGACAGAGTAGAGTTTTATGAAGGTTCAAGTAAAATGTACAAAATGTATGTAAATGTATGTAAATCAAGATAATACTGATGGAAATGAATGAGATGTGTGATAAAGTTCCCATTAGCTAAAGAGTTGTTACTACTGAGGACATGAAAGGTTACAGCAGCATATCGGTTCTGTCCCTTGTGGCCCCCTGTATGAGATGAATTTGCCTAAACCCTGCCCTCAGCCAGCTGACCTTTGGATACCCCCCCCCCCCCCCCCCCNTGGCGGCTTGGCATGGCTCCACACACCGTGATGATGCCCTCCGGGGGTGTGAATAGAAGGATAAAGAAAAGAGTGTATTGCATGTGTGTGTATGCTTGTGTGTGTATGTGCACGTGTGGTCTTTACATCTGTCCTCTTGGCCTCCACAGCTTGTTAATGTGACCCCTGCAGCTGTCCTGCTGCTGTCACGGTCGGTTAACACGCGCTCACTCACTGAATCCATACATTAGGTCATGTCATGTGCGTATACAGTATGATCTCATTCTCTGGGCTGAGAAGAAGCTTAAGAGATCTATTGTGTTTAAGTGGAATGAAGCTCTTTGTCTTCAGCAAGTTTGCTGCTGGGACTGAACAAAGTTAAAGCTACTAATACATGTGTGCAGGGTCTCTAACTCTCCTTTGTGTGTTTGTGTGTGTGTGTGTGTTCTGAGCAGGTCAGAGCGGTCTTGGGAAGTCCACTCTGATGAACACTCTATTCAAATCCAAGGTGAGCCGTAAATCAGCGCAGCCAAACCCGGAGGAGAGGATCCCCAAGACCATCGAGATCAAGTCCATCAGTCACGGTTAGCCAACGCTCATGTTTCGTAGCCTACATGTGCAACACGTTTTTTTATGCTGGTCTATCATGCTATTATAATACATTCTGTGCAGTTTCTTTGTGGGTCTAACGTGCACATTTGTTTTCCACTTTTGTGTGTGTAGATATTGAGGAGAAAGGAGTGAGGATGAAGCTGACAGTAATTGACACTCCAGGCTTTGGGGATCAGATCAACAATGAAAACTGGTGAGTGTAGCTAGACTGTATTAATAGCTGATAGTAAAATCCCTTCTCCTATTATGTCATCCCACATATTGTTTGAAAACTGGCTATCAAAGCCAAAATCTGATATGTTATCAATACCATATTGAGTTTTAATTGGATTTTTTTTTTCACTGTATTACTTCGTAGAGTTAGAGAGATGCTCATAGAAAGAGATGGAAACATTTAAAGTGTATCTCTATATGTGTGACCTAATTTTTTTTTTTTTTTTTTTTTTTATAATTTTCATGCCAAGAATTTCATTCCACTGGAATTCTTTTATTGTTAATCTAATAGTTGATTTTCAGAGGGTTAGCAGCTCTTAAAGAAAGGGTGGTCTGTCCATCAGATGTAATGATGATGGAAACTCTGGGATTAATCAATAAATCAATTTTAAAAAGACAATTGATTCGTTGACTGAACAAATTATATGTACAAAAACAAATATTGCTGTTTTACATATGGTTTTGTGTAGCCATGGGAAGAACTGTGAAGTCGACAAAATACTAGTGATATGTGATTCTTTTTTAAATTAATACAGGTGGTATATGGAAATGATTGGGTTAACATTCCCATAGAAACCAAGGACTTAATGTCTTTAATATTTGTCCAGCAGTGGCTATCAAGCTAAAATAAATGATACTCCCTTCACCCACTTTGATCAACTAAAACTCACCATGCTTCTGAATCCTGTTTTTTCCAAGTACAGAACAGATACATTATATGATATCTCAAAGTATTTTTGAGACAATAACACTAAACAAGGTTTTCATTGGTGTTTGCAGAAGTATACATTAATGTGTATAAACTGTATAAAAGTAGTAACAATAGAGTCTTTCCCTTCTGTAATTTCCTGTCAGTAATATGAAGTGCACATTTGTTAGCGGCTAAGCTAACACTGTTCATACATCGCCAGCAGAGGATCTTTGAGAAATAGTTCCTTGTCTGGATCATATCTTGGGTTTTGTTTTTTTTTTAAGTCTCTTAAAGCTTGTTTTTTGCATTGTTTGAACTGGTTTCATATTTTTAACGAGACAAAAATTCACAGCTTCAGTAATTTCACACCACTGCTTTTTCTATCATAGGGTGTTAGCTAACGCTGCAGCTACGGTGGACCGAGTTAGCATCACTTGCCTGCTTGTTTGTCATTAGAATTTAGCCACTTGCTTCTCCTTCTCATACAACTTGTGACATTCTTGAGCGTTTCTGCTTCACGTGGAGAAAGGAATTTGTTGTTTACACCGCTGGCTGTTAGCCAGCCTTGTAGCCGAACCATTTCCAAACAACAGGTCGCTCCCTTTTCAGGAGCTAATTTGTCAGGTGCTGACCCCGCTACTTTTGGGCATGCTTGTTTTCTTTCTTCTTCTTGCACGTGTTATGAAAACGCAACAACATGTCATCATGCCGCAATATCATCAATATTATGACATGAAACACAAAATAAAATAAATTTTTGATCCCTGAAAAAACTATGAAAGAACCCCACATTTCTGAACAATTTCTTCTCATTCCTGAATCCTTGTTTCTTCTATCAGCTGGCAGCCTATAATGAAGTTCATCAATGACCAGTACGAAGCTTACCTGCAGGAAGAGATCAACATCAACAGGAAGAAAAGGATTCCAGACTCCAGGGTTCACTGCTGCATATACTTCATCCCTGCCACAGGGCACTGGTAAGACATTAAAGTGACATACATCATTATGACTGTTTTCCATATTTTACTCCTCACCCCAGTTTCTCCACAGCTGCAGACACGTTTGGGCCATCTTGGAATCTCCTGTTATCCAGTCTGTCCACAACTCTTTAACCGCTTCTTTCTCCAGCTCATTTTCCCGTCTGTCTCTAGTGACCACATGTGCAAATCATTTTGACCTCAGAGGCGCTGAGGTATCACTTGGGGAGTCAGATTTCACAAAGAAATGGGACTCTGCAGTTCCCACAGTCTGAGAAATATGTCAGGGAAATGTGTTAGGAGAATTTGGAAGAGTGTGCCACAATTTCTAAGAGATTATATCCAGAGAGCTTGTTTCTTTTATGAATATTATTTTCAGTGCCAGCAAGTAACTGCTGTATCATAGTTCTGGCTTGGATTAAAGTTGATGAGTTTATGTTTGCATGATTCACGTTCACAGATGTGCAAGACCTAAAATATCTCACAGATCAACTTCTGGCAGGATCCCACATGACAGTAATCACGTACAAACACATTTAATGGGAGCTGTGAAAGAAAAACAATGCAAATATAGAAAGATATTGAATATCTTTCATATTGACCGCAAACTGTCAGTAACCAAAAACATAATGATTCATTTGCGGTTGGGAATCGGCTCACTCGGCTCAGTGGAAAGGCTGACTGTATTTGCTCGAAGATTCTGTGACTCTAATACAAGTCTAATACACCAAAGAGAATGAAATGATGGCAATAATGATGCTGAAACTTGGCACATGTGTCAGAGTAACGTGACTGATGAAATGCTTTGTAGAATAAAAAATAGTTCAGTGCAAAGTGTCCACAGCATCTTGGCAGAGTGCATGTCTGTGGTTAAATAGCCAGGTGGAGGCTGTTTTCTCCACTTTGCGAATGCTCACTCTGCTAATGACGAGATAATACAACCCACATTAGTCCACATTGCTTTGACAGTGATTAGGGCCATTTTCTCCAAGTCTGCTCTGTAATTTGTTAGATTTAATAGTGATGAGTGGTGTGTCCTCGTGCACCAAGGGAAAAAGAGGACACACAGTCACACGTGTGCAGAAATCCAGCATGGATCAAATACATTATTACGCACTTTTTGTACAGACATCTGCTTATGTTAGCGTACAAGCACAACAAACACACATGCACACCAACTGTAAACACACAGAGGTTCACACCCTCCTAACCACATATCTCTGTAACAGCTCCATCCAGTTCCATGTGCTGTTTAACGTTTCTGTGGAGCAGAAACTCGACAGCTGTCCACTTAAACCTTCTCTCCAGAGCTTTGGAAGAATGAGCGGTGGATGATATGTGTGTGTCTGTGTGTCCCGCTGTTTGACAGACCCTCTCATCGTCTCCTCATGTCACCACAGCTGCTGCTTGGGTGTGTGTGTGTGTGTGTGAGTGTGAGAGAGAGAGAGAAAGAGAGAGAGAGAGAATACATTTCTGCTCTTGTGAATGAAGTGCAGACTTTAAAGGTGTGGTGTGCATTTGTATCTCAGTTCATGTAAAGCTGTGTGTATGTTGTGTGTGTATATGTGTGTGTGGTTTTGCTTACACCTGCACAGTTCAGCCAGTTCATTTCTTTGTCACAAAACATGATCCAAACCTCTCTCCACTCTTACTTCTCTCTACTTCAAACCCCCTGTCTGCAGGCTACACATGCTTCAGTATCAACAAATGCATAAACTGTACTGTACACACATTACATGAAAGCATACACGTGTGTAATGTCAGATGCAATGACTGAGAATGGGAATCATGCAGACCTACGTGCAACAATCATACATGCATGAAAAATAATCTCTGATCTTAAGGACGACACATTTTCATGGGTATTTTCTCTTTTAATGTCTTAAACTAACAAAGTGCAAAATAAGTATCTGCAACCAATTACACAGATTTCCAAATCCATGTCCTCCTGTCATGTGACCAAAGTCCAAGAATTGCAGGCAGGGAAATGGCACATGCATCTTGAACAGAGATTTCTATTTATCAAGTCTCATGTACAGTATTTTGCATGTCAGCATTTGCTCCTTTTGTGGTTTGAGATAGATGAACGACGCTCACTGAAGCAGAACGCCATCTGGGCATCAGCAGCCATTTGTGATAATGGCAAAGTCAGTCTTGCTATTTTCCCTCTACGCAGTCCTGTTGTTACCTCATTTAACATCCTGAAAACAAGAAGGCTGCACTTTGACTCTCATTAACTTCATGTGTGTTTCTGATGTATTATTGAAAATGGAGGCAGAGCTATCTGTAGTGTGGCTGGTTGTAGCTTCCATTTGGCCACAGAGGAGTTCTCAGAACTGTAAATGAGTGCATACTAATTCTAATTTATAGATATGACTGCTATTTTTGTTCAAGCACATAAACAGGATGATTTGTGTGTGTTAACGTGTACCTATGTGCATGTGTGCATCTTTATTGCATCAATTTAACATATGCTCATGTGCAAGAATACATGGGTACATATGAAACCGCATGTGCTTAATTATGCATGATATACTTCTCAAGCCTATTTGTACATGCTTGTACATATTGATGTATGTCGTTATGAATTGTATATTCAGAGAGAGAGGAGAGATTATCTGTTTTTTTTCTCTTTTTTCCTCTTCCTTTGATGCCTTTCCTCTGCAATTCTTCCTTCTGCAACATGCCAACTGTCTTTTAGTGTGAAAAAATCACAAAAATGTCATGCTCTCCCTCTCTTGGATGCATGGCTTACTGTGTCGGCCCATCTGCCTTTACATTTGTGCTACTCTGTTTCCCCTCTGAGCATGTGTTCTCTCTAATACACGCTCCTCAGCTTTTCATTCACTCTGGAGTGCCAGCGAGGCTTTTCCTCCAGCTGCCACTGGGTCTTTGAACCAGGCAGGTCTGGCATGGCTGGAGCTAATTGCAGGGCAGATCAGGCCACATGAGGGGAATCTGTCTAGAGGAGCAACTGCAAGACATGCAGAGCAGTGAGAAGTACTAAATAATAAAGCAGGAATGTAAACTGAAACAAGGACACTGCTGATGCTGAGTTACCAGGAGAAATTATATAACACTTACAAGAGAAAAATGAAATGAAATGAAATTGCAGATGTCAGGATAGCATCTGCAGCAGATACAGATTTAAGCATAACCATCAAATTTAACATCCAAGCGATTGGATCTTTTAATGAAGTCACACCAGCAGAGAGGAGAGACAGACTAAAAGGTGTCAGTGAACAAGGGAAAGAAAAAAAGATCTATATTTACAGCTTCTTTATCACTGTTGTTTTCACATGGTTGTGCAGAATGTGATGTAATAGATCATTGTTGCCCTCTAGTGGAGGCTCATTTTAATTGCATTGATATGAACAAAATAATTGTTGATGTGATGAAACTGAGTCCTTTGGAAACCTTTTGATCCAGGAAAAACCTCTGAGCATCTTGTAGTTTTGTCATTCACAGAGAATGTTTGGTGACTCTGTGGGCAGTGATGAACGTACTTGAAAGGCTTTCTATTGTTTGATAGTTGCTGAGCTCTGCTAAATTCCACGATTTCTTCATTTGGAATGCATCCAAATCAACAGCAATTACAGTTATGCATGTTCACATGTGGAGAAATGAAGGTGTTTTACCTTATTTCCTGATGTGTGTGTGTGTGTGTGTGTGTGTCCCCTGCAGTCTGAGGCCTCTCGATGTGGAGTTCATGAGGCGTCTCAGCAAGGTGGTCAACATCGTCCCCGTCATCGCCAAGGCGGACACACTCACCCTGGAGGAGAGAGACTACTTTAAACAGACGGTGAGAGGCATGTGTGCATGTGGGCTTCGTGTTTGGTATTTTGAGTGTTTCATGTACATTTGTGTATTCTAGCTATATATTGTATTCTTCCATCACTGTAAGTAATCTTAAAATAAATGAATTAAGTACATCAGTTGGTAAAACAGACAGATTTCCTGCATAAACACACACTCATACACACATGTCGGTTACATATTGCCAGAATCCCAAACAAAAGCCATCTGGGTAAAGAAGGAAGCACTTAAGAACTATATATTCAAGTATTTATTTGCTGATCAGCGTTCCACAGCGTTCCTCTTTTGCCCTTTTTTTAGATGGGGAACCTCTGCCCAGTTCCAATCCACCAGGCTAGCCCTTCATTATAAGTGAAATTACTGGGTGAAGGAGAGAAAAAGACTTTATAATACAAGTCACCCAAGTTTGGAGAAGTCTGCACCATGTGGTACATTACAGATATGACCTCACATGAGTACAATTAAAGAAAGTAGCATTTTGGTAAACAAATAGTTATTTGCCCGCTCTTAGTCAAAACTTTAGTGACTGTGTTTGCTCGTAGCGTGCCATTCCAGAGTCCCAACAACAGCAATTAGGGCAAATGTCTTTTGTGATCGACTTCCAGGAAATGGTTTTGTGATGGTTTGAGTTTTCACTCTTCCTCCTGTCTTTGCATCGCACAATTGGTACTATCAAAGTTCCACAAAAGGCCCTGAATTGTGGTTCCAAATACAGCTTTCGTGAGGCCAGATCTACTGTTTAGAGTCACTATTTTAGGTTTGAGCTCTTGAAAGTTATTGGAAAATGATTTATTTTTTTACTTTATTAGTACAGTTGCATCATACAAAGACTGAGGACTGAGGAAGGGTGAAGGTTTGGGCCAATGGTATCAGTCCATTTTGGTATGCCATAAAAATCAACTTGTAATAACGTGCTTAATAACTTGTATAACGTGCTTGTTATAGGTAATGCATTGCAGCAAACTAAATATCTTTCTTATTTTTTGTTGAAGTTACTTAATTTAACCTGTCCAACATGGAGCTGCATGGAAGAAAATGTATGTCTCCTCCAGGTAATATAGTCCCAGGAGAAGATGGCTCACTACCTTCTACATTTGGACGTACACATTAGCAGGTGAAACATGGAATTGTAAGGTGGATGGATCACCTGAACATTTGATTTTGAAAAATCAGGGGATTTGGCAAAATAACACGAAAACTAAAATATATGTTGGTGTTTATGGTTTGGAAAATGGTTGTTAGTAACTTACTGTAAAATGTATGCTTGTAGTAATTTTTGGGCTTAAACATGCAAAATTAGCAGTATGGTTCTCTGCTGCTTCCCTTTTTCTGAGCGTTTCTGTTGGTTATTTGTTCAACCACAGGAGGCAGACAGCCACCATCTCTCCTTCTCAGAATTTAGACTTGCATAACAGCTTTATTCAGTTTATAGAGGAGGAAGTGTGATAGATGTCTTGGCTACTGTTCCCCCTGTAATGACTTTATCATGTCCAATAGGAACAAAGCAGGAAGTGGACCAGAGCCTGGCAGAGAATGGACGCTGTGGAGCTTGTAACTAGATTGTTTTGGTTGGCCGCACATGCTCTGTGTGACCCTGAAATTATTGACTAAAAGCCTCTCATGCCAGCTTTTTTCATGTTTCCCTGCAGCAGCTTGACATGTAAACAGAATAAGATTTTTTTTTTTTACTAGACATTCAGCCTGTGTGTGTGTGTGTGTGTGTGTGTGTGTGTGTGTTTGTGTGTGTCCAGCTGTGAGCATCTCCTCCCATTCTCCTAACCAACAGTTGATGTGGGTTTTGCTGAATTTCATTTGGTTTGCATCCTATAATGTAATGCTGAGAAAGTTTCCAGGGGTAAACAATGAATGTTTGATCACAGACCAAGTGGAAATTATCACAGTAGTAATTGTGAGGGTGAGGAGTCATTCATTTTAAGGACATTATTCCCAGAAGCCTGTCTGTCTGCTTTTCTGACTAAGAGTCTGTGTTTTGATTTCAGTCATTATAAAGACATACAGAGAAGGTTGGCTATTTTATATGCCATGCCTACAGTATGTCTGGATTTTTTGGGTAACGGTGGTTAACCTCCATGTTAACTCAAGCATATGAAGAATCATTTAATGTCAACATGAGACAGTAGAGTATTTCTGAATGTTTGTAGAATTCTGCAAGTGGGTTCCATCAACTTCGACTTCAACTTCAACTTCAACTTATCTGTGTGTAAATGTGCTTCAGTCCCAGCATTGTGTGTGAGTGTGTGTGTGAGTGAGTGTGAGACATTGCCTGACTTGTTTTTGGCTCCAGGTTCAGTGATGAGATGATGGATGAAGAAAAGGTTTAGGCCTGATGAATTCTGTCTGTTTTCAGTCTCTGTTACTATGGAAACCTATGAATCTATGGTTAACAATTGTGTAAAACCGCTCATTGTGTTTAACAAGGCTTCAAAGACTACTGCAGCCTCAGCTGCTGGTGAATAAACATCTGATCACACCATTTTACATAAGTGGGACATTATGCACCTTTGAGCCCATTTGAATTAATGTTTCTGTGTGCCGCTGTGTTTTTTACAGATCAGGGAGGAGTTACGAGCCAATGGGATTGATGTTTACCCTCAGAAAGAGTTTGATGAGGATGCAGAGGACCGGATGATCAACGACAAAATCAGGGTGAGGTTGCATTGTGTTGCTGAAGAAGATTTCATTGGACACAGTTGAGGACATCCTGTAACTGCAGCAGTTCACGTACATAAACGTGCACTTTTACATTGTTGGTTGTAATCTTCTCTGGAATGCCCTTTAAAGGACCATACCGGTGGTTTTGCATGTTTACATTGCATTACTGCCAACCATTTTCCAAAAATTACTACTGGAGCAAAAGATTTTAGATTTACTTTTGCAGCCTTCCATACTATCATTGGTTTCAGTTAATTCCAGTACACTATAAAAATCAACATGTAGAAACTTGAAACGTGCTTGAGATAAGTAATCATCACAGTGAACAACAAGCGGTTATTGGTTTTTTTTTTAAGTTACTTAACTGATCCAACATGGAGCTACATGGAAGAAAATGTGTCTCCACCAGTGAATATAGTCCCATGAGAAACTGCTTATACCAGAGAAATGAAATTGAAAAAAAAAAGAGAAAAAAAAGGGAAAAAAAAGAAAAACAACAGAGGAAAAAAATAAGAAAAAAAAGAAAAGGAAAAAAGAGAAATGAAATTGACTTTGCCTTCTACATGTGAACATGCATGTTTGCAGGCAAAACATTGACTTTTAGGGAGGTGTATCACCTGAATATTTGATTTTGAAAGATTAAGGGATTTGGAAAAATAACACAAAAACTAAAATACAGTTTTATGTTTTGGAAAATGGTTGGCAGTACTGTAACATGTATTTAGACAGTATTTATTGGGCTCAGACATGCAAAACCACTGGTGTGGTCCTTTAAGATATGATTGTACAAATATAAAGGTAAACCACCAATGCATGAGCTGAAAACAGAACTACTGATAGAACTTGACTGTCTGTTTGGTTTTTTTTTTTTCATCGATGTGTGTGTGTGTGTGTGTGCACAAATACTAAACAGGAAATGATTCCATTTGCTGTGGTGGGAAGTGACCAGGAGTACCAGGTCAACGGGAAGAGGATTCTGGGGAGGAAAACAAAGTGGGGCACCATAGAGGGTAATACACATACACTTTAACACACACATACACACGCATGTACAAACACAGACACAGCTGGCCACTTTTACTGGCAAAAGACAACGGAAAGTGGAACACCAGATACTTACTAGATGTTTCCTGATGATCCAAACACACAGATCAACAATGGAGTTGCTGTTGCCGCCAAAATCTGCTCAAGCTGAAATCCCTAAACCTTTAAAATTTATATGGAGTTTGGTGAAGTACAACAAGTCCAACACTACATGCTTTGCAGTCTTTGCTGTAGTTTGAATAGTTTGAACACATGGAGAGTTTGGGACGACAGCCAGCCGGTTTAACTGCATGTTGACAGAGTATCAGGCATTAGTTTGTTCTGTGTGTGTAACTAGAGAGATGTAGGTGACAGGAAGAGAAGATTTACTCAGCTTTCTGTGTCCATGGGGATAACAAACATGAACACACACACACACACACGAACTTTCACACAGTGTTAACATTTATTGGGTTGTGCTGCACATTTGTTAGGAGACTCAAAGCAGAAGAGTGTCCCTACCTCATCAAAGTGTGTGTGAGATGGAAATTACTTTGACTCCATTCTAGGCAGGCCAAACAGTGTGTGAGAGGTAAAGAGGGGGAGAAAAAAGCTGCATCAGCATCATAAATTAGACCTTCAGACCATGTCAGAAACCAGACCTGTGTGTATCTGTATGAGGGTGGTATATGGAGGTTGAAAGGGAGGAAAAAAATGGGGTAAAGACCAAAAGAGGTGCACATTATACAATGAAAACATACGTATATTTAAGTGACCATGCCAATGATTTTGCATGTTTGAGCCCAGTAAATACAACCCACATTGTATGTTACTCATTACATTATTGCCAATCATATTTTAGTTTCATGTTATTTTCGAAATCTGCTAATATTTTAAAAGTAAATGTTCAGGTGATATACCCACCTTAAACTTTAATATTTCACCTGCAAACACTTACACGATTGTAGAAGACAGGGTCATTTTAACTTCTTGGTAGCAGCAGTTTTCTTATGGGACTATAGTCCATGGCGCCATGGACTATAGTCCCATTTTTTGGTTAAAAAAAGTAACTTCACAAAAAAAATAAATTAATAATAATAATAATAATAATAGTATGTGATTCGCTGTAATGGATTACTTGTCTATGTTTCAAGTTTCTACAAGTTGATGAACTGAAAGAAATAACAGCCTGGAAGGTAGGAAAAACAATTCTAATATTTACCACTCCAGAACTATGTTTGGTTTATGCGGGTATCTATTGAGCTCAGACATAAAAAATCACTGGTATGGTCCTTTAAATGTGTAAATTGTATTTATGTGGAGGCAGGAGGGTGTAGAGCGGAGATACCAGCACGGCTGTTCGTTACAAGTTAGGAGCACGTTCCCTTGACGCTGCTAATCAGCTCTCACAGACCCAGCAGTTATCCAACTCTCCTCCTTTCCAAAAGAATTTAATTTCCTGCCCTGGATTTCTACGCTTTACATAAATAGCACCCTCTTTTTTCCATTTATACTCTTGACATAATCTATAATTCAAACACGTGTTAAACTACTGAAGGCACCAGCAGCTTGTCATGGGGAGTTTGTTAAAATGTCTCACTTAAACTTCCCCAATATAGAGCTGAGACATATTAAATTACTTGGAAGTGGAGGAGGGTGTTATCTTGGCTTTAGAAAATTGCTGCAGATGTCACATTAAAGAGCAACCTTCAGATGACTCTTGAACCACGCTGCCATCTTATGGTTCATGTAGGAATTTCTAGCATGTGCACAGGGACTGAGGAGATATTGAAGGATCATATTTAGTCAAAGAATTATGCTGGACTCAATTGCCTCAAGATGTTTCTGTCAATGAACTCTCTAAGGTCAAATTTCAGCTCCATAAAAACTGCCTAGACATAGGATTATTTGTTTGAGCCTCACTTTCATTTAATGTAATTCACCTAATGGCTTCTCTTGTCTCTTTTTTCCTCTCTCTTTGTAGTTGAGAACATTGCACACTGTGAGTTTGCTTACCTGCGAGACCTCCTCATCAGGTGAGCTGCTGCCTCACCGCAGAGTTTTAGATGTGCTAATGGATCTAAGATGAATATATATATATATAATTTAATCATCTGATCTGATGATGCAGAATATCTGATATAATCGTGCCTGAAAGGACTGAGCTTTGTGTTAGACTAGAAATGCCTCTTTAATGGAGGCATTGAAATGAATTGGAATGGCACTGAGACCCTTTGAAGCTTCAGTTCTCCACTGAAATCAATACAAATTAAAATTGTTTTAGATCTGTTCAGTTCTTCCCCAGACAGTGCTAAGTGAAGCATTGCTACAAAGGTTTCCCGATGAATCTTAGACTTTAAGTTGCTCGTTAATTGAGAATTTTTAAGTCTTTCTGTCTAGACTAATGCAAAAACAGTCATTTCCTGTGGTGGATACTTCAAAGCCGTATTTGAGTAGAAGCAGAGATATCTCATTAAAAAATTACTTCATTACAAGTAACATTTGCTCCATTAGAAAAAAAATGCTTGAGTCAAAGTAATTAAGGATCCATTGTTAATTTTACTTGAGTATCAAAAGTATTATTTTGCTAATAAATGTTGAAAGTAAAAGTTAAAAAGGCTTTGTTGTTGCTATTTGTTTTGCAAAGCTCAACCAGGGTTAAAAATTCACTCTATAGAGCACAAAAATTAAATGAGCTGTAAAATTTCTCACTTAAAATTGCATGTTAATAATTAACATTTACTGAAATATACATAGATAAAACTGCATTTACAAAAATATAAATACTCAAGTAAAGTACAGATACTTATCAAAAATACTTACATACTGTGATAAACTATTTTTAATTCACCACTGGTAATTTGTCTTATAGCTATTAGCTTTAAAGCCATCAAGAGTTAATATACTGTATTTTACTATTGTGCTCTTTCCCACAGGACACACATGCAGAACATCAAAGACATTACAGGCAGCATCCACTACGAGTCGTATCGTGTCCGCCGGTTAAATGAATCCAACGGCCACTTCGCCTCTCACCCTCCTGACCATCAGCCCAAAGCTAACGGTCAGCCTGAAGGCCAGTCCGGCGGCGTGCAGGCCAATGGGGTGGCTGCTCAGCACGAAGCCCTGTCACACGAGATGTAAAGGGTCCTGTGTGCAAAATAAACAAATTCTAATATCAGGATGCAGCCAGGCACAAATTCTACAGCCACACATCTATTCACACACACACACAGACACACTCATGCTGTGAAGCCCATTTTGACTTCATTAACTATGACAGCTACCTAAGGCACAGACTCGGATTAAAGTCCAAACATTCTTAACACATGAGCTCTGTTTTTCCCCAAAATGTTCCATTTGTTGAGTGTTTTCGCTGTAGACCATCTAACTCCACTCGTTCACTCACTTTGAAAAAAGTCCAGTCATGGGTAAACAGCAAACAAAATCTAGAGTCTACATATGTCTATCTCCATGTAGCCAGCTGCTTGGATACCTGTTTAAGGAGCATACCGGTGATTTTGCAGGTTTGAGCCCAATATATACAACCCATATGCACATTACATTACTTACAACTATTTCCCAGAATATACTATTTTGATTTTGAAAGATTAGGGGAATTAATCAAAATAACAGGTAAACTAAAATACGGTTTTATGTTTTGGAAATCATTTGTCAGTAATGTAACATGTATGTGGGCAATATGTAGTGGTCTTAAACATGCAAAATCACCTGGTAGATGCAATTTTGATGAGAATAAATTGATATTGTGGTAGAAAATGAGGGTCATTCAGAAAAAATTGCTTGTTGGGGGAGATCCAGCATGACTGAAAATGAAGTATATTACATCAGATGAGACTAGATTAGCTCTAAACTAGAAAAAAACTGTTTGTGCCACTGGCCTGCTCCGCTTTGTGTTGTGGTGTATAGTTCTGTATAGATACTAGAGGTAGGTAGGGATGTTTAGATTAGATTTATAGTATTACAGAGATGAGAAGATATTATCGACACCTCTACGCTGCATAATTAAAAGAGCAGCTGCAGTGTGGAGCAGCTTTTGGGAGGAAAGACCATCTTGTCATTTTGCTGTTGTGTTATATTGTTTTTAAAAGTCCCTTTTCCAACTATATAATGCCAATGTTGTGTATTACAGTCATACTTTGCATTTTACACAGCGCATTTACCATTGTGTTTCATTGCTGTTGTTTTAATGTTATTGTAGATGATGGCGGTTGTGGAGGAATGTGTTGTCACGTGCTGATATTTGTCCATTTTTCTGACTATAAACCAAATAAATGTAATTTTTTTCTGTTCTAAAGAGAAGAACATACAGTATATAGAATTGGTTTATGAACAGGTGTTTATGTGCATGATTAGTGTAATCACATTCATTCATTTCCACCCATTGGATTTCAACCTTTGGCCTTTGTAACAGTGGTGTTCTTTTAGGTTTAGGCTGCACTTTAAAGGACCATACCTGTGGTTTTTCACATTTGAGCCCAAAAAATACTACCAGCATATACAGTACATTATGTTACCTGACTGCCATTTTCCAAAACATGCTACTCGAGCAGTGCATTTTAAGATTATTTTTCCTACCTTCCAGGCAGCCACTGGTTTCAGTTCATTCCAGTACCCTATAAAAATAAACTTGTATAGACTTGATAGGTCAGCCATCACAGTGAACCACGCGCCCTTATTTTTTTTTAATTTATTATTATTATCATTATTATTATTATTATTATTATTATTATTATTATNCCCTTATTTTTTTTTAATTTATTATTATTATCATTATTATTATTATTATTATTATTATTATTATTATCATCATTTTTTTCAAAGCTACTTAGTTTAATCCATCCTAAACAGAGCTATGCTCATCCTAAACAGAGAAAATGTATGACTCCGCAAGGGAACACAGTCCCAGAAGAAAACAGCTTTTACCACAGAAATTAAAACAGCATGTTAGCATGCAAAACGTTGCATTTTAAGGTGGTTGTATCACCTCAACATTTGATTTTGAATGATTAGCGGATTTGGTAAAATAACTGGACAACTAAACTATGGTTATATATTTTAGAAAATGGTTGTCAGTAACGTATGCAGGTAGCATTTATTAGGCTCAAATATGCAAAACCACCAGTACGGTCCTTTAAAGGACCATATTTAACATTTAAAGGACCATACCGGCAATCATACGTTTGAACCTAATATATTCAATTTTCATATTTTACATTTCTGACAATCATTTCCCAAAGGATAAAACCATATTTCAGTTTTCCTGATATTTTGCAAAATCTCTTAATCTTTCAAAATCAAATATTCAAGGATACACCCACCTTAAAAATCAATGTTTCTCCTGCTAATAGTTACGCAGCCTTATGAAGTCACGATCATTTAAATTTTTTGATAAACACAGGTCTTCTTTTGGGACTATATTCACCAGTGGAGACATAAATTCCTACCTTATGGAAACCAATGGCGGTCTGCTCTGGAAGGTAGGAAACATTTTTTAATTCACCATTCCAGTAGTTTGCTTTGGGAAATGATTGCCAGTAATGCTATGTGTATGAAGATTGAATATATTAGGCTCAAACATGCACATTGCTGGTATGGTCCTTTAAGTAGCACATTACCTGCTAGCGACGTACGGAAATAGCCTGTACTTGTACATGAAATAATAACTGATCAATCATCTAGAATATACTTAGAACAAGAACATTTATGCTTCAATCTTTTATTAAAGGAGGATGAGCAGCGGAAGCATTTGTGCCAAAATACCAAACGGCGAAATTCCAAGATGCATTGTTTTCCAGCAGCAACAGAGAAGCTTAGCAAATATGTGAAAAATGGATGGATTCATACTTGCCAAGCTTAACGGAAGTTTTATACAGGCTATATTTACATTAGAATATTATTTTCATATAATGATGAGAATAATTTTGTAACACAAATGTCAACAGTATACTGTTAAAGTTAAAACAAAACATCATTCCAAACAAATACAAGACAAAATAAATTCACAAAGCCGGAGTAATCTGTACTTTTTTACACAGAGAAAGTATATTGGGATTACACTTTGTTTACTGTTGTATAGTTCTTGTGTAATTTGTTATGTTATTATAGAATACAGTTTTAACTTTGATATTGTATCTGAAAGAAATAAAGATTAATATTTTATTGCTTGTAGTTCATTGTATTGATTGAAAAAGTTAAAAAAAAAATCCTTTAAAAAGTATGCAGCTTGTATGTAGCAGTGAGAGTAGCAGAATTAATGATTGGCAGTGTATGAAAATGTGTTAGCACGAGGGTAACAGCACAGCAACCTTTTTGATTAGCAGAGAACTTTTTTTTTTAACTAATTAAATAAAGTTGACATTTTATCTCACATTTGACTGTCAGAATTTCTTGGAATGCACCTCATAAGTTGTTAGCCAAATCTGTCAAGATCAACATTTAATCACTCCAAACAAAATTATATTTTGAAGTGTTTACTGTGATATCATCTAACTATAAAGACAGAATCTCTGTCTGTGGCACCAATGTTTCTAGAACCCGGTATGGTGTGAAGTTGATATTCGGCAGGTTTACTGCTCAGGACCCAAGGACATGCAGCATTGCATGTGAAGTTGTCTGAGCGGTTCTTGAGTTGAGCTTGTGCCGGTAAAAAGTAGTCCGCGCGGCAGGATATGCTCTGGTCTCAACCAATTTACAGCCAACAAAGCTAGCTCACAAGGACATGCTGAACAAAATTATGGCAGGCTGTGGTGCACACCATAAAGTCTGGCCCGTTCCAAACACACTTTTGAACCGACACTGCCCTAGCTACCCTTTAATTAAGCAATAATCCTCTCAGCATTTACTGTTGATACTGTAATTTTACAGTATTTAAATGATATGATGCTGTGACCTCTTAACAAAAACCCTGTTAGCCAGTCTAAAAAAAGAGAGATTAATCACCAGCTGTAGTTAATACAATTAATTATACAAATGTATAATTAAATAAATTTTTAGAAAATCCATGGCAGATAATATAGTACTTGAACAGAACATGATGCATTTGTGTCAGTATAATATTTAAAAGCTCTATTATGCATCTCACATGTATGGTTTAGTGTAAAATTTATCATGGTTTTTGAATGTAACTCAGCCATAATAATGTTTAATTATCAAACACAGCACAATAGCAAAGAAAATAATTATATTTTAAGTTGATTAAAATCAAAATGTATATTTCAGCTTTTAAGCAATAAACACATCCTTTCTTGCTTGAATTTGAGTGAATAAGTAAACAAGTCAAAAAATAATCACTTGAGTTAAAAGATGAAACTTTTGTGGAATGTCTCTCGTGTAGTCAAAATATGTCATTATTTGATTACGACTGCTGTGTACTAGTTCAGTTATCAAATATTGAATCATTAATAGATTTAAAAAAAAAAAAAAAAAAAANAAAAAAAAAAAAAAAAAAAGCTACAGGATGTTGTTCCAAACAGCAGGTTTAATAATTTATCTGGATGTTACTGAATAAAATACAGAATCACCACAAATCTACAACACAGTTTAACACAGTTTTTTTTTTTTTTTTTTTTTTGAGTCATTCATTTAATAATTGTGTGCATTCAGGACTGTATGGACAAATGAAAAAAACAATCACACTAAAACAGCAGCTGGCAGGAAATGTGAATTTACAGCAGCTTCATACTACACACACTCTAATATAGCTTCTCATTTACACGTCCTGTCACACTCTTTCTCAACTGCCCGCTGACTGTGTCGCAGCGTTGTTTGTCGAAGGTCGTTGTCACCCTTTCACATGCTGCAGCTCTTGCTGCCTTTTTCTCTGCCATCACAGCCCTGGATTTACTGCTTTGCAACTCCTCTCTGCTACTTTCATCGGGTTCATGTTACAGGACTTCACCATGAATTCTGATTTTTGTATTCAGATTTAATTTTTTTGTATTGAAAGGTCACATTTGTGCATTCATCATTTAACAAAAAACCTGATCCGTCTCTGAACAACAAAAAATGTTATTTGTGCCAGTCAAATAATGAAAATGGAACTCTGTTCAGACACTTCCTGCTGTATTTATTTGAAAAGTTAATAAATATAATCTGTATGTGTGTGTGTTTTTTCTGAGGTAGAAAATGCATCATTTCTGAGCTCTGAGTTTTTAAGCTTAAAGGATGGTTAAACATGAATGTCTGCAGTGAACTGTTTGTTTGAGTGGCTGCTTATCAGCACCAAAAACCCTTAAAACCTTTTAACTTCTTCTTTTCTTTTCGGCTTTCCCTTCAGGGGTCACCACAGCGAATCATCTGCCTCCATCTAA